>CAMZMU010000114.1:30143917-30365981 GCA_947311845.1 Poa pratensis
AAGGTTGCTGGAGAAATAGTGGAAGCATGCGCTCTTCTACATTCTAGTTTTCCTGAAGATTCCAATCAGCGCTGATGTCCATGGAAAGCTGGAAAACTTCAGCAAACTCCTTGATCAACGATTTATGCGCTATATTGATCAGTACTGCATCATCAAGTGCTGTTCACCAGAAGCCATTTGTAATATCTCCTTAATGCTGCCAACGCCACGATCCTTAATGCCACAAGGATCAATGAGCTTAAATGGAGTTAAGTCAGTCGTGACATTTAGTGCTAGACCATGATAGGCTATCCATCTCGAGACATGAATTCCTATTGCTGCAACTTTCTGATCACCTAGCAAGGAAACAGTGGAGACATATGTAACAAGTCAAAAAGAAATATAGAACATTAGAGTTTCCTAAAGGTATGACATAAGAACTGAAATATATGATCAAGCACTTTCCATTAACCACGAGGACAGTAACATACCAACCCAAACACCAGTGAGACCATTTATCCTTGATGCCTGGACAGAAAATGCAGACTGAAGGGCACGGATGATCACTTCTTCAAGTGACCTGAGGTACCAATGAAGATCCATTTTGTGATGCCGCAAATTGAGAATTGGGTACATGACAAGCTAAGCAATCAAAATAAATGAGTATAAGAAACATGGATATACAGTCTTCATTATTAACAGCTACAGAAGGTTTTTTCTAGAATAACAGGGATCTCTCCCCGTACCATTCCTAAAAGCCAAGCCATACAGAGTTTTCCTAACCTGAGCTGAGAGCCCAGATGACTAGAAGTCTTTTTGCAGGAAAGTAAAACTACAAGCAAACTAGAACTAAACTAAGAACGGAAGTTATCAGCAAAAACAGATGATTTTCACTAAGAACTATGGATTGCTTGTGCATCTGATAAAAGTCCGGATCTTCATTCATGGAAAGCATAGTTGGCTGATTCTTTACTTTGCTCTGATTCTTTTCTAAACTGATGAGCATAATCAAGAACACACCACCAGATCTGAATTACAAATATTTGAAATACCATTTCAGATAAGCAAACAACAAATTTAACTGCTAAATACCTGTCCAGGGCCATGATATGTTACTTCCCCACCACGGTCAATGCGATGAATCTCAATAGGAGCATCTTTTACTTGGAAACGGAGGTACTCCTCTCTGCTGTCAGTGCCCAGTGTATAAACCGGCGGATGTTGCAGCGTGACTAAGGTGTCGAGTGATCTGCGTCTCTGACTGCCAACTCCTTCCTTCTTGTAACAACAGACTTCTGCCAAACCCATGATTCGGCGAAAGGAACCAACTCCTGATGGAGATCAAAGCACTCACACCTGTTGAATACAGTCGAATACAAGGAGTGTCATCTGCATGACAACACCATGAAGGAATGAAATAAAATCTTATCATAGCGTCAATTCAGTTGGCACTTTGGTGGAGCAAAAAGGAAACTCCCCTAAAACGGTAAATCTTCATCAGCAATTTTTTTTATGTTATCTTGTTGTAAATCCAGCACATCTTTCTGAGACTAATTGGAATCGTATGGCTTTAGGATGAATAAAACTTGGTATAGCAAAAACACAGGTACCTCCTCATCTCGACGGGGCCGGCAACGGAAACCACCAAATCCGTGCCGCCAGCTGCGACAGAGGCGGGGCCGGAGCGACTTCTCCTCCGAGGGCGCGCCGAGAGGGTGGCGTGGCAGGATAGGACGTGGTGGCACAACGAGATGCAGGGGGCGCAGACCACCATGGCGCCGCGGGATTGTGCTCTCAGTTAGAACTGGGCGGAATGAATCGAGCAGGCGCGCGGTGGCGGACGCACCGAGGAAGACGGGGGCGAGGTTTTCGCGGATTCAGGGTAGGTTAATACGGCTTACCAAAAAAATCGAAGACTTACCTCACCAAAACTTTATGTGGCGATATAAGTACTGCAATATGCCGATTTTTTTTTGAAACATTTTCTCCATTAACTCAACTCAACAAGTTACGATTACACTCAGAATCAATCAGTCCAGCCACGTAGGGAGGAGGAATTAACACACAACCATCCATAGAAAAACCCAGTTTAGCTAATTCATGAGCTACAGCATTGTTCGCACGCTTAACTTTACTGAATCTCGATCCCGGAACAAGGCTCAGTAAATCCTGCATCTTTTTCAGAAAAAAGGCAAAAGTCCAGTTTTGAATTAACAAAGCTCAGAGTTTACAACGGCAATTACAGAACGGGTGCTGAGGAAATCAGCTTACAAGCAAAGGAGCAACAAGCAAATGAAAAAAAACACAAGACACAACTTGAAGTGCTCCGAAACACTGAAGGCTGCAACGGTCGTCGATTGAAGTGCCGCGAGAGCGAACTTGGCGACGAAGCTTCTGAACCGCTGGAACATGCCCACAGCTGCAACCAAAAGATCCACCCGTCGTCAAGGTGCCGTCCGTCTCCACGGCCGAAGAAGGCCCCTGCCCCCTCACTCAGTTCGAAGAACCGCGCACCGTCGGATTTGGAGAAGCTCACCCTAGAACACAGATGGCAAAAGGACTACGGGATCGCCGAGGGAGATGAAGGACGACAGCCCACCGAAGCAGAAAGCACGCCGAGAAGAGCATCACCTACGGCCGCCACCCACACCTGTTAACCGGTAGACACTGGCCTCCCAAGACAGCGCCTTCAAGATGGGAGCGACACAAAGTGTTGCCGCCGTCCGGTCCATTGAGTGGACCAAAGATTTTCATCCGGAGCCGTAGGTCAAATCGGCATGGACCCTCGACAACGCCCCCAAGGGGGATCGTGGCACCCGAAAGCGTCACCGTCGTCGGCCAAGAAAGCAGGCAAGGTTTTCACTGGGGAACCACTGCCATTGTCCAAAGAAATCATGCCGGCAACAAGGTGGAACTGGGCAACCGAGACACTAGAGAAAGGAATAGAGCAAAGCTCTCGACCACGACTGACCCACGACGGAGCCATCGCCGTCCAAACGGTCCGAGATACCATCCCACACCTTGCGTTGTGGAGCCCGTCGCCAGGCCACCGCCGCCCACCGCTCAGGGCCGCCGCTCCGACTTCCGAGGGTTGCCAACGATCACCCGCCTGCACGAAGCCGGCCACCCTAGCTACCGCGACAGGCACCTCCTCCTAGGGCCCCTATCCTCCTCAACTACACGACGAGGCCGAGAAAACCACAGGAAACCATGGCAGAACTGAGACCACCCAAGGTAAAAATTGCAGCTTGAACTTGAGGGAGAGCCACGAACACGCAGACCTCCACCCGCACGGGCCAGCCGCCGTATGCTGCATCCCTGCACCCGAGCAGGGGCCGCGGCAGGGGACCCGAGCGCGTTAGATCTGGCCCTCCAGATCTGCTCGGAGAATCCAGCCACCGCGGGCCGAGCTGTGGAGCAACGCCTTTCCGGCTTCGACCTGTCTCACCTCAGCTACCTCAAAAAACATGGGGACTAGCAGCTCCGCGCCATGGTGACCACCAGCGGATCTCCGGCCGCCGGCCCGCAGGGGAGGAGAAACGGGGGGAACGGAGGGGGACGAGCGGGGAAGCCTTGTCGCCGCCGCGGGTAGGCCGACGGCCGCCGCCGACGGCGGCGAGGAGCAGGGGCGAGGCGGAGGAGGAGCTGGCTGGCGGCGCTAGGGTTCGCCTCGTGAGTCGCGGGAGCAGCTCACGAGACGCTTCCTCTTGGTCTTGCTCAGATTTCCAAGCTAAATCCTGCATCTCACGTACCACCTTAGAAATAATCGACTAGGCACCTTGTTTTGTAAAGCATTGATCACCCCTACACATTCATTCTCAATAATGACCAGATTGACGCAATAAGGAATAATTGCTTTGATACTCAAGTTTCCAGCTAGAGCTTCAGCCATTTCTGTATTCGGACAATGATCTGATCGCCCACAGGCAGAGAGGAGGACATTCCCCAGCTCATCTCTTAAAATGGCACCCAAGAGGCCACATTTTTGCTCTCCAAAAAGCCAGCATCAAAATTCAGTTTACACCACCCCCCAGGTGATTTTGTCCAACACGATTCCTAAACAGAAAGATTAGAATTGTCAGTCTGAAATCATTTGAACATGGTTGTCCAAAATATATTCTAAACTTCTCCTACCAGAAGTTTGATCTGTAAAATATATTCAGCATCAGCATCATGGAAGATCGATCTGATGAGCTACAACTTCCAAGATTTTGACTCTTGATCAATAAGATCAGAGACCCATCTCCTTCTCGAGACAGAAGCGTTTCCAATGACTTCTAAATTTCTTCTTGGCACCCAATTGTCCCTCCAAATCCTGACCTTTTCTCCATTATTTATCCGCCAAATCATACCTTTCTTGAGAAGTTCGAGCCCATGGATTATACCTTGCCAGCTAGGAGAAGTGTTTTTTAATGAAAGCAGTGTCCAAAAGATCTCTAGAAGGAAAGTATTTAGCCTTTAGAAGTCTGGCACAAAGGCTATTTGGGAACTCAATTAGCCTCCAAGCCTGTTTAGGAAGCAGAGCTTGATTGAACAAACGAAGATCACGAAAACCCAATCCTCCTTTGCACTTGGGTTGAATCATCTTTTCCCAGGACATACAGTGAACTTGTTTGTGATCCTCTTCATCTCCCCACCAAAAATTCCTTATGATTTGGGCAAGTTCTTCACACAAACCAACATGAACTTTGAACACACTCATAGCATGGGTAGCAATGACCGAGCCACTGACTTAACTAGATGACCCGTTGCGCGAACTGCGCAACTGTCGGATGCAACTACTACATTGTTGCCAATAGGCTAATGAGCATAAACAGGATTCCATATCTATGCACTACAACCAAAGTCACCAAAGATGAAGCACGAATAGACAACTAATTCTCAAAGGAGATGTAGAAAGAACTGCACAAAAGACCAACACATTGAAAGACATTACCGGCTCCTCTTTCTTTTTATATTACTTTAAGGAGGGATAAGAATAATAGTTAGAATTTGGATCAGATAATACACCTTTTATCTCTTGAGCTAAAGAGCACACCATAAAGAGAATCATTATTGTCTGGCAAAATTACAATAATTAAGAAGGTCAAGTTGCCTGCCCCGTGGTTTCAGAATGTTCATGGCACCTTGATAGCGTGCCCTAAGCAAACTTTCTACATGGGAAAATCTTATTGTACATTCATGTTTAACAGCGTGATGGACACAATAGAGGGATAGAGGCTCGATGAACGATGTAGATGACATATCAGCAAGAGAAAACGTCAAGCTATTTCAAGATGCAAGAGAGGAACAAAATCAATTTAATGACCTCTCTTCCTATCACTGGCATAAAAAAGGTCGATTGATATTCCATGGAACTGGCAATTAAACCACCACATTGTTCTGTGAGTTAACTACATATATCAGAAGATTAGAAATAAGCATTACATATGTGACAGTGCACACAGTCTGGCCTTGTTCCACTTCAACATCCAAGTTCCAAACTGTACATTTGTGTGTCGTAGCTCTAAGAAGCATTTTGGAGCCATGATTCTAAGTAACCAAAAACTATTAACACAAGGCATAAGAAGGCACACAATTGCATGGAAAATCAATACTTAATGAAACTATCATACATGCATGGAAAGCCAAGTTTATCATATTTGTTTAGCACACAAGCTTTATTAAATAAGAGAATCTTACAAAGGAGAGGCAAAGAGAGCCTCCAAAATCAGCCGAAAAGGCTTCACACATTAGGCACTGCCCAGAATTCTGAAGCTTGCTTGCTACTCTATCATGATGATGCCCTCAAAAGTTGAGGCCTATGTTATTCTGAAAGACCTTATGGGCATTGAAGATCTAATTGCCCTTGTCACCGTCCGATGTGTGCTATTTGGTTTCTGTATTTGCATGATTGTGTAGGAGCACGATTCTATCCTATATTATAGTTAGTGCTTAACGGAACCATTAGATTTCCTATATTTGTTGGTAAGCACGTATGCAAGTGTCAAACAAAAATCAACAAAGGAAAAAGAAAGTAAGAAATGACCATGGCAGCACACATTTATATAAGCATGGAATCACACATATCTAGAGCCGATAGACGGGCATATAAATGTAGAGAAAACTGACAGCAGAATCAAATCTACACTCTTAAAACACTTCTCAACAAGTACAGAGTAATCAATTTTTATGGATAATCTCATATTGCCAATAATTTAAATATTGGCTATGTAAATCCATAAATATAAGCTACCGAATTCCTATTATAGGGCCAAAATAATAGCCACTCTGCCAATGAAGGGAGTGGCGATAATATTTAAGCCTAACCTGCTTCCATTATGTGACCTGACTTAATGGCACATCAAAAACCTCCTTAAACACAGTGTCTACACTAAGAACGCAAGATCCTGGCACATTTTCTGATTCTCATAAACAATACGACTAAACAGGAAACTGGCACACTACTGCAGCTGCTCTCATGTTCTCAGAACACACAGGTTTGATGGCACAAAAACTATCATGAAACAAAAATTAAATTAGGGAGTGGGAAGGAAGAAGAAAGATAGATCCACAACAAAACTCAACTGTCAACGAATCTCAAGATCCATCGATGGTCGTTCAGCACCTGGGCGAGCGACAGTCCCCTGGATGGCAACATCGATATGCACCTGGGCGAGAGAAGAGGAGTTGCTGATATGTGGAGAAAATTACGGAGACTGCAGCACACTAATATGCCGTCAGTTAGGGCTGCCAGGCTTAGGGAAGGTGCTATTTTCCCGTTGCTGGTTCCAAAGGTCAACCTGCAGATCAAACACAATCATGTCAACAGGAAGAACTTATATGTATCCATTTGCAACTCATGATTATATTTTAAAATGAACAATAAACATGCATATCAACAAGGTCAGTTAACTCTCAGTTCACGTACATCTCTAGCTCGTGTAGACTATCCAAAAACAGGGCCAAATGTAAGAAGCGACAGTATGCACGATAAGTTAATCTAGAAAATAGATATACTGGATCGTCATTCACCAGGAGAGCAACAGTTGAATCTAAATACAAGTTTCATCATATTCAGAAAGCTATACAGTATTCATCATTTGCAACTCATGATTATATTTTAAAAATTACCAATAAACATGCATATCAACAAGGTCAGTTAACTCTCAGTTCACGTATATCTCTAGCTCGTGTAGACTATCCAAAAACAGGGCCAAATGTAAGAAGCGATAGTATGCACGATAAGTTAATCTAGAAATAGATAATACTGGATCGTCGTTCACCAGGAGAGCAACAATTGAATCTAAATACAAGTTACTACATCCGAAGGTATTCATCATATTCAGAAAGCTATATATCCAGTTTAGGGAAAATATCCGCTACACATGGTGGTAGCTACACACCATGCCATTATACGCCGATATAAGCCGTATATACCTGATTTAGCTTGATATTCTGGTAGAGAACGGATTTTTGGTGTACAAAACTGGTTTCGGAATTTTCAAAAAAAAAAAAATTGGTTGACTTTTTTAGACTTGTCTAAAAAAGTCAACCAATTTTTTTTTTTTGAAATTCTGAAACCAGTTTTGTACACCAAAAATCGTTCTCTACCAGAATATCAAGCTAAAACAGGTATATGGCCTACATCGCCGTATACGCTATGGTGTGTAGCTACCACCATGAGTAGCAAATTGCCTCTCATCCAGTTTAACAAACCTGCAATGCAAGGAGATCAAAGGTCGCAAGCATCATTTTTATAGAGAGCCTTAATAAAGTGTCAGCTTATAGCTAAAAGCACATATATATAAAAAATACCCTGCAATACAGAAAAATGGAGCTGCCATATTAATTGCTTTATGCAGAACCTTTGCCACACCAGCGGCTCAGGAAACGACGAATAAAATGCCCCTGGAAAGTACAATATGTACAACTAAACCATCAGTACAAAATTGTCCAACCTTAGACCCATCTTGATTCTGAATTTATCCTAATGTCTGAAATCTGTACTCAAATTGCACATAAATATCAATTTTCATAGTTTTGTTGCTAATTGCCACATCATTGTACTACAATTAAAGGTGATATTTTCTTAATGCTTCAAGGCTAGTGACCTCTGTTCTTTCATGTGATTATCTGTGTTGCTCTCAATCTGACAGAATAAGAATTATTGAGGTCAGTTAGCTTATCAGACATGAATATATATAGAACAAACAAGCATAACTAATCTAACATGCTGGACTGAAAATAATGAACGGTCCACATCAAATGAATTACTTACCTTAACAAAGAGAATGACCCATCGCTGAAATCCTTTATTTCTGAAATATCACAAATATTAAAATGGTGAACAAAAGACAATATCTTGCACTTATCATGCCATGAAAACTTCAGTTGACTCCTGCAGCCATGCACACATAGCAATGATGTGAAAAATATGTTGAAAAGAGATTCATGTGCATTCAGTATAGTTCTTCAGTATGGACCCAGCTTACCTATCTTCCTCTTCTGGCTCTAATCCCATGCACTGAACACCGAAAGCTTTCTTTCCATCTGGACCTTTGTAACTATGATATGGCATCTGCAGGTTTATCATTTGCGTAACTATTTTTATCAGTCAAATAGAAATACCTGGAACGGACATTAAAGTAAAAATTGAAGAAAGCATGATACCTCTCCACCCGCTTAGATCCGGAGCACCAGTGAAGCAGTACTTGTCTGGCTGCGCGCGACGAGATGATGGGGTTCTTCATCATAGTCCCCTCCACATACCCTGATTTTGGTTCTTCATGACGGTTCACACTGGGAAGGTCTTACAGAAGTGTTTCTGCAATTGAAACCAACTCATCATGCTCAACTCCTGGTGCTACAACAACCATCCTAGGAGGTGTAATTTTCGTACTTTCAGCACAAGTAAAACTCAGCACTTGCTTATCATAATTTGCTAGCACAAAAGAACAAATTCCTGGCTGCTTTGTGACCCAAATAAAACTGTAACGATAAAGAATATCTAGAGGACATGTGATGAAGAAGCAAAAGTAGTGCAAGAATAGTAATTTGGCACCCGCAACAACACAACAAATAATAGGTAAATGCCCCCGCCATTGTATAGACAAGAAAGAAAAAGAGAATCTCATCGATAGTAGCCTCACCAGTAGTAAATCAAAGCACCGTCATTCCCTGTACTGCACAATATCCATTTCATATGCACCAAACCTGCAAAACAATAAGTTTTTCTGAATGCCGCAAACCAATAGTGCAAGACTAAGCATCAAGCAGAAGGCCAGAGATAACTTTCTCTCCATCAGCAGAGATTTAACTTTTCTACAACAAAATCTTTATCCATTGAGACATGAACACAAACAGTTGCAAGGCACATGTGGCACTCCTTTTAACACAATATAATGGCAATGAAAAATACTCTCTGCATACCAAGATGTACCGGAGACATGCAAAGGTTTATAAGGATAAACATGCAAAGGTTATGTGTTTATATGCAGTCAAGAGCGGCAAGGCAAAAACGTTGAGCATCCTATGATATGTACAACCTAGCCCCATCCTCTGTGTCATAAGGCCTAAATATTAACTACAGAGACGATGTTGGATCAAATTTAGCTACCAGTCGCAGTAGCACCGTGCACGACATTGGGGCGCAGGCGTATGTAAATGTTTGTCCTAGAATCCTCTTAAAATGACTGGATCTACCAGTCTAGAACTGAATTCATATGCAGGTGCTCGAGCTATGTGCACCAATAAAACAGAGCAACTTTCAATGCCCTAAATGGATGCTTATTTTGGCAAATGAATGAAACTCAACAGCAAACATGCTACTCACGTCCTTAGAGATGAAAACAATTCTCTAATTAACATATGTCATCAAGATAACTCCAATGAACAAAATGATAGAAAGGGAAAAGGATGATGACCACCGTACCTTGCAGCTGGCTGACACACGGCCAAATGCCACCGCTGCTGCTCACCATCGAGTCGGGACGAGGTGTTTTTTCTTAAACTTTCTCCATCAGGTGGAATTTAACTTTCCTACACAAATGTTGTTTCTCCATTGAGACATGAACAGAAACAGTAAAGGCACATCTGGCAGTCCTCTTTTACCAAAACATGATGGAAATGAAAAAAAATATAGAGAGCGCAAGGCAGGAATTACGAAATAGCAGTAGCAATGTCTGGTTGCTCATTTCCTTGTGTTTCTCCAACCAGACCTGATGCTAGTTGCAAGGGGAAAGCACTTCAAGCTCATGACCCAGGCCTGCTGCTAGCATGGTCAATTAGCTCATCACCATCATGCCTGCAACATCAACAAGAAAAATCAGAACTTAACCTAGTTTTGATTATAGATGGATCGTCACAAACAGTATAGAAACAATCAGGACCTGAACAACTTTCTCTCCTCAACTAATCCCGTGACAAATATACTAAACAAATAAACTAATCCGGGACATATATGACCATATTTAGATTGGATTCTGTAATCATTCATTTTTAAGCTAAAATCGACTAATAGAGACCCCTAAGATCGAGCACCAGAAACTGCACTATAAGCTGGTCCAAAAGCTATCCTAACCCAAGTTTAAGTCTGTATTTAAATACTTGACAACTCTGGAAAACCATAGGCATTTGGAAAGACAAACAGAACATAATGTTTTGTACCATTTGGTAAACAGATGCCTCACCGGGTCACCAAAAACATAAACTGCAATTACTATGAGCTCCAAGATACCATGATATAATGACATGTGAAACTGAAAGGAAAGTTGCTCACTATGATAATCATGGTATTATGCTCTTAAATAGATTGGGAAATACTATGCCATGATGAATGAGAAATCAAAGCTGCAAATGACAAACCAAAAAAACCATAAATGGCACCAAATAGCTAAAACCCTTCACTGGAAGTTAATTTTACCAAATAGTTCCTCACTCTAGAGTAAACATACAATTACTAATGACACAATCCTTCATGGCAACTCATAGCTAGGGATAACCGGCGCATGCTGAGCGAAACTACAAGCAAATTCGTATCCTCAGATTGCATTAAAAATAAAGTTAACTCCCATTCGGGTAAATCCAAGTTCAGATACCTCTTATCATAAGGAACAAATCCAGTGGAAAAACTACATCAGTGAACTATTTTTCGATTATTTTCTTAACGGGTATATGCAAAACAACCACATGACCTGTTCAAGTAAATAAATAAATTGAAACACCTTGCTTGAATAGTCTACAGCAGCTCCACTTATTTACAAATGGGGCATAATAAAATAAGCCTGTTGCATAAACCAAAGTGAATAAAAGCTTTTGACCATAGTTCTCCTTTATCTTTATTGTGCACCAACACGATCAAGATGTCAAGACAGACCATCAAGTTTCACTAACAATTATATAGCTAACGCAAAATGTGTGATTTGCAGTTCAACCAAACAAATCAGAATCCCAATTTAACTATGCTAATTAGGATTCGACCGAAAATAGCTTGTGGCCAATATCTTCTGATACTATGCTTTCGACATGCCTACGACTATCCTGAAGCTAGTTTCTTGATTTCTCAAACCTCAAAAGCACAATTCTATAGTAAACTGTCTGTGTGCCGCTGCCCTCTACCTTGGTGTACCTTGGGCAGATGCTAGCATCCATCTGCCGCCGTCGCTTGGTTGCTCTATGCCACCATCGTTGTCACTCTGAAAATGAGTAGAGATCATCTCTGGATATAGTGCAGCAGCTTCAAGCGTGTATGCCACTTCCACCTGAACAATAGAAAAATTCCACTTGTAGAACTTTGGGGTGGATATAGTAACTCAAGCAATGGAGATCGCGGAACACACCTACAAGTTTCACATTCACAACAAAATCCATGAGTTTGACAATCATATTTCGCAAACAAATTTACAGAAGATGAACATGATGCAGCTCGTTTTCTTTAGAGAAAACAAGCGACTTCACAAGACCCACCAGAGCAGCATCGAGAAAAAGAGCTCGCACACAGCGTCGATGCCCTCGTCCGCCTTATTTTCCATGAGCAAACAACCATCGCACAAAGTGCCCGCTTAGTTGACAGCTGCTCCGCAAGCAACAGAAAAAACATAGCGGCAAGAAAAGACCAGCACATAATCATTTTATCAAACAGTTCATATGCAGAACAAACAAAGGCTTTGAAGGAATGTGGAGAAAGATGGGCACCTCACCTAGTGCTTCCGTCCTAAGGGCAGAGAGGCTTGGAGGAGACGCGAAGTGGATGAAGCCGGCGAGGTGGAGAAGGACGACGGGCAGAGAGGCTTGGAGGAGGACGCGAAGTGCATGAGGCCGGCGAGGTGGAGAAGGACGACGGGCTCGAGGAGGTAGACCACAACCAACCTGCGTCTAGCCACGAGCTGCTGCAGCTACCGTACCTCTGCGTCCTCCCCTGACCTGGCCGCCGCCTTGCCTGGCCCAGGCACCACCGACCTTGTCGGCCGCCGCCATGTGCAGGCACTGCGGCCCGTGGCCGGCCGCCGCCTCCGAGCGCGACCACCCTGCCCATCTGTCGCCTCCGTGCACGGCCGCTGCGGCCCGGCCGCCCGCCGCTGCCCTGCTGGCCGCCGCCTCCGTGCCTCCGTCCCCGTCTCCTCCACATGGCTTCAAGCGCCGCCAAACGCCGCGGGGAGTCGCGCACATCTTTGTCTCCTTCGGCAGCAAGGGCGAGAGGACGGGCGGCAGATGAGAGGGAAGGAGAGTTGGGGAGGGTGGCGGCAGGCTTGGCTGAGAGGGAGGAGTAGGAGCGAACGGGGACGAGAGAGGCGGCTGAGAGGGAGGAGATTGGAGGAGGAGAGGGAGCGGGGATTGGGCTAGGGTTTCACCCGGGCCCGAGTTTTGTGTTGCTCTTTCGTGCGGTGAAATTGCTCGTCCTCTGACCCGCGCCCAGCTTGTTCAACTGACGAACCTGGCCCATGAAATCTGGCCCCAGCGGTCAGCGCCTGTGCCCCTCAGTCATTTAGTGCAAAGAGGAATTCAACCGATCCAACGGTGAAAAATAGTGACAGCAAGATTTTTACCAAGATCGAACGGCCAGGAATCGCTGATTGGGGCAGGGAGGGGCAAGCAGGGGCAACAGGCGGGTAGGGCTTTAGCTTTTATAGAAGTAATAATTAGAGTTTCTTTGGCAGCAGATGACATGTATTTTTCAGACCAGTCAGAGCATTTTTTACTCATTCTTTCTTTATGAGATTGGAATGTCTCATTTTTCATCCTTCCTTCCGGGATTGGAAGGCCAATGTATTTATCATCAAAATTTGAGGAACTAACTTTTAGGATAGCAACAGTTTTCTTCCCATCCTCTTCAGAGCAAAACTGTCCCAACATAAGAGAGCATTTAGCTGTACTAAGAAGTTGACCCGTGCTGGATTCATAAGCACGCAGGATGGAATTGATCTTAGTAGTTTCCTCTTCATTAGTTTTGAAAAAGAGGACTATCATCAGCAAAGAACAGATGTGAAATAATAGGACTCCTCTGCAAATTTGTAGACCTTGTAAATTACCCAGCTGAATCCAATGCTGGATTAAAGATGAAAGACCTTCAACTACAAATAAAAAGAGGTAAGGCGAGAGATGATCGCCTTGCCTTAAACCTCTAGTGGGCTTGAACCTTTTCATAAGCTTCCCATTTAACTTGACCGAGAAGGACACCGTTTTTACACATGTCATTATCCAACTCATCCACCTTTCAGCAAAACCAATTTTTCTCATATCTTCCTTCAGATATTTCCAATCCACTCTATCGTATGCCTTCATAAGGTCAAGTTTGTAGGCACAAAATTTACCTGCATCTTGGTACCATCTTGAATAGCATGAATACACTCAAATACAATCAACGCAATGTCAGTGATCATGAGTCCCGGGATAAAAGCACTTTGCGTCTTCGAGATGATATCCTGCAGAAGAGGTCTCATACGGTTCACCAGACATTTAGAGATCACCTTATAAATCACATTACATAGACTGATAGGTCTAAAGTCTTTGAGAGAAAGTGGATTCTTTATTTTGGGAATCAGAACTATAGCCATATCATTTATCCCATCAGGCATGGTTCCCTCTGAGAAAAATCTGTGGACCACCCTGATTATATCCTCTTTGATAGTACCCTGTTGCATTGAAAGAAGCAAGCGGGAAAGCCATCAGGACCAAGAGCTTTCGTTGGTCCAATCTGGAAGAGAGCAAAACTGATCTCTTCATCAGAAAAATCAACACAAAACGACTCATTCTTCTAGTCATCAACCTTTTTTTTCAGACACAGAGTAATAATAGAAGGTTGCACCAACGGATCAGCTGTGTACAAGTTTCTGAAAACATTTGTGGTCATATCCTCCATTTTGACTGCATCATCAATCGTAATTCCATTATCATCTTGAAGCTTTTCAATTTTATTTTTCTGTCTCCAGGTAGCTCTACGATGAAAGTAACCCGTATTCCTATCTCCCTCCCGGAGCTAGGAAATACGTGATCTTTGGCGCCAACGAATTTCTTCTTTTGTTAGAAGCTCATCAATTTCTTTCCTTAATTTCTTGGTAGCCTTCTTGCTTTTTACATCAGCTCTGACTTCCAGTTTTTGCCAAGCCTTTCTCTTTCTCTCAAGCTGCTTTGGAATGCATCCGATTGTGTGGCCACTCCAAGCATGCAGCGATTCCATAACACCGGACAACTTATTGGCCACATCACCCAAATCCGATGGTTTCTTATGCATATTCCAGGCAGCAGTAATTTCCTCACTCAGCGACATCCCTTTCCCAGTAGCATTCATATCTGCGCATACGAGGCACAGAAGTCACAGTACCAGAAGAATCAAGGTTTATTAACAAAGTGCAATGATCCTTGATTATCAGGTTTGTTAACAAAGGAAGTCAGATGGCGAACCTGATAGTTTGGGAACAGGTTAGACCAACCAACGTCAGCAACCACTCTATCAAGTCTAACACGAACATTTCTGTCCCCCATTTGCTGATTATCATAAGTCCACGGTTTATCAGAAAACCAAGATCATGAAGCTCACAGAAGGAGAGGGCTTCACGAAACTCTTGCATTTCATTTTCCCCTCTCCGCTCTTCTTGCCACATACATTCATTAAAATCCCCAAGCATGCACCAAGGACCATGTAGCAATGGTTTTATTCTTTTCAGCAGATTCCACATATTAAATCTATCATTCGTACGCGGCCTCACCATATACGAAAGTGCATCTCCATTTATTACCAACAAGAGGAAGATTACGGATCGTTACATCAATATGTCTAGCACTTAGACTAGCTATAGTGGGAGTAACATAGGTAGTAACATGCATGCCAGGTAAGCAAAAAAGATGATGTGGCAGCTATTTAATGTGGAGAGAGACAAATAGAGTAACATAGGTAGTTACCGTAACATTACACACCCCAAGACAAAATGAGTCTACAACCTAATAAATGTTATCATGCATGACACCACAAATAGGTTACTACCCACTATGGAGATAGTAACATACGGTAGTAACATAATTATGTTACCACTCAATGTTACTCCCCACTATGAGTTTTCTTAAAAAGCTCAACTTGTACACTCTCGTCCCAAAACAAAGCTAACCCTCCCCCTTTTCCTTTATCCTTGAAGGTTATTACATGTTTCAGCCCAAGTCTCCATCTAAGCCCTTCCACATACTCTTTATTCTGTCTAGTTTCTGAAATAAAAAGTATTTTAGGTTTATGGATGCACACTAGCCTCTCAAGTTCCTGAACAGTGTGGGTTGGCCAAGCCCACGACTTTTCCAAATTAAGATCGTCATGGCTCCTGATCATCATGTTGGATCGGCTGCACACGAAGCACTGTGTCAAATCTCTTCCTCTTCATATCATCAGGGATGTTGCATTCTGTATCCTTGTGACCAATGAGGCCACATAAGGCACAGAAAGTCGGAAGCCTCTCATAGTGAACCGAGGCAATGACCTCCTTATCCAATTTCCGTCAAGGAGTGTGATGCACCTCTGAAGCGGATGATCAATAGGGAGGTGAACCCGGGCCCTGACAAATTTGTTACAAAGGTTCCACGAGCAAAATTATCAATGCATATAAAAGCACCAATTTTCTTTCCTAAATCTCTAGCAAGTTGCTTGGAAAGGAGACAGCTAGGAATATGATGAAACTGAGTCCAGATGGGAACTTGAAAAATTGTACCGTTTGATGCACTACAATATTGATCCAACAAGTTTGATACCTCTTCCGCTCCCTGAACACTCGCCTTGAAGAACAACACGCTGTCATCCGCAAACAAGAGGTGGTTCACACGTGGTGCCGAGGGCGCCACCTTGAGGCCACTAATTTTCGATGACTGTAAAGTGTAAACTATGTTTTAAGAGGCACGAAAGGCCCTCTACTGCTATCAAAAAAATATAGGGTGATATTGGATCTCCCTGTTGAATACACCTATTAGGGTTGAACTCCTCCAACCGGTTCCCATTCAGCATAACCGAAAAAGTGACTGATCTTACCATACCCATGATAACCGAGAGCCAAGCCTGATCAAAACCCAACTTAATCATTATTGCTTCCAGATAATCCCATTCCACTCGATCATAAACCTTCATCATGTCCAACTTGAGCGCACAATAGCAATCTTTGTTAGCCTTGCTCCTCTTCGTGAAATGCAAACATTCATACACGGAGACAATATTATCGGTAATCAATCTACTTGGAACAAATGCAGACTGCTCCTAAAAAATAATGCTTGTCAAAATCACCTTGAACTGATTAGCCACAACTTTGGAAACAATTTTATAGAAAACATTACATAGACTGATAGGGCGGAATTGCGATAGCTGAGTGGGATTTGATCCCTTAGGAATAAATACCAGAATAGTGTTATTGATGCTTTCTGAACTCTCCTGCCCTTTTACAATTTTAAGGACATCACACGTGACATCTTGCCCACACACATCCCAATGGCGTTGAAAAAAATGAGCAGTAAATCCATCAGGGTCTGAGCTTTAGTCGGAAACATTTGAAAAAAGACCTTTTTCACCTCATCAGTTGTATATGGTGCGGTTAGAGTAAAGTTCAAATCAGCCGTTACTCTCCTAGGCACATAATCCAACACATGATCAAGCCCCTGAACACCCTTTGATGTGTACAAATTTGTGTAGAACTCGGATGTCAAAGACTCCATCTCAGCTTTTTCTTCCGTGACTAGACCTGCACCATTAGTTAGAGCCTTGACCAGATTTATTTTCTCCTCATACTAGCCCTCAGGTGGAAAAAATGTGTGTTCTTATCTCCAGCTGACTGCCACTCTATCCTGGATCTCTGACGCCACATAGTTTCTTCTCGATGATATAACTCCACCAGGCGCTCAGTCGTTTTTAACTCAGCATGAGACGGACCCACTCGGAGTGGTGCGTTGCGCATCTCCTCAAGATCTCGCTTTAGCTTCTTAATCTCCTTCTTAACATTGCCAAAGTGAAAGTGCATCTAATCCCTAATTGGTTTTGGTGTTAATGACAACTCAATTTATGATCTAATTGTGTGTTTGAGCTTGTCAGGTTTTATATTGACAACACATGAGAAGACTGGTGGAGAGAGTTTCTCTTTGGCTTGTGCAGTGTCTCTGCTCTAGGTAGCAGCAGTGCCGCTGGTCGCAACGGTAGTACCGCTGCAAGAAGCGGAAGCACCACTGGTGAGTGCGGCAGTACCGCTCTGTTTCTAGGAGCTAAGCTACCGTTGTAGTACCGCCAGAGGTACCACTCGAAATGGTTTTCGGATCGATTTGCCGGTACCACCAGCGTTAGTACAGCTCCCGTGGACTGACCAGTCATGGCGCTTGACTTCCAGCGGTAGTACCGCCAACGACAGCGTTAGTACTGCTCCCGGGGAGTGAGCTTGTCTCACTTCTCAGGAAGCGATAGTACCGCCCGGGTACCGCCGGTTTTGACCTTCGGGTCGATCTACCGGTACCACCAGCAGTAGCTCACCGTACTACCGGTGTAGCCAGCGGTAGTACCGCTCCACTGACTGCAGCGGAAGCACATCGGCACCGTGAAAATTGTCAGCAGAGTTGAGTGTCAGCGGTAGTACCGCCGGCCCCAGCGTAGTACAGCTGCGGTTTCCCTACACAACGGCCAGATTCGGAGAGGCCCCTATTTGAAGAGCTATCTTCTTCCTTGGGCATTTAAGCTTCACCTACCTCTCTCCCACCATTATTGCAAAGTTTCAACCTCCTATATCTCCCACTCCAACCATTCAATTACCTTGAAGGAGGAGGTCTAGATCTACGACTCCACCGAAGGAATTTCGCATCCCCCATTCAATCTTTGTGTATCTTGTTACCTCTTTGGTTGCTTGTAACCATAGGAGGCTTTGTGAGTTTCGGAGCTTCACCTTGGTGTAAGGAGCTCTAGGACATTGTTATGAGCCTCCAACTCATTGTGGAGGACCTCAACCTTGGTGTAAAAGTTTGGTCAACGCCTTCAAGACGACCTCATAGTGGAACGAGCCGATCCCACATGGGTGAAGCTCACGGATAATATGGTGAGCACATCCGTGCTATTGGAGTGCCTTGGTGGCTCCATCCCCTCCAACGTAAACGTACTTTCCTTGGGAAGGAGCTACGGGATTCATCTCCTCGTGGTTACTTTGCGGTTAGCTCTATCCTTTACTAATTGCTTCCGTTGCGCTTTATATCTTGTTTGTATCACCTAGGTTGGTTTCATCTAGTAGCACATCTAGTCAATCTTGTTATACATTGTCAAAGCCCTAATTAAAAAGAAAAGGTTAAAATTCGTGTCATGATCTTTCACAAAGGTGTCATGATTCGAGCGGCGCATTTCCATAGAACCAGCAAAACTGCATGTCCCTCTGGCCTCTGCGTGGAGCGCAACTGAAGGAACGTTTCAACCTTACTGTTGCACCACAGCATGTACACAAACATCGCTAACTGAAGCCGACACGGCACTGGTGAACAACAAGACTGATTCTGCTAACTGAAGTCCTTAGTACTACTGACTCTATGGTTGCCATAGCATTTGAAACTTTTTTTTTACCATAGCCGTCCATGTGAAGCAGACAAATAGAAGAAACCAGAGGAAGGATAAAGATGGAGGTGATTGAGGATTAGCAAATCTTCTAAAAGGGCAAGTGGCTGGCTCAGAGATCAACGTGATGAAACTTGGTCCAGCAATTAATGGCCTTCATATTCCAGATGGGCATATCTCTGTTCTTGTTAAAATGCCCCAAGGAACATGGAACATCACTAAAGGGTCGATGTCACAGAACTATTGATCATTTTCTCCCGTCTCGGTCTCCTGCTCGTGATGTGTAGGTAGAATGTGCATCCACACATTTCCACGAGCACAAGCTCATTATTATCCGCCCCACTTGCTTACACAGTGAAATTCAGTGTACTCATCCTCAGGTGTGCGATCAGGGAACAAGAATTCGGGGACAAGAAAATAACTGTTCACTGGTGATGAATTGAGTCGATTGTTTGGTCGAGGAAACAAACCAAATTTGTTGTTAAAACGAACTGTATATAGTACAGATTGGCTCGGGGTTCTTCTGTCAGCGTCGAACCTTTGCTTTTGCAGATGTTGCTGATCCCCACTGCACGCGGATCGCTCGTGGACACCATTTTCCTTGATCTCCTGAAAGGCGCGCACCGTTTCGTTTAGCCGTCGAGTCCGCCAGCAAACAGAGGATTGAATTGAATGCCTATACAGATATTGGGACTGCAAATTGAGGAGTGCTGGTACTGACTGGTGTACTCTGAAGGTGAACCGGACTGTCTACCTGGAGGACGAGAGGTCCTCTTTGTCAGGGCCACCCTGTGTGCCCAAGCTCGGAGGAGAAACCACCTTGCTAACTTCAGTTACTAGATCTTGATTGGCATAATTAACCAAGAATGGAATGTCCGTTTGTTCAGTAAAATCGTGGTAACTGTTAGTAGAACGCATTGCAACAGACACTTGCAGGTAATCCAGAAATATAGTCTCATTTTCAGTTTACAGAGATTTTATTCAGATAATTCACAACACATTTGTGAGCTACCTATGAAATAAACATTATTTCTACCACAAATTTGCAGAGTTAGTATGAAGAGAACTGGGCTTGGTAGGACTGAACTGCACTTAGTACTGAGTTTAAAACTACTGAGTTAAGAAAACTCCATTCTCTTATCCCTCGTAATATTCCAAAGGCCGGTATCAGACATGTGGTCCCAAAGCTATTGTTTTTTCTGCTATATTAGAGGTACACATTGCTATCTGAAACCTGACTCGGCAATGGTGAACAAGACAACCGAATCTACAAATTCCATGCATGAGAAACATACAGGAGGAGCAACCCTACCGGAATGAAATCCCCTAGCAGATTTGGGAATGAATTACCTATAGGCATGAATAGTTATAACTGCTACTAAGGAAATGCAGCCCTCTGGTATTCCTCAATTGTTGCATGGATTTCATGTTTCAGAGAAACAGAGGAAGGATCAGGATCAACATGACTAAGTATCAGAATATATGCCTTGCCACTTTAAGCTCCAAATTATCAAATGGACTATAATCAAATGTTATGTGTGATTAGAAGTCAGAAACATGATTTGGGTCCAGCAATATAGTTTCTCTTTTTGTAAAAAGCTACAGCAGTACAGATTGAATGCCTTCAGACCTGAGACAAAAATATTTGAAGTTTTCCTGATGTCATGCTCTTTCAATCTGGGATTATCGATCTACTTGTAGAGATTTCTGATCATGTGAAGCATGAAAGCCTGCCCAGAATCCAAATGCAACTTTGTTTTGTGTAATGAATAGCCACTTTTCATGTCTTGAGATCGCCAGCAAATCAAGCCTTGGGTTTCTTGTAGTGTTTGTGTTCCTTTTCTTGGTATTTTATTCTTTCTTGTACCACCGGCATTCCATGTTACAACACATCTTTTTTTTCTTCTATTTACCGTGGTCAGCTTAAAAATCAAGCAGTATTTAACATAATTTATGCAGTTTCGGTTCAATCTTTTGCTAGAATATGTTTCATGGTATTCTTAAAAATTCCTACACACGTAGTTTTCTTCACCACCACAGTACTTCACTACCTTACTAGATCAGACTACACAAACAAGAGAACCACACCGATCCTTACTGAACCATGTAGCGTGCAAAATAAGTGTCTTACTTAAATGCAAATCAACAAGACACTTTTGCAAATGCCATAACAAATTCTTACTTTTAAATTAAAGCTTACACATCCCTACCTAAAACCAAAATAAGCAGGCAAGCAGTGGAACAAAGGACTGCAGCGAGCTGATTATACGGTGAGTCTCTTCACTTAATCAAGATCGGTGGCAAAAAGTTATGGTACCATACGAATATGACTCCTATCTACTGAACGACGAGTCCAGGCTGCGGTTACACAGTATCCTAATTAATCTGGTACAAGTTATACTAAATACAGTTTGAACTGCCACTAAGGAAATGCAGCTCACTGCTATTCCATGATGGGACCCATGTTACTCACCATCCAAAACTTCCTTCATCTTTACATGGCATCTCTGTTTAGAGAAAACAGAGCAAGGATCAGCATATGTAGTAGCCAATCATCAAAATATCAAATAGAGTAATAGACTAACAAAGCGAGTGGCTGATACAACGCTAGTCAAATGTTATGCACTCTCAGAATCCAGATAATGAATATCCCACAAATTCAAATTACCCACTGTTTACTTGGACTTGCCACTATGATGTATCTCAATCACAAATCATGCATAAGCCATAAGGTCAATCATACCCACGTGTAATCTATGACAACTTGCAATCGAGAAAGAAATATGATATCAACCAGGCACGTATACATGATCTCATACATAGCTTCAGATTCAGAATGCAAAGGTGTAGCAGAAAATTACATTGTGGTCTCAAATATATTACTTTTACTGCTACATTAGAGGTACACATTGCTAACTGAAACCTGATTCACCATTGGTGAATAAGACGGACAGCTCTAGTAGAGAAACATCTTGGTCAAATTCCATCCATAACAAGCATACAAGTAAAGTAACCACAAGACTGCGACACTTGCAGATCAGTGAAAAGTAACAACAGTATATAGAAACGAGTATTCTTCACAAAACAAACAGGATATCTATCATACAAGTGCCTACTCCCGTTACATAGCATTCTGATTAATCCAGTACAGGTCATAGTGAACAGTTAGAACTGCTACAAAGGAATGCAGCTCCCTGCTCTTCCTTGACGGCACTCTAGTTTTGCCCCATGTTTCATCGGTACAGATTGAAGAGAGCGTCAACACCAATATGAGCTATGACGAAAACCACCAGCACATCTTTTCTGAATTTTTGCTCCACAGACCTTCCATCAAGCAGTATTTAACTGAATATCTAAGGAAATGGCACTTGATATTTTCTTCTTCTTATGTTTACCAGTATCAGGCAGTATTTAACTAATTCAACTTGCTGTTTTGATTCATTCTACTGCTAGTGCATATACTAGTAATATGTTTGCTGGTATTCTTAAAATTACTACTCCAACTTCAGTTTCCTTCACCAACGCAACAACTTGTCGACACATTTACCAGATCAGGCTATATAAGGTCCACACTAGTAGCTTACCATTTATCAAACTGTTTGTCGCAACAAAAATAAAAGATGCCAACACAGAGAGCCTTACTCTGGCACAAGACATGGGTAACAAAAATGTCGTTGCATTTGGAAGTACACAAACATTGCCCATATCAAACACCAGAACAGACACACTTGATTTAATATGCTAAGAAACAGTCAACATGAAAGAGGCAACGGCAAGCTCTGACCAATCTAATTCTAGTCGTTGATCTCAAAGAGTCAACGACTCATGTGATTCCTAGACATCTTGCAGCTCTGGCCAAATAGGCGTGCAGTTTGTTTTGAGTAAGACGGATCAAATATGGTAAAAAGTTCCAGCAAGTTACTAAGAGGAGTCGAGTATGCAGCTCTTGGCATAGCATCGCGAGCATTCTGCTCACCACTTGCCATGTAGTTGGAGCCGACTTTGCTTGCTCCAAGTGCTCAAGTTGAGTTAGACCAACTCGAAGATGTCACTGCTTAGGTACATGAGGAAAACTAAGTTGGTAAAATGGACATAATCTAGCTTTACTTACCTTCTTCTCCAGTGTGCAGGACATGTCAGTAAGAAACTCTATCTCATAGTCGAGGGCAGATCTTTGTGGGCCTGCTTGAGCAGCATATGCATTTATCAGGTTGGATATGAATGATTTACATAATGAAGTAGCCTTTGCACAGTACACAACCGCGTTTTCCATATTGAATGCGAACTCAAAGAGCAAACATATGCTGACATTTCTAATTCTGATTTAAGTAAATTAATGAAATCAGCATCACCTACCCAACTTCTTATATCTAGACTCAACGATTTATGTAAATGAACGTTGAAAGGTACTCGTGCAAGAATTCATCAGGTCAAATTAATTGAAATAAAGCACATTGATACCACAGAGACACATGCCTAGAAGGATAGAACCATGAAAAACCTGGGTTGCAAATATGCTTCTTTACACTACAACTTGGTAGACAATTGATAGTGTTAGTACCAGAGGGATGATATAGTTTGATAATCCAATAATTGTCAGGCTCAATCAAATGCTCCAAGATGGCTAGAGCTTTGAAGCAGATACGTAAGGTGCAGTCTGTGTCTTCTGCACATAAAAGTGGTAAGCATGCTTATGAGACCATTCGTCAATCAAATGCAGGAGTAACTAAGATAACTGACACTACCTCTTCGCATGGGGTCTATATCAAGAGTAGACGAGATTTTAACGTCAGAAAGAGCGATCAGATTTTAACTTTCTCCATACCACTGTCAGGGCAATTATCAAGTGTTCTACTCGTAATGTGCAACATTTTCAAGGCCAGATCAAATCCTAAAAGAGAATAAGAATCATTTTTGTCACTTGAGTGATATTATAGTTTTTTAAGTAAGTCCCTTTTTTAAGTACATGTCAATCTAGTTATCTACCTCTCCACATATCCATGCTTTTATTTATTGTAATTTCACTTGGGCAGGCCAAGATAGTCAAGTTAGACTCTATATCAGATCAAATTGCCTTTTTTTTATTCAAAATATTTAATGCTTTGCAAAATTAAAGCACGATTCCCATAGAGATATGTATATAAGGGGGATCTTTGGATAATAATGTTGTTCGGAAATGTTGCACATTGCGAGAAAACACTTGATAAGTGCACTGAAAGTGGTATGGAGGCGTTAAAATCTTGTCTACTCTTGATAGAGGCCTCATGCGAAGAGATAGTGTCAGTTATCTTAGTTACTGCTGCATTTGATTGGTGAATGGTCTCATAAGCATGCTGACCACTTTTATGTGCAGAAGACATAGACTACACCTTACGTATCTGTTTCAAATCTCTAGACATCTCGGAGCATTTGATTGAGCCTGACAATTGTTGGATTATCAAACTGTATCCTCCCTCTGGTATTAACACTATCAATTGGCTGCCAAGTTATAGTGTAAAGAAGCATATTTGCAACCCAGGTTTTTCGTGCTTCTGTCCTTCTAGGCACGTGTCTCTGGGGTATCCATGTGATAAATTTCAATTAATTTTACCTGATGAATTCTTACACGAGTACCTTTCAAATTTCATTTACATAAATCGTTTATTCTATATATAAGAAGATGAGTAGGTGATGCTAATTTCGTTAATTTCGTTAAAACAGAAATAGAAACGTCAGCATATGTTTGCTCTTTGAGTTTGCATCCAATATGGAAGACGCGGTTGTGTCTTGTGCCAAGGCTATTTCATTATGTAAAGCACGCATATCCAATCTGAAAAATGCATCTGCTGCTCAAGCAGGTACACAAAGATCTGCCCTCGAATTGTTTTCACTTTTCAGTACTTGACATTGCTACAACTACATGAGAATGAGCGGGGGAAGAACCGTAGAGGCAGAGAGGG
This sequence comes from Poa pratensis, assembly GCA_947311845.1. Classification (NCBI taxonomy): domain Eukaryota; kingdom Viridiplantae; phylum Streptophyta; class Magnoliopsida; order Poales; family Poaceae; genus Poa; species Poa pratensis. The sequence goes on from CAMZMU010000114.1 coordinate 30,168,854, forward strand.
GTAGAACATACGGCAAGCGCAGCCCCCAGCCGCGGCTTGGGTCGCTTCCGAGCGTGGCCTGGGTCGCCGCCGAGCGTGGCCTGTGGCCTGGGTCGCCGCCGAGCGCGGCTGGGTCAGCAGCGGCAATCGGAGCTGGAGCAGGTCGTATGCGTCGCCATGGAGCTGCTCTGTTCGCTTCGAGGAGAGATCGAAGGGAAAAATGAACTGTCTAGGGTTACGCTTGGAGCTGCTCTGTTTGGTGGAATAGTTGGGCCGTGGCGGGTGGCGCCGCGCAAACGAAAATTTGGTCCAAATTTTTTTGGGCCGGAGCGGGAGGTTTAGCGCTAAACGATCGTCAATTTTAGCGCTAATCGCCGATTTAGCGGAGCTATTAGCGCTTTTCTCAGTTAGCCTAAAAAACGCATAGCTATAGCGGACGGTCTCCCATAACGCTATAGCGCCGCTATAGCCCGCTATTTAAAACTTTGCAACTTGTTATCCTCATTTACCTAAGCAGTGACATATTCGAGTTGGTCCAACTCAGCTTGAGCATCTGGAGCAATCAAAGCCGGCTACAACTAAATGGCAAGTGGTGAGCAGAATGTTCGCGATGCTATGCCAAGAGCTACATACTCGAATCATGTTAGTAACTTGTTGGAACTTCTTAGCATATTTGATTCCTACCTACTCAAAACAAGTTGCACCAGAGCTGCAAAATGTTTAGGAATCACATGAGCCGTTGACTCTTTCAGATCAGCGGCTGGAAGTAGCTTGGTCAGAGCTTGAATTAGTCGTTGCCTCTTTCATGTTGACTCTTTGTTAGCATAGTAAATCAAGTGTGTCCGTTCCTGGTGTTTGATATGGGCAATGTATGTGTACTTTCAAATGCAATGACATTTACCAGTGGCTTCTGTTTGTTACCCATGTCTTGTGCCAGAGCCAAGATCACTAGAAGTCTTTTTGAAGGAAAGTAAAACAACAAGCAAACTAGAACTATACTAGAACGAAAGTTTTGAGCAAAAACAGATGATTTTCACTAAGAAGTATGGATTGCTTGTGCATCTGATAAAGGTCAGGATCTTCATTCATGGAAAACATAGTTGGCTGATTCTTTACTTTGCTCTGAGTCTTCTATGTTAGCAAGCCAGGAGCAAAACTAAACTGATGAGCATAATCAAGAAACACACCACCAGATCTGAAGTACAAATATTTGAAATACCATTAAAGATAAGCAAACAACAAATTTGAGTGTTAAATACCTGTCCAGGGCCATGATATGTTACTTCCCCACCACGGTCAACGCGATGGATCTCAACAGGAGCATCTTTCACTTGGAATTGGAGGTACTCCTCCCTGCTGTTAGTCCAGCGTATAAACCGGCGGATGTTGCAGCGTGACTAAGGTGTCCGAAGTGATCTGCGTCTCTGACTGCCAACTGACTTCTGCCAAGCCCATGATTTGGCGAAAGGAACCAACTCCTGATGGAGATCAAAGCATTCACACCTGTTGCATACAGTCGAATACAAGGAGTGTCATCTTCACGACAAACACCATGAAGCAATGAAAAAACTCTTATCATAGCAAAACTTCAGTTGGCATTTTGGTGGAGCAAAAAGGAAACTCTCCTAAACCGGTAAATCTTCATCAGCAAAAAATGTTTTAAGTTATATCTTCTAAATACAACACGCCTAAGTTATCTTGCTATAGTTGAGACTAGCTCGAATCGTATGGCTTTTAGGATGAATAAAACTTCGGTTTTGCTGGTATAGCAAAAACACAGGTACCTCCTCATCTCAACGGAACCGGCAACGGAAACCAAATCCGTGCCAGTTGCGACAGCGGCGGGGCCGGAGCGACTTCTCCTCCGAGGGCGCGCCGAGAGGGCGGCGGGGCAGTATAGGACGTGGTGGCAGAAAGAGATGCAGGAGGCGGAGAGCATCATGGCGCCGCGGAATCGTGCTCTGAGTTGAATCGAGCCGGCGCGCGGTGGCGGACGCACCGAGGAAGACGGGGGCGAGGTTTTCGCGGATTCAGGGTAGGTTAATGCGGTTTACCCAAAATCGAAGACGTAAAAACGGAACGGCGTAGGTTTTTTTTTGGGGGTATATATGATATCTTTCCCTCGAGAAAATTACACATGACACCAAACTTTGTGCAAAATTGCAAAACAGAAATAAAACACTTTTTGCAGCTAGCCACATTTTTATCTAATAAGTTGCATGTGGCTTAAAACGTTGATTCAGAGGCCACATGTGTTAAGTCCCTAAATCAATGTATTGGGCTATGCGCAACTTATTAAACAACAAATTTCTTGTGTTCTGTGCAAATTTGGAACCAAATATTGGTGTTATGTGTAATTTTCTACTTTCCCTCGAAACGTGGGAGCACTAGGGATGACACCCGCAGGGTATGGGTAAGGGTCAAGCAACCTCATACCCTTAACCGTCGACCACAAGCTTACCTGTCACCCTTACCCATACCCGTCAATGGGTACAACTTTTTCCCATACCCGTTACACGACAGGGTAAAAGGGTACCCGCACGTAAAAATACCCACGTCAAAATGAGCAGTCGTAAAAACAACACACAACTCACCTGGAAGAGATCTATTCGTTGTTTGGCTCTACCGGGAGTTTGAGACATTATCACGTGAATCAGATATATTATATATAATATTAGGGATAGCTAATTTGTCGATATAGTGAGTGAGTCACCGGGTGGTCCGTCATTCCGTGAAGATGTAGCGAGCAATCCCTACCTATATATGTCACGCAACATTCTTTTATCTGTGAATTACGATCGTAGGTTCATGCGTAGACCCTACTCATGCATCCATGTGTGAAAGTTAAAACTCACTTGTCAAATATTATACGGGTACGTGGGTACGAAGGTATGGGTTAGGACGAAGGAACATGTACAATGTAAAAAAACAGTTTTTAAAATTTGTTGAATGTTTCCTATGAATTTAATGTTCATCGAGAACCATATGACCCCCAGAACCATCTCAGATTGCGACCAGCCTTATAGAGACCTGATACGATTAGTAGTGGCCATATGGTATGGGCAGCTAGGTGTGGCTCATCAGGTCAGCAAGTTGAACATTTTATTTCGCCCCTCAGTTCTGACACGATAAGGTTACAATATTTGAGTTCTAATAATACAAAATCCAAATCGTTCCAATTGAGAATTTGTTTGATGATTGATGCATCGCTTCCTTATCGACTAGTTATTTGAAAAAAAAAATGCTACATTTCATGGTAGGGGCGAATTTCTACACAGTTCGTAGGGGTTATTCAGGAAACATAGCTCATTTACACCAACGCGACTCATGTCACTAGAAGCGACGGCGGCAGCGACGCTTATCGCCAGCTCGGTTCTGTTGGGTGCTTGTGCCAATGGCAAAACCAGAAACCCAAAAGTTGCATGGCATGTACATCACTACCAGGCTTCATCAGAAGACAAACCAGGCCAACACAGAGTCATGTGCACCACCAGGCACGTACATATTAACCTACAGCGGTTTGTTGACTGTCACTACCATGCACTTACAGGACAGGGTTTGGCACAAACAGCACGGGAACATGGCCAGATCAATGGGTTAATAGGCCGTTCCGGGTCAGATTGTTCAGGGGGGCTAACTTTAATTACTCTACTCCCTCCTCCTCCGTTGCCTTCATTCATCGTCAGACAAGCATACCACATCTTTAGGAGCCGCTGAACCTTGGGGGTCACCGCTCAACCCAAGAGTTCCTGTAAGCCAATCATCTAACGATACGGAGTTGGAATCTGACTGTGGCGTGCCAGATGCAGAAGGCCCAACTTTCCTACTTGGCAGCACAGCCGATGTCGCCGAGGACACGTTAGACACTCTGGTAAAACCTGGTGGTGATGTTAACTGCGGAGCTGGATTTGGAACTGAAGATACTGGCGATGGCAGGCGTGTTGAATGTGAACTTGACGGAACCTGGTGTGAACTTGATGGGCCCAAGGGTGCTGGTACAGTCGGATTTGAACTTGGATGCGAGCTTGATGGTGATGACTGTCTTATATTTACAGGAGTCACAGGGATCGACTGTACCCTTGCAGATGTGCTGCCCTCCAGCCTAGTTGGAAGCGGCTGCTGATTTGCAGGGGCCATAGAATGCCTGTGGACGCAACCTGCGCTGAAGATGAGGAGCAGGTGCACGTGCCAGTTCACTCTGAGCTCCAAAGCTTCCCCGTGGCAAAACTGGCGTGTGACTAAAAGGGACTGATGTCGATCTGACAATGTTGCTCGGTAACGGGCGAGGTCGGAGCGCTTGTGAAGATGGTGATGATGAACGCGACACCTGCGGTGCTGATGGTGATGGTCGATCGACCTGGAATTGTTGAACATGATGTATCGGCACTGGTGGTCGACCAGCTGACGACGACGCAGTTTGTGATGCAGTTGACGCCACCGCCGAAGGCCTCGTGGGGACTTGATGAGGAACCTGGGGTATCTGGTGATTCGGAGGGCTCTGGGCTCTACCTGCAAATCAGATATGAGCATCAGAGGTAAACAACAAAATTTTAAGAATCAATTTAATGAACACCTACTATACATTTTCCAGTACAAGCCTATCCAACTCTATGAATGGCATGACAGGCATTCGAACAACATCTGAATTAAGAGATAATATGCAACAGTAATTATGTCAATCAAACAAAAAAGGCATACACAATAACCCCAACTCCAAACGCTGGAGAATACCATATTGTGGAAGATCTGGTCAACTTGAATGCAAATATTATGAAATAAGCAAAGATTAGTTAAAATAGAAATTTGGAACATACAGATGTTTAAAACCTAACACTAATAGTGTCAGCAATATTGATTTCGTGGACATCAGATGTGATTGCTTATAGTCAATACCTTGTACTGCAGAAGATATGAATTTAGCCCGAAAATCTTCAGCTAGTGACTGGTTGAGGAGAACTTTCCCACATAAACCATCTAGTTCTTCCTTTGCTGAAGATGAGTGGAATCTTGTTCTCGAAGTAACAAATCATACTTTTGTTTCACCTTCTCTATCTCTAGGTTACACTCGGTCCGAAGTTGTGATTGCTACCCATAATTGAAAGAAAAAACAGGAAAGCATGATGAATCCCAAACTCCCATAAGAAAATCACAACCAAGATATACATGAGCTAGAAGAAATAGCAAACCTTCAGTTCGTGGGTTTTATTAAGCGAGTCAATGTATGACCTTAATCTGTGCAACTCATTTTTCAATGGTTCATCACCAACTGGTGGATGATTAAACATAATTGATGCCCGAAAAGAGTTGTGCCGAAGAACCCGGTGCATCCTCGGGTTGATTACTTTGCTGACTCCGATCAGGATGTGTTCTTTCAAGCAGAATACTGGATGCTGGAACTGATGGCTGCATTCCAGATAGCAAATGCTGAGCTGATGGTACACGACAAAGGGCTGCTTGTTCTACTTCTGAACGTTGAGCTGGCACCATACTTTGTTGGGCTGACTGAATTATCAGATCTGTCTGAGTATCAACTTCCCTACACACTGAGGGTTGCATTTCAACGTGCAATGTCTGAGCTGATGCTTCACCAGGAAGACCTACTTGTTCTGCCTCTCTTTGCAAAAGTTGTGCTGGCACTACGCTTGATTGGGTTGGCTCCATCACAAGATTCGTCCGAGTTTCAACTTCCTTGGACATTTGTTCAGAAGCCTGGCCAGGCACAGGAGCCACAGTTTGTGGTTCTGGTGGATCTGCACGAGTACTGTCTCTATTACTTGTGTCTTCCATTTCAGCATCTCCTAAATGATGGTCGGTTCCTCCCAGTAATGGTTGCGAACCAACATCATTCTCTCCCCCAACATGTTCAGTGCTTCTATGATCACCAGTTGAAGAATCCTGATATATGTTACCAGTACATATGATTAGTTGTTATTCAAGTTACAATAAAAATGACCAAAAGGAATACAAATGCAACCATACGTAATGAAGTACCATGAATTAAAACATGCACCACTAACTAACGGAAACATGAAGTGCAAGATGCATCAACTGGGATGTCCACTATTTGGAAGAACATTCAAGTAAGTAGATGGGCACATCAAGGCTCAAACGAGTGTTCGGTACCAGAGGTGGCATCTACATAAGGTTCTACCTTCTATGCATATGTTGCACGGTCCATGATGACTTGATGAGCAAGCAACTATGTTCGTATTGTATGTGGAAAGGGTTAAAAAAACATCCTAAATGCTATATCACAAAGAACTTAAATGAGTAATCTACAAACCATAAAACATATCATGAAAACTGAACCGAAGCTTCAATATGTCAGACTTCCATATGAAGAACAATGACAGCAAATTATGTTGGCAGTTTTCCATAAAACAAATGTTAAGTTGACAGGTCCTACACTCCTACATGGATAAATTTACAAAGCTAGACATCACTCAAAAAAACTAAATATAAGACCTCATAGTATCACAATAAGAATATTCTACAAGCAAGAAAAAAATATTTGCAGGTATGTGCAATAATCCATGCCATACCTGATTAATGCAACTGTCAATTGCTGGACTAGAAATAAATGTGTGTTGAACAGATGTGTCTTGAACAGCCAGAGACTTCCCTCCTTGTGAGTCAATGCAATCAGAACTGCTGTTGATCCTGTTCTCTGTCAAACCATCATCTTCTGATTCTTGCCTTCTTTCAGTCTGGATAAAAGTTTCAGCAGACCCATTTCTTGCTGTTCCTGCATTGATAACTTCAGATGGAATCACACTTCGGACCAATGTAATTTCCATCGCAGAGGTAGGATCCAAAGACTGCGGACAGTTTGCCAAAGTAGCGGTATCAACACAGCAACTAAAGTGGTTGAATTCCTCCATAACAAAACCTGAATCTGGTAAAGAAATGTCTTGATCAAAAGTATGATCTAGTTGGCCAAGTTTCGCTTCCTGAAGAAATTTTCGCTTCAAGTGCAACTCATTTGCCCACACTGCTGACTGCTGCAAGTCAAGCTTCTCACGCTGGTACCTGATGTGCTCCAGAAACGCATATAGGAGCATAGTGAACCATTCACTATTAGCTTTATTTTAGCATCTCTGTCATCCTGGCCAGCTTGAGACCTACGAAGATGCTCCACAACTATTTTGCATGCTTCTCTCAGTTTTAACACTCCCTTCTGCCTGTTCATGTCGAACACTGCGACCTCGTTTGCTTGTTCATCATGGATATTCTTTTCTCTTAAGGAGAAAACCATGTTAACTAAATTAATTTTTTTCTCCGTGATTCTGTTAAGAAGTACATCCTTCGATAAATGTTCTTCATGAAATTCTGGAACAGACGAAAGTTCCTTCTCTCTTGGTATGATCGCCTCGATTAATAAATCATGTGGATCCTCTTGATTTGATCCGTTTTGTACATTGCCATCAACATATGCTACCTGATTAAGGATTGATTCGTCATTTCCCAATTTAGTTGAGGTCTCCAGCTGGTTTGGTGATATGTTCTTTACTGAAGTTGATTGAAAATGCTTGCTTGTTTGGCCTATTCTACGTGAAAACTTCTTCTTTAGGATCCTTAGCTTCTCATAAACAAACTCAGCGAGATCTTCATTGCACTCATAGTTCAAGTGTTTTGCAGCAAGCGTCAGTGATTCTCTACGATTAACCTTATGCTTTAAGAGAGAAGCCGCACGCCAGCACTGAAGTAAAGCATGAAAGAAGGAAAACATTCATGAGAAAAAACAGTAGCATTTAACACTGAACCTGAAGTAAAAAATTACAGGAGGTTCTTCTCTAACCAGTGCAATGTTGAATGCATGCAATATGCCCTTTGGCTCCTGACTGACTTGGTGATTCTTCAATGTATACTCAAGAAGTTCCTCGCATAAGCATATAACATTCCCCTGCACAATGTGACCATTCCATCAGAGAATACAATCAGCTCAGATACCAAAATGATGAGTATATGAAATCATGTGGATTAAGGAATTTTCGATCTGCTGAAATGGATTTAGGAATTTTCGATTTGCTGAAATGGTATGTTCAACTACTTTTTTATAGCTTATCTATGTATTTATTTGCTACACATCATGTAGCAACCATTAGGAATACTACTCTCTTTGGTTTAACTACTCTCTTTGGTTTAAGTATTTACTTCTCTAGAGAATGTATTTGGTTCTTAGTATCCTTCTTACAGCAGTTACAATGCTGCCAAACTGATGTTTTTTTTTTTTTTTTGCACAACTGCCAAACTGATGATACTCCCTCCGTTCACTTTTATAAGGCACACTTTCTATCATTTCCATTTTGGTTGCATGCATACTCAAATGAGTGAATCTATATACAAAATAAGTCTAGATTCACTCATTTTGGTATGTATGTAGTCAATAGGTAGTGTGCCTTATAAAAGTGAACGGAGGAAGTACTACTTTTTGACGAATATATTAATAAATACTTAACACTACTAAAAGGTGAAATCCAAGATGACAGAATAATGAAGTTCAATGCTCCTAAATAAAATCTTAAGTGTCTGAAGGAAAAAAATCAGTTTAGCATTGCCAGCAGCCCAGGCACCAACACCGGAGATGCTAATATGGTACTAAAAGCACATTATAGTAAAATCAAATTAGTCAGACGTAACAACTACTACTAAATACTAACCATCAATGGATTGAAGATGATACAGCAAGAACTAAAGCAAGCTTTAAAGAGCTAAAACTAGAGATCCAACTTGGCAAGAGACTACAACTAGGTGCGTGTGATACCGAAACAATTAAAGCAAATGCTTCTTTGAGAGCACAGAAATATTAGCTATTAGTAGTGGCCTTGAATATTTCACCAAAATTAGTAAATTGAAAAAAAAGCAAACACCAAGAAAACAATGAGCAATTATGTTTAGCCATACCGGTAGTTCCAACAATTTATATAGCTTTGAGAGCTCTGGCTTCAATTGGCCGTGAAGACCTTTTTGTGTGCCCTGAAGGTTTTCCACCCCTACAAAATGGACGAATTTAGACGAATGCATTATTCACAACGAAAACATGTCTGTTAATTACTGTTACAGTAGTGATACCTTGTTCCTGCCATGTGTCATCAACTGGTATTTTCTGAGAACTAGATGTGGTCTTGATTTCAGGCGACATGGAGTCCTTGTCTCTGCCAGCTACAACATTCGCAGATGAATCCAAGGTTTCAGCATTTTTTCTGCGTTTCATACTGGCTTCATCAGTTCCATTGTCAGGCATTTTCCCTTCTTCCATGTTTTGTATCTTTCTACGGCATCTTTGTCCTGGCTCAGTTATATATTGCCATCGAGGAAACTTCCCACCTAGCAAATTTAACCAGAAAGCACAGAACTTTGGCAGATCACCATCAGGTGCAGACATACCCTCTCTCTCACCTACTACAGCACTATCGCTAGAATAAGAAGGACCACACAGATGAGCTTGTGATATGGCTGCATTGTTCATTTGAGCGCTGGCATCAACTTCAGTGGAAAACTTCGTTAAGTACTCCAAAATTACTTTGTCCATGAACAGTTTTTCAGCATCAGAATCTTTACTTAAGTGAGAACTTTCTTTGAGCTCCTCGAGTCTACTGAAGAGAAATGATGCACCCCAACTAAGAAGAGAATGGCTCAAGATAGGACTTATATTCTGGATATTGCTATCAACAGTATGTTCATGCTTTGCAAGTATAAGAGCCTTTTCCTCCACCGTACAAGAAGAATACAAACGAAAAACGGGCACATGTTCAGATTGTGACTCTATGCTGATCTTCTTGAGGACTCTCAAGTCATTTGCGGGATTCCAATCACTACTATATATGATGATGACATCAACCGATGATAGTTTAATGCTTCGGACACATGCACGGCTATCAATCAAGAAAATAAAACGGCCCTTAGTCTTGTCATTGAACATACTCATTGCACTCTGTTTTTTTTTCTCATGCAAACCACGCTCCACGCGTTCATATGACTCAAAACCGAATCTTTGACGGACAAAATCATCGAAAATGTCACCCATTGGGTTGCGAGCTCCAACACCAGACTGCACAACGAAGAAAGTAACATCATATTGGACTGATCAGCAATCGAAAGCACAGAAGATCATCATACTGAATTCTAACAATGATGAATCAAAAACTCTCCAGTCTCCAAACAATGAGCTAAATAAGGGAAATACATGTCAGTAACTGAAAAGGGAAGATGGTTTCACACAACCGTGCTTGAAAAACGAACACATGTACAACATGTTAGAACATGTCTTCTCTTTGTTCAAAACGCAAATCAAATATGTGCATTGTACAAAAGAAATAATATTATGATGTTGTACTATAATATTAGTACAATAAAATATGTGCATTGTACATCAATTTTTGCATGTGCACAAGTTATCCGTTTTGTATATCTATATTTTTTTCTAAAATGAAGTGCAGAAATGTGAGTTTTCTGCAGGAGTAACCATGCATTCATAGAATTCTATGTCAAAAGGAGCAAACCGAAGCAAGTAAATTTCATTCAGTGTAAAACGATGCCTTTTTTAGAGAAAACTGTAAGGGGGTTGGGGAACAGGAAAAGTTCAAGCAAGAAAAGGCAACTGACAAAGACTACGCGGTAGCAACTGTCAGCCGAGCCCCTGAAGAGGGTCAGAGACGCCTCCTTAAATCTAAAGGATTGAACATGGGACTTCTTTCAGGATGAGCCAAGATCGAACACTAGGGGCTATATTGTCAAAAATCCGTGTGTTAAATTGTTTCAAGATAAGCCAGCAGGCCATAGCGAAGATGTCTAAGAATATATTCCCAGAGAAACCAGCAGTAACATGTCTGACACCCATCGCTCGCCCCCCACTAAATGCTAAGTTCGTTCCAACAGTTGGAACTAAAGCATCTGAAGACCGCGAAGAGAAGATGGACGCCGTTTTGAACTGCCCGCTTGCTTCAAAGGATGCAGGAGTCACCATTGGAGACCGCAAAGTGCCGACTGTGCTGCCACTCAAGAGTTTCCTTGGTGCTTAAACCATAGTTACTAGATTTGCAATTTGAACTCGCGGTTCTCACTTCACAACATCCCACATATCCGGTTCGCTATGTAGGAGCTGCTATTTCCTGTTTGAAATAGGCTACTATAAGCCCTCCTGCTCATACTCCTGTAGGTAGAGAGGAGCATGTCCTCCTTGCTTGCGTACACAGCAAGCAGGAGGAGCTGCTAATGCGCGAAAAACGACGGGCTGTCCACCAGGTCTTAACCACCGTCACTGTTGTGCGCATGGTCTTCGCTTGGGGCGAACAATTTTATTTTCTGTTTACAGATCGATGACTCGGACTGCGATCTCTGACCATTCCGAGCAATCTCGAACCCTGATCTAGATCGATCAACCGGGACTCATTCTACCGAACTCGGTAACTATGGTTTATACGATAAACAATGTCTAAAAGCTCCATGGCTCAATTCTTATGTGCATAACTGTACTACAGTGAAATATCACGAGTCTTTATGCACCTCTTGATTTTGCATCTGAGGCAAGTCAGACGTCCAAAATGTCATATACTTCACGATTAAACATAATGTGCACACCAAAGAGCAAAGATAGCTTGAAGCTTTTCCTCGTATGAACAGTCGATAACACTTGTGCACAACATTGACAAATTGTGTTCTCAAAAAAAACTTTGACAAATTGTGAAGTGAAGGAAATCATCAATGCATGCTTGAGTTGCCAAAAATAAATCAATGCATCCTTCAAAAAAGGTAAAAATACTAAGCATTGCATACTCTTTGGATAAAAGTAGTAATGAATACCCATAACAGACTATGCATAAATTGTGCTAAGACAAAACACTGAAAGTAAGAACAATCTATTTCAGACATGGTATCACAAAAAGCTCACCTGGGAAAGAATAACAACTCTCAGCCCTTTTTTCCTGATTTCTCGGAGCATTTTATCAAGAAGCAGTAGCTTCCCACTTGCATGCACACCAATATCTAGGATATCAGTTACTGGGTGGCCCTTGATAAGTGAGACTTGCAGCGTTCCATCTACTAGATAAGGGTGGTCACAGCACTGTTGCATGGTAAGATCATTAATGAGTATTGTTATAGATTCCAGCTAATGCCGTACTGTAAAAATAAAAAAGTACCACACATGCCCAGAAATATCAAAAGCTAACCTTCCGGAGGGATACAAGAATGTCGCGAAGAGCACCAACACTATCAGTTTTTGAATGTGATTGAAGCGCTGGTGAGTTTGATAATAAGGTATGACAGTAAATTTCTAGCTGCACCCGTGAAAGGCAAACAGGAACCCAATACTCGACAAATTTTGACGAGTCCCCTTTCTGCTCAAGTGCAACATGAAGTGTGAGTTTTGATTTCAGCATCGCTATGGTACCAGGTGTGTCAATAGATAAATCAACATTTGAAATGCTAGAAATATCATTTCCTTCAGAGTTGAGGAAAGATAGCAAGTTGATGTAATCAAGAATATTTTCCTGCAAAACAACCAGAGTTAACACAGCCTTATTATAGAACAGATATTTTACAGGGTAAAATTGTTGACAGCACCTTAAGTGGAGAACTCAAGAGAACCATCCTAAAATCAGTGTGAAGACACTTAAGTTGTTCGAGGCATTTTAAAACTCTTGAGCTTTGACAATCATCAACTATGACCGCCTCCCAACCAATGCATTTCATGGTTTCGATGTCCTGTATTATTGTGGAAAAAATAAAGGAAAGCAAAAGTTTTATATATACATAAACATGATAGCTAAATTTCATGACTACATAATGTTCAAGCAAGTAAGAAACAGAGTTATTTTTGTCGCGCCTTTACAGTAAGCTACATGAGATGAGAGTAACAGAATACTATTACCTCTATGATAGCATCAGGGTGGGACAAGAGAACTTGCAACATCACAGAACCCTTCTCATAGAACTCCAAATCTTGAATTGTTTTGCGCACGTCTTTCTCCCCATTATAAACAACTACATTGATGGATGGTGCTAATCGGTTGAACTTAGCCTCCCACAATGCGAGAGAAGCAGACGTGGAGACAATGAGAAGTGGACGGCAGACATCAGGCAATATGGACACAGCGAAAAGAATGGTCTTAATTACACGCTCCTGTACAATAGATGAGTTCAATTGTTAAACTTCGAGGAGAACTTTTCAATCCTGAACTGGGCTTAACTCTAAAACAGCTTGAAAAGTGCACTAGTCAACAGTTCGAATTGGCAATTAAAACTGTTTTGTAGTTTACGGATGAAAATTTTACTTCTGCATATGTTCAGGGTCAGAAAAGTGAAGGCAAATTACCCTACCCTAACTAAAATTCAGTCCACCGGAAAAAAAAATAGAATTCAGTCGCACCGATGGCAAAAAGACCACATTTTCAGTGAAAGATAAGTTCTACTTATTTTTTACTTGGAAGTGAGAACTTAAGTGGAAGATGCACAAGAAACATATTATTTGGGCCAGGTTCTAATATATTACGATATAGATAATACCTTATCATCGACTATGATAGCGCCATGAGAATTGTGCCAGAACTCCCGGAGCTGATTGAGCGAACTCAAATGAACGTTATCTAAACCGGGAGGGTACCCATCTGGCAGCTTCAGAAGTTTCTGAAATGGACTTTGCTTAACCTGTAAAGACCAGAGATATGGTTTAATTTCACTAGAAATTCTTGAATTAAAGCAATATATATTTAAGTTCAGATTTCATAATTTTTTATGTGAGTTCTCAAAGCCCTGCCACGACGACAAGGATTAGGCCCTGCCGCAGCCAAATGAGGGCAAGTGCCCCTATCCTAGGTGTTTGGAGTTTGAACCCTTATCCTACCCAAATTAACACAAAATGCCAGTAAATCAGAATGATAATAGTGAAGGTAAAGCATAAAAATTAGGAGTAATGCATCGAGCGGTAATTCAAAACAGCTCCTGGGATTGTGCTCCTGCCTAAATAAAAAGGGCATTCCAAATGTCAAAAAGAAATTGAAAATTTCAACAAACATATCCATGGTCCCATGCTCACACATAAATTTTCAGGAGAAGGGAATGTTTTTTGCGACCTGTGCAAAAAAAAAATGAGTGCTCCAAAAAACGCTTTTTACAACACAGATTTTGAAGAAAAATGTCTGCGGCACGGCATGCCTTTTTTCATGAAACTCTGCAGAAATGTAAGACACAAACATGTACAACATAAAAAGAAAACAGATTTCTTTGAATGAATTTACTGTTCATTCTAGGAGCATACGATCCCAGGAACCAAACGCCACGTCCGCATTGGAGGTTCTAATTTGATTTGAAGGGTAACAGTTAGTTCTAGTACTTAAAACTGCGACATGGGTCCTAGAAGTGCAATAAGCTATTCATAAGAGGTTCCATTGAGCCCAAACCCCTTGACTGAATCCTGTGGCGCTTTGACCAACCGCTAAGTTGGTATGGCAACCCAGGATAACCGATAACAAGATTGTTTGTAAAACAACCCCATTAGGTCTTCATTCCAACTCAGCATGAAGCCCAACATCTCCACCATAGCTGGTCACCACAGCTGTGTGGAAGTGTGACGCCAAGGAGCTGCACGAGTTGGGCTGCTGCTCTAGGTCATGAGATGGCGGTCAGCGTCGGTGTTCACATTCACCGTATTGGCGAATTTCTGGGTTTTTGTCGACTCCGATGAGATACATCCACCACTGCTTTCATGTCTGCCATTGTTTCAATCCCGAAGCTCTTCCGCATTTATTTGGAAGGGGGGCAAAGAAATGTCTGCGATTGTTTCAATCCCGAAGCTCTTCTGCAGCCGTACTACCACTACCGTGTCCAGCCATGTCCCTCCTTGCTGTCATCCTCGCTGCTCGCCCGCGCTCCAGCCCTAGGATCACCGATTAGACGGGATCCTTCAAAGCAGAACTGACAAGTGACAACTCAGGCTGGGGAATTAAAAGACCGTGAAATGAGGTCATTTTTACTAAGTTTTCCCACCCGTCAGTTAGCCAACGTGGACGCTCAGACTACGTATGGCAACCCAGCATGCATGCAGGTCAGGCCTGATTTAGGCCTTGTTTACTCCAAGGGTTTTCTAGGGGATTAGAGTGGGGATGGGAGGGGATTGGTGAACACCCAATCCCCACAAATACTCTTCCCTTACAATACACTAGCATGGACTAGAGTTTTTGTTTGAGGCAAAAATGAGATGGTTGGTGGGGGATATCTAGGGATTATCCCCTCTAATCCCCTAAAATACACTAGAAGTAAACAGACTAATGGGAATTTTCCGGGATCGGGGATAATCCCCTCCAATCCCCTAAAATACACTAGAAGTAAACAAGGCCTTAGCGTGTGGTAGGACCTGTAGGGACTCAATAATTGCGCTTATAGCACCCATATGTGCATTTTTATATGAAATGCGGCTAACTGGACACACCAGAAATAGTTTTAGGGCATCCAGTTGCATTTAATCAAAAACTGAATGCAATTATGTTAACCAATACTCCGCCCACGGGCCATAGACGTATCTAGATTCTAGAAGCATCGGGGGCTTTTATTCTAGAATATGAGCTGAATTCCCGACATTCCGTCAATAGTTCCCAGTCAAAAACAACTTAAGTGAGACCTAGTGAGAGCCCAAAGCAAATACAATGCCACTGACCCCAGGACTCATCTACCTCCAAATGTTATCGCCTCCTCGTCCCTCATTTCTGTGCGCTGCCGGCTCTCCACAATCCCCTCCCTTTCCCTTCCAAATGCATCTGCCTCATCCACACAACTTGGTGACATGTTCTGTGGATAGTGCATAGTGTAAGTTGCAATCTAGCGATTTATTGTGTCATGTCCAGTGGCTATATTTTTTGATATGGTTATTCGCATTTAGGTTTAGGGCATGGTAACTAAAATGCCAGAAGCTCTCTCAATATTTTCATCTAAATACACATGTACACACCATATTCATAGATTCTTGTTTTTGTCAGATACTGTATCTCTGTATTCGTGTTGCCATACATGGATGGCGATATGAAATCACAAAAGGTGTAGGGTCCAAACGAACACAAAACGTAATTCAGAATTGCACCCTTTGAAAGAATGGATTATACCCATTGAAGGTACAGACGTGGCAACATAGAAGGATAAACATAAGGTCAATATGCAGATACTGTATAGAAAATTAAATTCTAAGGATTTCAACAGTTAATACAGAAATTGTTAAAAAATAACTTTTGAATTATCAATAGTCACAAATGGCCATCTTGATAACATAAAGCCAGTGAATAGAAGATTCAACAAATAAAGTTTATATTGTCAGGGTTAGATTTTATAAAAGTTATGTCAAGTGGACTAAAACAGAGCTATGTGAAATTGTGCATATATAGCCAAAAGGTCAAAACGATTAGGTTACTAGCATAGTCCTTGTTGTATATATAAAGTAATGGTACGTCAGTTAATATGCATAACTACCCTCTAAGTATACCTTGTTTATTTTTGCAGTGTCAGAAGCTTTTCTTGCAGCCTCCCGGCGGGTCTCATAGGCTCTCTTGAGTTCCTCAGCCTCAGGCGTACACAAAAATGACGAAGTCTCGAGCTCCCATGTCACATGCTCATAGCCCAGATCCTTCCATTTTACTAGCCATTCGACATTACAAAATACCAATTTATTACCAACCGAATGAAAAAATTCTTCAGCTTCTCTTGGAGGCATAAGTGATCGTTTCTTCAACAGGCGGCATGGTTCCGCCCATTCCTGCCTCCACATTATTGTCTAAGAAACCACATTAAAAAAAGGAACACATCAGCAGACATACTTTAGCTCTTCTGCAGAGCTAGCAGCTCCCTCTTACAAACATAAATATCACAAGAGTAACAACCTTTTCTTTTTGAATTTTCTTACTAAATTTAGAGATGAGATTATGACCTCCTGGGGTGCTATCAATTACATCACTTTCTGGGATCCACTGATTATGTACATGAGCTAAATTCTTGTACTTCACAAAATATTGCTTGCAATTCTGCACTCCTAGAGTGGAAAAACAATGGTGTTAATAGACAAATGGAGATAATTCAAGATGGAATGATAGGTGATTCATGTTAAGCATACCCTCCTTGACATCCCACAAAGATTCAATTCCCTCACTGACTGAATATACACCAGACAGGAGTCTCTCTTTAGTGCATATACTGCACAGCCATATACCTGGAGAGACACATTCCAAGGGAAGACCCAAACAAGAAAGATGGTACTTCCTTTTACAGCCGTTTCTATCACAAGACCTGTTAAAAAATTGGCAAAAAGAGGCTTAGATATTTAGACCTTACAAGATGCCCCACTTATCCACTCGTGTACTCAAGTCCAACAGCCACCTGTGCACCCCTTCCCCATCTCTCATGGCCTACAGCCCAGCACTATTCACTGCCAACTGCGCCAACTAGGTAGAGTATACATATAAACTTTTTTCATGTTATTACACCTAATACTTGCTCAAGACCCCTCCCTCCTCTTTCGACAGTAGTTTAGAGACCATTGCAGGATCAAAAAGGAACTACATGTTATTACACCTACGACCCCTCCCTTAATAGTTCATGTTATTACACCTAATACTTGCTCAGGACTCCTCCCTTCTCTTACTAAAATCAATTGTTTGTTATTTCATGTACTTGCTCAGGCTGCTAAAAAATTGTTGCACGATCATGTTCTGTTTTGACGCTAGAGCACCATTTCCATTGTTTCATTATCAAAAAGAACTGATAACCAAAAAGGATGAGTGGGAGATATCTTATAATTATTAATGTCTCTGTACTTACTTAAGAATTCCTGGGGTTTCCGTACTTCTGCAAACATCACACATGTGCTTTTTGCAATCGGTTTCATCATATTGGGTAACTTCAGCTTGCTTGGAAGTACAAGCCTCTTGAATCTCAATGGAAATACGTTCTTCAATTGCCTTGCTGGCCTAGAGCAGGATCCCAAGAACATTATGTTCCAATTAGTAATTCTATTCCACCAAAACAGAGAGATGAACTGACACTCGAGTGGTGCAGAAAGTTGCTGTGAGAACATGACAAGTGTACCTCTTCGGAATGAATAGTGGAGTTAGGGCTACTTTGTGGTTCTGGTACAAAACTTTTGCTGCAAAAGCAAGAGGTCATCACGGAATCAGTTAAGCTACCAAATGCATCCCGAGTGACATGAAGGTAGCATCGATGTAGCTAATTAAAATAATCATTTGTGCAAGGCTTTAGAGAATTACTTTGAATAGCCATCAGTTGGCTCTTCCATTGCAGGACTGCTTTCAGCCACATTATTTTGTGAGCACAGATCGGTAGTCATATGCGTCTCCAGTTTCACCTTGGAAGCTTCACAAAGGCCAGAAGTATAGCCTGCCTGGTTATCTTTTTCTTGCCCGCCACTTTCTTCATATCCCAAAAGAGAGACATTGTCTTCCATGTGCACCTTGGAAGCATTTCCTTCATCGGCTTTGAGAGTAGTAGAAGGGAATACATCACCAAAGATAGATAAAGAGATGAAGGCATTAGGACGGAAAGAATTGATATTCACTGACAGCAAGCTACAAGCCTATGGAAATGTTTAAGTAATTATTTCAACGAGAGTGTTTGACTGGAATGTCATAATGCAATGTTTTTAGAGCACGCAGCAGGCTAATAACACTTCATCCTGACCAAGCCTGTCACAAGAACATGTCAAGCTTTACAGCTATATAAGATGGACCTACATTACATGCAGCAAACAGCAAAGTCTCGGAGATGGCTGTTGCAACAAGGAGTCTAACTTGGCAATGAAACGACTAGTTGATTGGGCAAGTAAAACATGAGTTTAAAATCACAGGGAAACCCAGTACCTGGAGATTTTTCTTTTCCTTCAGAAGATGGCCTGAAGAGTTTTGTATAGCTCTTTGCACTTAGCCTTTTCTGCTTCTTCGATGGCCTGGTACCGCTCTCGGTAGCATCATGCTTATTGTTCACAGAGTTATGTTCATCCGCTTGTCTTTTTGACGTTTTGTGAGGGGTAGCAGCTGGACTGGACATTCCATTTGAATCATTCGAAGCAGTAGAAGCTGAGACGCTAGCATTCTTTACTCTGTCGGACATTCTTGTGGTGCTAGCCTTCCCTGTCGACCCTGCTTCTCCTTTTAGCTTCTTCACTGACGATTCTGGGGTTTCAGGTGTGCTGCCGCTGCTCCTGCCCCTTGTAGATCTCTGCGGCGTGGAGGCGGGACTGGCAGTGCCTTTCAAATTAGGATTCTTTCCCCTTGTTTCTCGATTGGACCTCCTGAGGTTTGGCTGCTGCTGCTGCGTGTCGCTTGTATCGCGCGCAGACGAGCTTCTGGACGAGTCCCTTGCAGTGGCATATGAGCTAGAGGTCGCGGCAGAACTGGAGTCTTTTGCTTTGGCAGCGGCACTGGCGTTCCTCGTGCTGGGACCAGCACCGGCATCCGCTGCTCCATCGTTGTTCGCCCCTCCTGACCGGGTATTGGCCATCCGCTCCGGCAGAGATCAACGCATTGGGGGTAGGGCACCTGCAATCAGGGGCAAACTGAGGTAAGAAATTTGGTCCATGGGCATGGTAACAAACAGAGAATTGGTTTTAATTTCGCCAAGCTTAAGCAGTGTGACTTGATTTGGGACGAAACAGAGGATTTCGATATCCACACGCATTGAGCATGCGCCGTGCTGCTAGGGTGAGTGTAGAGATTAGTCACTGGATGGGGAAAACCTCGTACCTCAAAAACCTATGTCCGAGATTGGGTAGGACGGCGCGGTGACGGCGGGGACGAGATGCCGCGATGGGTAGGACGGGAAGGCGGTGGCGGAGCGAGAGGCGGAGGAGGGGTCGATGTGCGCGGGGTGAGGCGCCGACGGTGATGCCCTAAGCTAAAGCACCCCTGGCTGCAGCTCTAGGGCACAGCGGTGGTACACGGAGAGAGTTTAGAGCGGTGGGTCGGGTTGGGCGGAGAAGAGGAAGAAGGGCAAAGGAAGAGATCTGATAAGTGCCTATACTTTACATGGAGTGTTTATGTCCTTACTACTCCGGAGTAGTAATGTTGCACGTGCAACGCACGTTGAAACAAACAAATAGGTTTCATTTAGTTATTTTACCAAGCTAGTTAAATAGGTTTCATGATACAGAAACTTTGTGAGTTTTTCTGACAGATTTTTAATTTTTCTGTTTTAAAAAATTACATAATGTATACTCTTTTGTGCAAAGAAAGTTGAATTGCTTAGCAGGTTATTGTGAACTATAAACTGTACCTCAACAAATAGTAACAGGTTCAAAAGTCACGCAAATGATTTATTATGACAGGATACGTTTTCACTTACTGATGGTAGTGTGTGTTTGTTCGTGTAATCATGGTCTGAAGATTTGAACTAACCCGTTTGTCCTTGATAAATTATAGAGCATGCACTGAGTTGCCGAGGAGTTCGTCGGCATCGGATGCGCAGGCTGCGATGGAGCAAGACGGTGTGGACGGCGACTCTGAAGAAGGACATTCAGAAGATTAGTTCGAAAGGGGCATATATTGCGGTGATTAGAAGAGATTGCTCCTGCGTTGTCCAGACGCGCGTCGGCGCGGGCGGCCTGACCGCCTGACCGTCGCCAGGCCGCGATGGTGGAGGATGGCGCGGGCGTCGTCGGCCTTGAGTTCGTCGGCGATCCCGCAGGATGGGCATACACCTGGGTTGGCGAGGAGCTCGACGGCGCGGACGGCGCAGGATGAGCAGCGCGGCAACAACGCGTCTCACCGAGTCGCTGCAGGGTTGCTGGATGGCAGCTACTCGTATGAACGTAGGGGACAAATTGTCTTGATTGACGCTAATTTTGGGATTTCTTTTACGTGGCTAGAGCGGATTTTCTCCCATTGATTATGCTCTTTTTTTTTCGTGATTCTGCTCTCTTTTCATGCAGGGTTCTCGCGGATGGCAGAGTTTTCGTCCGCTCCCTAAATTTGCTAGATGCACACATGGTGGGACTGAGTTGTAATCTGGATAGTTAGATCCGAATTGGTGGGCCGGATCCTGTGGTTGTAATTGGTCTGCTGTAGTCTGTGTACGTTAGGCTGGGTGGCTATAGGAAAGAAAAAGTTCGCTTGTTTAATAGTAGTAGAGATTAGCTAGTTGGACGTTAAAAATCATTCGTCCAAACACTGTGTCCAGATGATTCTTTTGGCACTTATTTTTACCTCTGATTCAGAAGGTGAAATATTTACCTCTGATTCAGTTGTATAATGAAGTATGTCACAGAGTGTACAGAAATAATCAAGAATAGACTACACTGCCGAGTGAGCATAGCCGTGTCTAAAAATACTTGCTGCAGGCATTAAATTAAAGAGAGTTTTCTCTCCCTACCTTTTCTATTTCAGACGTTATCCAATGTTCGCTGTTGCTCTTTGAAGCGCTGCGGCTCTCCACTAATTCTGCTTGATCCGCCGCCCCAAAAACCAAATCGATGTGGCTCTCGGTGTTCTCCCTCGCCCAGAACTTGAGTTTAGGTGCTGCTGTAGGAAAACATGCGCTTCTTCGCAAGGCGGGACCAGGCACCTTACATCCTGACGCCAAACGTGGTTGGTTCTGCAGCTTTGCATCCTTGCTGCCGGCGAGCTGGGAGGCCTCTACTCGGAGAAGATTAAGGAGCTGTTGCCATTTTTTTCTCCACGAAGCACTACTCCAAACAGTCCCAAATCCACGCTGAGGATGAGATCTTCCGGCCGTAGTGTCGGGTAGAACAGCGCCCTCGCGGCCGTGCCCACGGCCGCCTCCTTTGCCTTCCTCCGTCCGCGCCGACCGCCGACTCTGCTCCGGTCATGGCGAATCGGATACTGTGGGAAAACAACAGCCTGATTTCACGCGGGTGTGAGGGCTTCGAGCGAGCTGCTCTTCTCCGATGGGGATTGGAGACGGTGAAGAGCTAGATTGCCAGAATTCGGGTGAGGAGTCGACGATGTAGTCCTACCCGGCAGAGTGCGGCGGACTGCATGAGGGCGGCGCGTGGTGTACCAGCCGCGGCGAGCACGCACGAGTTGGATCTATTAACAATGGCAACTCCTGTAATTACCACAAAGTTGAAATAAAACGAACCGGTACGATGGCATTAGCAGTATTATGTGATTTGGTGGGAGGGTAAAACGGACAAAAGTGGATTTATGTTGAGTTGTCAAACATTGGAGCGATCTGAACCGTTGGCCAAATATTGAAGGGCTCAGATTCAATGTATCAGCACAAGTTTGCTCTTTTAATAGTAAGTATAGATAAGAACGTCTCTATAGCAGATTTTTTTTTATGAAGGGAGTTTTATTACTTGAAAAAAAATTAATCATTACACACGGCCGCATAGGTAGGATGCACGCAGCCGTCACAAATCCAGCAGTACTAAATAAAAAAACAGACGAATTACATATTATGATGAGAAATTGTAAAAACGCCTATGGTGGTGGAGGGCCGATCCGCAAATTATGCTGTCATCCATGTTGGGATAAAAAGTCTCTCGCCGTATTTTTCAGTTTTGTACACACCTCCGCAAACAGGTCACGATGCTCCATATGTTGCAACGGTGATCACGAACGGAGCGTAGATGTACTCCTGTAAATAACCTACATGAGAGATGAATTTTTATCTTTAAAAACCTTGTCATTTCTACACAGCCAAAGCGACCATATAATGGCTAGCGCTCCCACCCTAATAAGTCGTTTGAACCTTTGATCCACACCATTCAGCCAATTGCCAAAAATAGTTGCAATGCTTCGTGGTGGGTATAAGGTAGAACCTATTTGGATGATTGACCATATAGAACTAGCAAATGTACACTCGAAGAATAAGTGCTTAATATTCTCGTCTTTATGACATAACAAGCACTTTTTGCTTCCATGCCAATTGCGTTTCGCAAGGTTATCTTTAGAGAGAATTACTCCTCGACGAAGACACCACGCATTTTTGAGTGGATTCTTCATCTTCCAAAAATTTTGGTTATTATCTACTGGCACATTGGTTTGTACATAGAGTCCACCGAGAATTGACCATTTTTATGCAAATTCCATCGAAACTCATCGGTCCCCTGCGTCAGGGTGACTAAAGCCAGCCGTTGTAGTAACTCATTCCAAGATGCTAGCCGGGGACCAATGAGATCTCTTCGAAACGTCACATTTGGTGGG
The DNA here is from genome assembly GCA_947311845.1 of Poa pratensis. Lineage (NCBI taxonomy): Eukaryota > Viridiplantae > Streptophyta > Magnoliopsida > Poales > Poaceae > Poa > Poa pratensis. The sequence goes on from CAMZMU010000114.1 coordinate 30,191,989, forward strand.
GAAGTTTCCAACACCTGAGCGAACGTATCGCCTTTGTGACGTCCAAGGACAATATTGTATAAAACTGGATATTGTTCTCGGAGCGTAGCGGTACCTACCCACCTATCCTCCCAGAACCTTGTCTCCGATCCATCCTTGATGGAGAAAGAACCGAATGGGAAGAAGAAGTTCTTCGTTGCCATAAGGTCAGCCCAGAAGTGTGAATCACCTGGTTTCCAAGAAACCTGTGATACCGCACTTGAGCCAATATACTTTCTCCTTAAAAGATTTTGCCATACCCCATCTTCAGTCAAAAGATTAAACATCCATTTACCGAGGAGGGCTCTATTCTTGATCTCTAGGTCATGAATCCCTAGCCCTCCTTGCTCTTTAGGGCGACAAACTACATTCCATTTAGCCAGTCCATGTTTCTTTTTCTCACCATCCCCTTGCCAAAAAATCTTGATCGAAAATAATCCAATCGATGCAAGACTCCTTTTGGTAATTGGAAGAAGGAAATCATATACAGTACCATATTACTTAGGACTGAATTTATGAGAACCAATCTACCACCCAAGGACAGTAATTTGTCTTTCCAACTACTCAACCTCTTTTGGAGTCTTTCCTCAACATGTTTCCATTGAGCAATCGTTAGCCTCCTGAAATGAATCGGAATGCCAAGATAACTGATTGGAAACTGACCTTGCCCACATCCAAATAACTCAGCATATAGGGCAGCGTCGTCTTGGGCCTTGCCGAAACAAAACAATTCACTTTTATGGAAGTTAATCTTCAGACCCGAAAGCTGCTCGAACGCTGATAAAATTAATTTCAGGTTTCGTGCCTTTTCCATGTCACGTTCCATAAAAAGAATCATATCATCAACATATTAAAGAATAGATAACCCACCATCCACAAGATGTGGTACTACGCCTTCAATTTGGCCCTCCACTTTTGCATGCTCTATGATTATGGCTAGCATATCAGCAACTATATTAAATAGTATTGGTGATAATGGATCGCCTTGTCGTAATCCTTTTTTTGTTTGGAAGTATCTGCCAACGTCATTATTGACTTTGATGGATACACTTCCTCCGGAAACAAAAATTATGAATCATAGCGCGCCACTCATCAGAAAAACCTTTCATTCTGAGTGTTTGCTAGAGGAAATACCACTTGAATTTATCATAACCCTTTTCAAAATCTATTTTTAGAATTACCCCATTCAGCTTTTTCCGATGCAACTCATGAACAGTTTCATGTAAAATCACAACTCCATCAAAGATGTTGCGACCTTGCATAAAAGCCGTCAGAGTCGGACGCACAACATGGTCAGCCACCGAATTTAGGTCTCTCTCTCTAGAAAATTTCGGGGTGGGCTAAATTTCTGGCCCGACCAGCATATCGGCCTGGCTCAAAAAAAATTATCTGGGCATCTGGATAAGCGGTGTCTCCGGCAGAATATAAACGGGCACGAGGGCCGTTTAGGTACGCGTTCCCAAGCCGTCCGCCACTTTTCGCCCCTCCGCCGCTAGCCTCTCGTAGCTCCGACGAGCGATCACCGAGATCTTCCGCAGCTCTCCCCTACTCTCCTCCAGATTCATGGCGGGCTCCACTCTACGCGGCTCCGACGGGCGCGATGGAGGCGGCAGAGGCCATTCGCCACCGGAAGATGAGGAGGCCCGCCGCCACCTCTCAAAGGGCGCGCGCAAGCGTGGCTCGAATAAGGCCCGTCGGTGGGCGGGGCTCCTCGGGCCAGAGAGGGCACACGATGCGGAGGCGGGCGGCTCCTCCGGTAGCCGGAGGAGGTGGAGGAGGAGTACCTGAAAGGGTTTTATGGGCACCTAAAGGGGGGTGAATAGGTGCTACTTCAAATTTTAGTTTTTTTCAATTTAGGCTTGACACATAATGCAAATTCTCTAAATATGCAACTAAGATGAATTTACCTATATGACAAGATAGTAACAAGCAACTAAACATTATACAAGATGCAAGTAAATACGGTAAATGATAGAAGTAACTGAAGTGAAGCACGCGGAGACACACAGTATGATTCCCGTTGTTCCTTCCTTTTTTTAGGGGAAGTACGTCTACGTTGGAGGGGTGTGAGCTCGCCACAACAGACCTACTCAGCGCCACAAAAGCATCACTTTATTCTCCTGTGAACCGCACCACAAAGGTTTGGTTCACTTCCCACTATCGATATTCTTCAAGGCGGAAACCGTACCCTTTACACCAAGCTAGTTGTGAAAGGATCGGTATGGCCACCTAGAGGGGGTGAATAGGTGCTACTCAATTTTTAGCTCTTTTTCGAGTTTAGGCTTGACACAAAGGTAAATTCTCTAGATATGCAACTATGGTGAATTTACCTATATGACAAGTTAACACAAGACTAAGCAAGAAACAAGTAAGAGCTCAGGAGTAAGGAGTAACCAAACGGGAAGCACGCGGAGACAAGGATGTATTCCTGAGTTCCTCCTTTTTAGGGGAGTACGTTGATACGTCCATTTTGCATCACTATTTTATATCATAATTTACTGCTATTCATTGATATATTTCATATTTGGATGATATACTTATGTTATTTTATCTTGTTTTGCATGTTTGATGATTATTGGAGAATTAACTGCCGGAGTCAGGATTCAGCTGGAAAAAGCATCGTCAAGACACCCTATTTCTGAAGATCAACAATTCACGGAAAATATACAGATGTTCCTATTTTGTCAGATGCCGGAGCCAGCCAAAAGGGGAGGCTGAGATGGGCCACGAGGGGCCCACACCACCCCACGGCGCGGCCCCCCTCTGCCGCGCCGGGCATGGTGTGGCCACCCTGGCCCACCTCTGGCGCTCCCCCTTCGCGTACTTATCCCCCAGAAACCCTAAGACGGGGAGCCATCGAGGAAATATTCCGCCGCCTCCACGAGGCGGAAACCACAGAGAGAGAAAAAGCTCTCCGGCAGGCAGAAATCTGCCGGGGAAATTCCTTCCCGGAGGGGGGAAATCATCGCCATCGTCATCGTCATCACGCCGGACTTCATCGGGATCATCATCATCATCATCTCCACGCCGTCACCATCATCTCCACCGCTCCACTTCGTTCCGCTGTAACATCTAGGGTTATACTTTGTGTAGTTCATAGGGGAAACTTTCCCGGTGTTGATTACTACTTGTGGTTGATGCTATTAAGTTTTATCGGTGAATTGAAGTATATGTCCAGATTGTTATTCATCATTATATCACCTCTGATCATGATCCATATGATGTCTTGTGAGTAGTTCGTTCAGTTCTTGAGGACATGGGAGAAGTCATGCTGTTAGTAGTGGAACTATGTTGAGTAATATTTAATGGTTTGATATTTAAGTTGTGGTGTTATTCTTCTAGTGGTGTCGTGTGAACGTCGACTACATGACACTTCACCTTTATGGGCCTAGAGGAATGCATTGTGTATTCGGCTACTAATTGTGGGGTTGCCGGAGTGACAGAAACCTAAACCCCCGTTAGTAAACCGGTGCATGAGGGAGTGTAGGATCTCAGAGTTTAAGGCTGTGGTTAGATTTATCTTAATTACTTCCTTGTAACGCGGATGCTTGCAAGGGGTTTAATCACAAGTATGTATTAGTCCAAGTTAGGGCAGTGCATTAGCATAGGTTCACCCACACAACACTTATCAAAACAATAAAGATTAATCAGCTGTAGGAAGCGAAAGCACTTGACGAAATTCCCGTGTGTCCTCAAGAACATTTTGCCATCATAAGTAAACCAACCGGCTTATCCTTTGCTCTAAAAAGGATTGGGCCACTTGCTGCAATTATTATTACTGTCTTTTATTTACACGTATTTTATTTATCTGCAATATCAAAAACCCCTAAAAACTTGTCTGCTAGTATTTACAGTGATTCCTTGATCAAAACTACTTGTCAACACCTTCTGCTCCTCGTTGGGTTCGACACTCTTATTTATCGAAAGTACTACGATACACCCCCTATACTTGTGGGTCATCAAGACTATTTTCTGGCGCCGTTGCCGGGGAGTGAAGTGCTATTGGTAAGGGAAACCTTTACTGTAAGTGCTGTTTTTATTTCTGCTTGCTGCTTTATTTTATTATGGAGAGATCTCCATTCGAATCCCTATTTGGGAATACTACTGCCACTGCTAAGGTAGTAGATGAACCGCCGCCTGCTGAATTAGATCCATTTAAAATACCTATGAAAATTGTTGAACGTGTTATGGATAACCGCTATGTTGGAGATGGAACCATCCATCCTGGTGATCATTTACTATTTATACATGAATTATGCGAGTTGTTCAAGTGTGCAGGTATTTCAATGGAAAAAGTCAAGAGGAAGTTATTCTCTATATCACTGAAGGGCCGAGCTGCGGAATGGTATAAGATGCTGAAGAATGGCCGATCTATTGGCTGGGAGGAAATTGTACCTCTCTTTTATTCTAAATTCTATCCTCCTAGTGAGATTCATCAAGATCGAAATCGCATATATAATTTTTGGCCTCATGATGGAGAGAGTATTGCCCAAGCGTGGGGGAGATTGAAGTCACTAATGCTCAAATGTCCCATTCATGAGCTCCCAAGTAATATTGTTATCAATAATTTTTATGCAAGGCTTTCTCTTCATGATAAGGATTTATTGGATGCCTCTTGTTCTGGATCATTTACACGTACTGAAGAAGAAGTTAAATGGGACCTTCTTGACCGTATTCAGGAAAATACTGAAGGATGGGAGAACGACAAAGGTAGAAAGTCAGGTATAAATTATGATTATGAATGCATTAAATCTTTTATGGAGACTGATGATTTCCGTAATGTTAGTGCTGTTTACTGTCTTGATTCTCAAGTTGTTGCAAATTATTACAAAGCTTTTGCCTCTTATCTTGATGTGCCTAAGAAGGATTTGAATAAATATCATGAACCTTATAAAGATAAAACCAATTCGGCCATTGGCAAAGTATTGAAGTTCATACTGTTGATCACATTTTGCCAGAACCTTATATTGAAAAAATACCTTTTCCTGTTAAAGTCAAGCAACATTCTCTGATAGCTAGTGTGGTTAATAAAAGTGCCAAGAAACCTTTAGAGCCTGATGAACAAATAACTGTTGAACCTGAAGTAGCAATTATAAAGGATTTGGTAACTGAAAATGTAGATGGAGAACATATTATCTTTTGTGAAGATGCTTCTAATATTGTTTCGCATCCTGGTAAATCTAGGAAAACAAGTGTTCCTGTGCTTTCAGTGAAGATAGGAGAACATTGCTATTATGGTTTATGTGATATTGGTGCAAGTTCTAGTGCTATTCCTTTTGAACTTTATAAAGAAATTATGCATGAAATTAGTCCCTGTGAACTTGAGGATATTGATGTGGTTATTCAACTTGCCAATAGGGAAACTATCTCTCCCATTGGTATTGTGAGAGATGTGAGGTTTTATGCGGTAAAACTAAATATCCTACTGATTTTCTAGTACTTGGTTCTAAAGCTAGTAAAACTTGTCCTATTATTTTCGGTAGACCTTTCTTGAATACATGTGGTGCTATTATAGATTGTAAGAAAGAGAAAATTTACACTAAATTTAATGGAGAATCTTATGAGTTTAATTTCTCTAAGTTTGGTAAGAAACTTTATGAAACTGATTTGCCTAATGAGGACTCGAAAATTGAACAACTTGCTGCTATTGCTATTGCTCCTAACAATGCCTTGCAGCAATTTATGGAGGAACACGAAAGTGAGGTCTTTATGGAGGAAAGGAATGAAATTGACAATATCTTTCTTCATCAACCACCATTACTTAAGCATAATTTGCCGGTGGAAGATTTGGGTACCCCTGCACCTCCTAAAGAAGATCCTGTTTTTGATTTAAAACCTTTGCCTGATAACCTTAAATATGCTCACATTGATGATAAGAAAACATATCCTGTTATTATTAGTTCTAAACTTTCAGGTACTGAAGAGGCAAGGTTATTGGAAGTGTTGAGGAAACACCGAGGGGCTATCGGATATACTTTGGATGATTTAAAAGGGATTTCTCCTACTATATGTCAACACGCCATCAACATGGAAGATGATGCAAAACCTGTTGTGGAGCACCAGCGTCGTCTAATCCCTAAAATGAAGGAAGTGGTAAGAAATGAGGTATTAAAACTCCTCGATGCTGGTATAATTTATCCTATTGCTGATAGTAAATGGGTAAGTCCTGTGCATTGTGTTCCTAAGAAAGGAGGAGTTACTGTTGTGCCAAATGAAAATGATGAACTTATTCCTCAAAGAGTAGTTGTTGGATATAGGATGTGCATTGATTTTCGAAAGGTTAATAAAGTTACTAAGAAAGATCACTATCCTTTACCTTTTATTGATCAAATGTTAGAAAGGTTGTCTAAGAAAACTCATTTTTGCTTTCTTGATGGTTATTCTGGATTTTCACAAATTGCTGTTAGAGCGAAAGATCAAGAGAAAACTACTTTTACTTGTCCTTATGGAACTTATGCTTATAGGCGTATGCCTTTTGGTTTGTGTAATGCTCCTGCTACATTTCAAAGATGCATGTCTGCTATTTTTCATGGTTTTTGTGAAAAAATTGTGGAAGTATTCATGGACGATTTTTCCGTCTATGGAACTTCTTTTGATAACTGCTTGCAAAACCTTGATAAAGTTTTGCAGAGATGTGAGGAAACTAATCTTGTTCTTAATTGGGAGAAATGTCACTTTATGGTTAATGAAGGGATTGTTCTTGGACATAAAATTTCTGAAAGAGGTATTGAAGTGGACAGAGCTAAAGTTGAAGCAATTGAGAAAATGCCCTGTCCCAGGGATGTTAAAGGTATTCGTAGTATTCTCGGTCATGCCGGTTTCTATAGAAGGTTTATTAAAGATTTCTCTAAAATTTCAAAACCTCTTACTAATCTTCTCCAAAAAGATGTACCTTTTGTTTTTGATGATGATTGTAAAGAAGCTTTTGAGTCTCTAAAAAAGGCTTTAACCACTGCTCCTGTTGTTCAACCTCCTGATTGGACTTTACCTTTCGAAATTATGTGTGATGCTAGTGATTTTGCTGTAGGTGCTGTTCTTGGACAGCGAGTAGATAAGAAGTTGAATGTTATTCATTATGCTAGTAAGACTCTTGATGCTGCTCAAAAGAATTATGCCACTACTGAAAAAGAGTTTTTAGCAGTAGTTTTTGCTTGTGATAAGTTTAGACCCTATATTGTTGATTCGAAAGTTATTATCCATACCGATCATGCTGCTATTAGATACCTTATGGAAAAGAAAGATGCTAAGCCTAGACTTATAAGATGGGTGCTTTTATTACAAGAGTTTGATTTGCATATTGTAGATAGGAAAGGTGCTGAAAATCCTGTCGCTGATAATTTGTCTAGATTGGAAAACATTTCTTATGATCCTGTTCCTGTTAACGATAGTTTTCCAAATGAACAATTGGCTGTGATAAAGGTAAGCTCGCGAGAAAGTCCTTGGTATGCTGACTATGCTAACTTTATTGTTGCCAAGTATTTGCCTCCAACCTTTACAGCTCAGCAAAGAAGGAAATTCTTTTATGACTTGAGGCATTATTTTTGGGATGACCCACACTTATATAAAGAAGGAGTGGATGGTATAATGCGAAGATGTGTTCCAGAATTTGAACAAAAAGAAATATTGAGAAATGCCATGGAAGTGCTTATGGAGGACATCATGCTGGAGATAGAACTGCACAAAAGGTTTTACAATCAGGTTTTTATTGGCCTACTCTTTTTAAAGATGCAAGAAAATTTATTTTATCATGCGATGAATGTCAAAGAGTTGGTAATATAACTAGACGCAATGAAATGCCTATGAATTATTCTCTTGTTATTGAACCTTTTGACTGTTGGGGATTTGACTTTATGGGTCCTTTTCCTCCTTCTGATGGTTATACTCATATACTTGTTGCTGTTGATTATGTTACTAAATGGGTAGAAGCTATACCAACATCTAGTGCTGATGGTGAGACATCATTAAAAATGCTTAAAGATATTATTTTTCCAAGGTTTGGTGTGCCTAGATATCTCATGACTGATGGTGGTTCTCATTTTATCCATGGTGCTTTTAGAAAAACCCTTGCTAAATATGATGTTAATCATAGAATTTCTTCACCTTATCATCCTCAAACAAGTGGTCAAGTAGAATTATCAAATAGAGAGATTAAATCTATTTTGCAGAAGACTGTTAATAAATCTAGAAAGAATTGGGCTAGGAAGCTTAATGATGCTTTGTGGGCTTATAGAACTGCTTATAAAAATCCTATGGGTATGTCTCCTTATAAAATGGTTTACGGAAAAGCTTGTCATTTACCTCTAGAATTAGAACATAAAGCTTATTGGGCCGTAAAAGAACTTAATAGAGATTTTAAACTTGCCGGTAAAAAAGGTTACTTGACTTGAGTTCCTTAGATGAATGGAGAAGTGAAGCTTATGAAAATGCTAGACTTTTTAAAGAGAAAGTGAAACAATGGCATGATAGGAGAATCCTAAAGAGAGAGTTTAATGTTGGTGAGAAAGTTCTATTGTATAGGTCTCGTCTCAGATTTTTTGCAGGTAAATTACTTTCGAAATGGGAAGGACCTTATGTTGTTTCAGAGGTTTACCGTTCAGGTGCAATCAAAATTACTTCGCTTGATGGTGACAAATCTCAAGTGGTTAATGGTCAAAGACTCAAGCATTATATTTCTGGGGATTCTTATAACGAAGACGTTGATATTATTCAAGTAGTGACTCCGGAAGATTTTATTAAAAGTCAAATTCAGAAAACTGCAGAGTCTGTTTTCGAATAGGTAACAGTTTTGGTAAGAAAAAGTTCGCGTTTAACTTCCAACTTATGTTTTTGTTGTTTTTATTAAATATGGAAAATTACGAGCCGAAAACGGGGAGGAAACGGTGCCCGAGGGCACCACACCACCCCACGGCGCGGGCCCACCCTTGGCCGCGCCGGGCATGGTGTGGGCGCCTCGGAGCCCGTCTCCAGCCCGGTTTCGACCTGGACTTTCCTTTTGTTATGAAACTTTTTGCTATATAATCCCCGGATCCCCCGAGGTCCGTATATCGTTTTCTCGTCGTGTTTTGTTTTCGAGCTGTTTCTGCCAGGAATTGTTTCCAGATTTAGAAGCATCATGGTCTCCAACAACAACAACAAGGGCAAGGAGGCTCTGGAAGATGATCTCAAGGATCCCAAGCTGGAGGAGGAAGTCAAGAGTGAAGCTGAAGATGAAGTAGAAGAAGACCCGCACTCGTACCCGCGCGCCACCATTGCAAGTATCGGAGTGGTGGCAAATCCATTCAACCCAAAGAGGAATGCGCGGATGAGCACAGGGGGGAAGGTTCCGCGTCATTGCTTAGCTCCAAGAACATCTTCTCCAGGCACCAATAACCCTTTCCACACTTTAATCCATAAATATCAGTTTGAAAGAGTTCCTGAGGCAGAACTACCCACTAGTTGGAATATAGATCGTTCTAACAATGCAGGAAAAGGAAGCTCTCAGTCTGATGAGAAGTGGGGAAACAATTCCAAGAGCTGGGACTCACAGTCTGATAGGTTCATGAACCGTATTGAACACAACACGGAGTTGATTCGTGCTCTCACTTACAAGATTGACGAGTTGAAGGAGTTGGTTGAGAAGCTTATTAGGGATTCACCATCACCACCGAAGGAGTAATTCATCATTGGTATTGGCATCCCCTCAGCTTGTTCCAAGCTTGGGGGGAGTGCCGCGGTATCATCACCATTATCTTTTACCTTTTACTTTTCAGTCGAGTCATATCATGAGTAGAGAAGTTATCATATAGGATGGTTTGCAGTGTGGAAGTATCTCTCCTTAGTTGGTTATCTATGTATCCCTTGGTGTGAGTTGCCGTTATTGGAATATTAATGAGAAGTTTTATCATTTACTTTCTGCACACTTTATTTTACTTTGCAAATTTCTGTCATATGAATGATCTTGTTGTTAGTATTGGCATCACTTTGGGAGCATCAAGTAAATCTATTTGGTTTTGGCAAACTTAGCATTGGTCAGTAGCAACAATACTTTGAGGCTTAAGTAGAAAAGAGGGGATTGCATGTAGATACATTATCTCATTATCTTTCTTTCTTGTTGGCTCATGAGCTTAGTATTCTCAAGTTAAAATTATTTGTGTTTACAAGGAAGATTGCATGATTGTTTCTATTACATTTATATTTGTTTGTATCCCTCCACTCTTATGCTTGCTACCCAGCCTTGCTAGCCAAAAACCTGTACTGAGAGGGAATGCTTCTCGTGCATCCAAACCTTGAGCCAAAACCCATGCCATTTGTGTCCACCATAACTACCTATATGTGGTATTTCCTTGCCACTCCAAGTAAATACTTCATGTGCTACCTTTAAACTATTCAAAAGTTACTACTCCTTATTTGTGTCACTGTTTACTAGCTCATGAGGACGGGGTGGATGTCTTTATGTCAACTGTCAAACAGACTTTACCACCGGACTAGCGGCATATACATCCGCTTATCCATTAATTTTGCAAAAAGAGCTGGCAAATGGGGTGCCCAGTCCCAATTAATTACAACTTTAACCGCTTAATTCTCTTCACATTTTTGCCCTGATTTATCAGTCAAGCAATGACAAACAGTGAAATATCTGCATGTGTAAACAAAAGAGAAGAGGGATGATCTGCCTTGCTGGTAGAAATAACGTCCTTCATGGGAGCCGCTCTTAAAAGTCTGGTTGGCAGGGGTCATATTGTACTTTCCATTTTCTGATTCGTTGACAATTCTCATACACCACTCAAAACTTATATTTTTATTCTCTATATGATTTCAAAAACTTAAAAAGCTCTAGCACATGATTTAATCCCTGCTTCCCTCTGCGAAGGGCCTTTCTTTTACTTTTATGTTGAGTCAGTAAACCTATTCCCTTCTTTCTTAAGCAAGCATTTGAGTTGTTGTGATTCAACCATCTATATATTAATATTATCAATCATGTTTGTTATCCTTCCTTGTTTTGCACAAGTCTTTTATCTGAAGGAATATAACTTTGAAAGTTATCAATGACTGTAAAGAAATTGTGATAATTGAGCATGTAAGTTCTGCAATATAGCTCCGATATAAGGACTCTACTCGAAAGATAAGTACAATCTGTTAATTGTTCTCTGACCAAGAACGAAGTTTGCCATCACCAAACTATGATTTTCTTTATGCACCTTTATTGTGATTTCCATTACTCGTTCCAAGATAAGTTATATGAGGGGAAGTTGCTGTCTAAAATGATTTGTGTATTAATACATGTTGATGCTTCTTGTCCGTATTCTTTATTATCGACGCTTCACTCCATAAACCTGTGGTCTTGTTTACTGAGTTCAGCTTTCGCTTGGGGACAAGCGAGGTCTAAGCTTGGGGGGAGTTGATACGTCCATTTTGCATCACTATTTTATATCATAATTTACTGCTATTCATTGATATATTTCATATTTGGATGATATACTTATGTTATTTTATCTTGTTTTGCATGTTTGATGATTATTGGAGAATTAACTGCCGGAGTCAGGATTCAGCTGGAAAAAGCATCGTCAAGACACCCTATTTCTGAAGATCAACAATTCACGGAAAATATACAGATGTTCCTATTTTGTCAGATGCCGGAGCCAGCCAAAAGGGGAGGCTGAGATGGGCCACGAGGGGCCCACACCACCCCACGGCGGGGCCCCCCTCTGCCGCGCCGGGCATGGTGTGGCCACCCTGGCCCACCTCTGGCGCTCCCCTTCGCGTACTTATCCCCCAGAAACCCTAAGACGGGGAGCCATCGAGGAAATATTCCGCCGCCTCCACGAGGCGGAAACCACAGAGAGAGAAAAAGCTCTCCGGCAGGCAGAAATCTGCCGGGAAATTCCTTCCCGGAGGGGGGAAATCATCGCCATCGTCATCGTCATCACGCCGGACTTCATCGGGATCATCATCATCATCTCCACCGCCGTCACCATCATCTCCACCGCTCCACTTCGTTCGCTGTAACATCTAGGGTTATACTTTGTGTAGTTCATAGGGGAAACTTTCCCGGTGTTGATTACTACTTGTGGTTGATGCTATTAAGTTTTATCGGTGAATTGAAGTATATGTCCAGATTGTTATTCATCATTATATCACCTCTGATCATGATCCATATGATGTCTTGTGAGTAGTTCGTTCAGTTCTTGAGGACATGGGAGAAGTCATGCTGTTAGTAGTGGAACTATGTTGAGTAATATTTAATGGTTTGATATTTAAGTTGTGGTGTTATTCTTCTAGTGGTGTCGTGTGAACGTCGACTACATGACACTTCACCTTTATGGGCCTAGAGGAATGCATTGTGTATTCGGCTACTAATTGTGGGGTTGCCGGAGTGACAGAAACCTAAACCCCCGTTAGTAAACCGGTGCATGAGGGAGTGTAGGATCTCAGAGTTTAAGGCTGTGGTTAGATTTATCTTAATTACTTCCTTGTAACGCGGATGCTTGCAAGGGGTTTAATCACAAGTATGTATTAGTCCAAGTTAGGGCAGTGCATTAGCATAGGTTCACCCACACAACACTTATCAAAACAATAAAGATTAATCAGCTGTAGGAAGCGAAAGCACTTGACGAAATTCCGCGTGTCCTCAAGAACATTTTGCCATCATAAGTAAACCAACCGGCTTATCCTTTGCTCTAAAAAGGATTGGGCCACTTGCTGCAATTATTATTACTGTCTTTTATTTACACGTATTTTATTTATCTGCAATATCAAAAACCCCTAAAAACTGTCTGCTAGTATTTACAGTGATTCCTTGATCAAAACTACTTGTCAACACCTTCTGCTCCTCGTTGGGTTCGACACTCTTATTTATTGAAAGTACTACGATACACCCCCTATACTTGTGGATCATCATACGTCTCGTTGGAGGGGTGTGAGTTTCAAACTCAAACGCCACAAATGACGTCACCCTATTCTCCGAGGAATCTTGCCCAAAAGCTCGGTTCACCTTCCAGTATCAGAATCCTTCAAGGCGGAATCTGGAGCCCTTACAACAAACTTGAGGCTCAACCCACAAAAGGATTGGGGGCTCCCAAGCACCACAACACCTGCCACACAAAAGTAACAAGCAAGTAAGTACAACAAGATGCCTAGGTTTTTCTAGTGGAAACCCTAGGCTCAAATCCCTCAAGTGAATGAGGGGGAAATGAAGAACGCTTTGGTGAAGACGTAGATCCGGGCCTTCTCCTTCAATCTTCCAAAGATCAACAAGTTTGGGTGGAAGGATTGGGAGATCTAGTGAAGCTTGAGCTTGCAATAATGGTGGTCTTCAATTTTGGTGAGCTAGCTGGCTGGAGGTAGGTGGAGGGGTATTTATACCCCTCCAAGAAATCTGCCCGTTGGAGAGTCTGATGACCGAATATTCCGGTTCAAGTTGGGACCGGATAATCCGATCAACCGGATTATCCAATCACTTTCAGGAAAAACCGATTGGAAAAATCCGGCTCCCTGCAGTACCCTTCGAGTTCTGGTCCTTAGCCATTTTTCCACTTCGCTTCGTCTGAACCGGATAATCCGATAGCCATCGGAATTTCCGGTTCAAAATATCCGACTACCTCCAGTAGCCTCTGTGTTCTGGTAGTTAGCCGTTTTCCCACATTGCTTCGACTGAACCGGATAATCCGATAGCCGCCGGAATTTCCGGTTGGAAATATCCGGCTACCTCCAGTAGCCTCTTTTCCCTTTTTTTTTGTGTTGATGCACACATGTTTTTATACAACTGAAACCTGCTTCACTTAGCACCTAATTAAAGTATCACTAGTGTTGTTAACTAACACGCAAAACCTAAGGGATCACTAAATGCCCTTTCAATCTCCCCCTTTTTGGTGTTAGATGACAACACTAGGATTTGCAAGGAAATACCATAACTAGATCATGTTCTCAAAGAAAAAGAAAAGGTCTCCCCCTAGATGTGTGCATATAAATAGTTTGCCTATAGACAATAACACAATAGACAACATGAGACATATCACATACTAGATTGCGACTTGAGATAAAAAAAATACCTTGTGCATAAAGATGAAGATAAACAATCCATAGAGATCATAGCACAATATAATGTAGTCTCAACCATACACAATAGAAATCCATATGTCTCACACATAAAAATAACACAAGGTTCAAAACTCACAAATAGCAAATAAGTTCGACAAATAAAGATAAATGGACACAAGCGCAATAAGAATGGTAAACGCATATGCTTGTGCCCGAACCCATGCAAATCCCACACAGATATCCTAATAGAACTACTTCTTCCCCTTTGGCATCAAAACACCGAAAAGGGGAAAATAGCGATGCTACGCCCCAAAGGGATCACTCCTCAGACTCGTAGTCTTCACCACTGATGGCGAGAATCACACGCTCGTTGGGAGACCCCAAGAGGAAGGTATGATGCAGTTCAGCAGCAAGTTTTCCCTCAGAAAGAAACCAAGGTTATCGAACCAGTAGGAGCAGCAACTCTTCAGAAGGTTGTTGGTGGCTCGCACGGCACAATACGATCACCAACGTGGAATCTGCACACAACACAATCAAACTACTTTGCCCCAACGAAACAGTGAGGTTGTCAATCTCACCGGCTTGCTGAAAACAAAGGATTAAACGTATGGTGTGGAAAATGAGTATTAAATTGCAGAGAATGAAAAAGGAACAGTTTGCAGTTTGTGGTTGTTTAATCAGTGTAAAAGAATGGACCGGGGTCCACAGTTCACTAGTGGTGTCTCTCCATAAAAGATAACTAACATGTTGGGTGAACAAATTACAGCTGGGCAATTGACAAATAGTGAGCGCATGACAATGCATATACATGACATGATGACTACTATGATATTTAATTGGGCATTACGACAAATACATAGACCGTTATCCAACAGCATCTATGACTAATAATCCACCGCCGGGTTGTCATCCGAGTCCCCCGTTGGTATTAAGTTGCAAGCAACGGATAATTGCATTAAGTAAAGTGCGTAATGTAAACAAACACATATGCCCGTGGACATAGCATCGTTAGGTTATCCCTAGTGGCAACAGCACATCCACAACCTTAGAACTTTCTGTCACTGTCCCAGTTAAACGGAGGCATGAACCCACTATCTAGCATAAATACTCTCTCTTGGAGTTACAAGCATCTACTTGGCCAAAGCATCTACGAGTAACGGAAAGCATGCAAGATCTTAAATAACATATAAGATAGATTGATAATCAACTTGACATATATTCAATATTCATCGGATCCCAGCAAACACAACATGTAGCATTACAATAATATGATCTTGATCATGTAGGGCAGCTCACAAGATCTAAACATGATGGCACAAAGTGGAGAGACAACCATCTAGCTACTGCTATGGACCCGTAGTCCAAGGATGAACTACTCACGCATCACTCCGGAGGCAGGCATGGCGATGTAGAAGCCTCCGGTGACGATTCCCCTCTCCGGCAGGGTGCCGGGAAGAGGTTCTGAACCCTCCCGAGCTAGGGTTGACGGCGGCGGCGTCTCTGGAACTTTTCGTGGATATTTGCTCAGGCTTAGGGTTTTCGCGTCGGGGGGAATAAGTAGGCGAAAGGGCGGCGGCTGACGACCCCCGAGGGGCCCACACCACCCTAGGGCGCGGCAGAGGGGGGCCCGCGCCCTAGGTGCGTGTGGCCTCCTGGCTCTCCTCTGTGCTCCTTCGGTCCTTCAGGTGGTTCTGGTAAAATAGGGACCCCGTGTAGTTTCGTCCAATTCCGAGAATATTTCCAGACTAGCTTTTCTGGAATACAAAAACAGCAGAAAACAGGAACTGGCACTTCGGCATCTTGTTAATAGGTTAGTCCCAAAAAATGTATAAAAGTGATATAAAGTAGATGCAAAACATGTAGCAATTGGTATAAAACAAGCATGGAACATCAAAAATTATAGATACGTTTGAGACGTATCAGCATCCCCAAGCTTAGTTCCTACTCGTCCTCGAGTAGGTAAACGATAAAAACAAAATAATTTTTGAGGTGACATGCTACCATCATAATCTTGATCATATAATATTGCAAGGCACATGTAAATGAATGAAGTGATCCAAGTCAATGGTCTATAATTTGCTACCAAATAGATAATGAGTAAACAATGAATCACACAAGCTAAACGTTTTCATGAATAGTACTTTCGAGACAAGCATCAAACAGTTTTGCATAAGTGTTAACTCATAAAGCAATAGTTTCTAATAAAAGGTATTCAATCAACACAAAGGAAGAATTAGTTTCAGCATTTGCTTCAACTTTCAACATATTTATCTCATGGATATTGTCAACACAAAGTAGTATAACAAGTCCAATACATTGCATATAACGCATGTTGTAACAAAGTTGACACTAGTGTTTGCTTGTGGAAGACAGAAAGAATAGGAAAACTGACTCAACATAAAAGTAAAAGAAAGGCCCTTCGCAGAGGGAAGCAGGGATTAAATCATGTGCTAGAGCTTTTAGGTTTTTGAAAGCATATAGAGATTGCATAAAATATTTGATACTCCTCCCAACCTTGCTAACACAAGCCATGGCTAACCGAATCCTCGGGTGCCTTCCATCAATCACATACCATGGAGGAGTATCTATTTTTGAGAGGTGTTTGTTAATTGTCAACGAATGGTAGCGGGTGAGAACAGTATTCTACCTGTCAAACGGACTTTTAAGAGCGGCTCCCATGAAGGACGTTATTTCTACCAGCAAGGCAGATCATCCCTCTTTCTCTTTGGTTTACACACATTCAGGTATTTCACTGTTTGTCATTGCTTACTGATGAATCAGGGCAAAAGTGTGAAGAGAATTAATTGGTTAAAGTTGTAATTAATTGGGACTGGGCACCCCGTTGCCAGCTCTTTTTGCAAATTATTGGATAAGCGGATGTATATGCCACTAGTCCAGGTGTAAAAGTCCATTCAACAAATAGAATAAAGAATAACCACACTAATTCCTCATGAGCTAGTAAACATTGACACAAAAAGGGAATAATAACATTTTGAATAATTTAAAGGTAGCACATGAAAAATTTACTTGGAGTGGCAAGGAAATACCACATATAGGTAGTTATGGTGGACACAAATGGCATGGATTTTGGCTCAAGGATTTGGATGCACGAGAAGCATTCCCTCTCAGTACAGAGTTTAGGCTAGCAAGGTTATGTAAGCAAACAAGAATATCAACCCGTACACCAAGTTTTATATGACAAACATATTGCAAACGTTATAAGACTTCATACCGTCTTCCTTGTTAACCAAACCCTGTTATTAGAAAATATCTAGACCTTAGAGATACCACCGATGCAAACCAAATTTTCAACAAGCTTTACGGTAGTTCTTCACTAATAGGCTTAACTCATGTGATGCACAATTTAATCATGATCTACTTGTTAACTCAAAACAATTGACAAGCATCAAGTTATCCAAATTAGTGATCTACAAGATTAAGCAAGTTTTTCCTTATACCAATTACCACATGCAACATTTTCTGAACCAACCAAACACCAATCAATTTATTTAATCAACTCTCCAAACAAATATAAGTGAAGCAAGAGAGTACTTTCTACAAAAGAAAGCTAATAGCTCTGACAAGAGATACATGAAAACAAGAGCTAAAAGCTGAACAGCGCTAGATATGAATACTCAACAAATATAAGTGAAGAATAGGAGTATTCTCATGAAAAAGCGGAGCGTGTCTCTCTCCCAATCAAGAATGCTAGGGTCCAGTCAAGCTTTATTGAAAATAAAAGTGCAATACTGAAAATAAAAGCACACAGACGCTCCAAGAAAAGCACATATGATGTGAAAGAATTAAAATATAGTTTCACTAGAGATGACCTGATAATTTTGACGATGAAGAAGGGGATGCCTTGGGCATCCCCAAGCTTAGACGCTTGAGTCTTCTTGAAATATGCTGGGGAGATCCATGGGAGCCTCCCCAAGCTTAAGCTCTTCACTCTTCTTGATCCTATTATATCATCCTTCTCTCTTGACCCTTGAAAACTTCCGTCACACCAAACTCAAAGTAGATCTCATTAGAGGGTTAGTGCATAATCAAAAACTCACATGTTCTATAAAGACGCAATATGATTTGTTACTTTAAACATTAGCTACAGCCACTGATGTTATGTGAAGCTCTTCCACCCAAAAAAGAATTTCACTCAACACTAGTAAAAGAGAGAATGCAAAATAAAAAGGCATAATCTGTCTAAAACAGAACAGTCCGCAAAGACGAATTTTTTCGAGGCACTTACGACGCTCAGATCGAGAAACTTTGAACTAATGAAAGATTCAGACATTCATAAAGATTACGCACAAAAATTTCAGATTTAATTAACAATCTGGTGATTTTAGGAATTTCGTACAGTGAACAGCAAAAATCTGTTTCTGCGCAGCAATCAAAATTAAGCATGTCTTAACATTAGAGGCTACTCTTGGCACAACAATGCGAGAAAATAAAGATACAAAGGAGTTGCTACAGAAGTAAACATCCTCCTTGACTCAATAAAAGAAAAATTGCAGAAAAAAAATAATGGGTTGCCTCCCATAAGCGCTTTTCTTTAACGCCTTTTAGCTAGGCACAAAGCATGCATCAAGTATTACCAAGTGAAGAAGCATCAAAGAGAGGTCGGAAGTTTTCTCAACAATGCATTTATCTTATCTATGTAGGTTTCGGAATTCCCTTTCTCAATACCTCTAGGCTCATCATATTCATCAAATGGGTTTTCAGGAACAATCCAATCAAAATTCTTTTCTAGTGCCTCCTGCATTCCTATAAGCTTAAAAGGTATTGGTATTTTAACTTCCCCCTCACAATTAGTTTCTTTAGTGTACTTAAGCCTCTCTTTTTCAAGTTTTTCAAGTGTATTAACAACGTCAATACAATACCAAGCATCTTGTATTTAATAAAAACTTTTCTAGCTTCCCTAGCAACATCACCAAATTCCTTAAGTAGGGTTTCTAAAACAAAATCTTTCTTTTCACCATCTTCCGTATCATGAGTTTTAGAAACATGTGCTGCATTATGGGACTAAGATTGACAAACCGAGCTTCCAACATGTGAACTAGAGAAGCTGTAGCAATTTCATAATTTGGAGCAAGTTCTACCAAGGATCTATCTTCAAAATCTTCAACCATACTAACATGATTAAAGAATTCCTCAATGTTATCTCTTCCAATGATAGACCCACTACCCACAGATATTTCTTTTAAAGTATACTTAGGGAGAAGCATGATGAAATAATAAAAACCAAACAGAAAATAAACTAGATGCAAGTAACTAATTTTTTGTGTTTTTGATAATTGAAAGCAAACAAGATAAAATAAAATAAACTAAGCAAGACAAAAACAAAGTAAAGAGATTGGAAGCGTGAAACTCCCCTTGCAGAAGACTGCTGTCTCCCCGGCAACGGCGCCAGAAAAAGATGCTGGCGCCTGGTTGACGGGAGAGTATTGAGGAGATGATGATGATGGTGATGATGAGTACTTCCCCGGCAACGGCGCCAGAAAAAGAGCTTGATGGCGTGAATCACACGCTCGTTGGGAGACCCCAAGAGGAAGGTATGATGCAGTTCAGCAGCAAGTTTTCCCTCAGAAAGAAACCAAGGTTATCGAACCAGTAGGAGCAGCAACTCTTCAGAAGGTTGTTGGTGGCTCGCACAGCACAATACGATCACCAACGTGGAATCTGCACACAACACAATCAAACTACTTTGCCCCAACGAAACAGTGAGGTTGTCAATCTCACCGGCTTGCTGAAAACAAAGGATTAAACGTATGGTGTGGAAAATGAGTATTAAATTGCAGAGAATGAAAAAGGAACAGTTTGCAGTTTGTGGTTGTTTAATCAGTGTAAAAGAATGGACCGGGGTCCACAGTTCACTAGTGGTGTCTCTCCATAAAAGATAACTAACATGTTGGGTGAACAAATTACAGCTGGGCAATTGACAAATAGTGAGCGCATGACAATGCATATACATGACATGATGACTACTATGATATTTAATTGGGCATTACGACAAATACATAGACCGTTATCCAACAGCATCTATGACTAATAATCCACCGCCGGGTTGTCATCCGAGTCCCCCGTTGGTATTAAGTTGCAAGCAACGGATAATTGCATTAAGTAAAGTGCGTAATGTAAACAAACACATATGCCCGTGGACATAGCATCGTTAGGTTATCCCTAGTGGCAACAGCACATCCACAACCTTAGAACTTTCTGTCACTGTCCCAGATTAAATGGAGGCATGAACCCACTATCTAGCATAAATACTCTCTCTTGGAGTTACAAGCATCTACTTGGCCAAAGCATCTACGAGTAACGGAAAGCATGCAAGATCTTAAATAACATATAAGATAGATTGATAATCAACTTGACATAGTATTCAATATTCATCGGATCCCAGCAAACACAACATGTAGCATTACAATAATATGATCTTGATCATGTAGGGCAGCTCACAAGATCTAAACATGATGGCACAAAGTGGAGAGACAACCATCTAGCTACTGCTATGGACCCGTAGTCCAAGGATGAACTACTCACGCATCACTCCGGAGGCAGGCATGGCGATGTAGAAGCCTCCGGTGACGATTCCCCTCTCCGGCAGGGTGCCGGGAAGAGGTTCTGACCCTCCCGAGCTAGGGTTGACGGCGGCGGCGTCTCTGGAACTTTTCGTGGATATTGGCTTAGGCCTTAGGGTTTTCGCGTCGGGGGAATAAGTAGGCGAAAGGGCGGCGGCTGACGACCCCCGAGGGGCCCACACCACCCTAGGGCGTGGCAGAGGGGGGCCCCGCGCCCTAGGTGCGTGTGGCCACCTCCTGGCTCTCCTCTGTTGCTCCTTCGGTCCTTCAGGTGAGTTCTGGTAAAATAGGGACCCCGTGAAGTTTCGTCCAATTCCGAGAATATTTCCAGACTAGCTTTTCTGGAATACAAAAACAACTGAAAACAGAAACTGGCACTTCGGCATCTTGTTAATAGGTTAGTCCCAAAAAATGTATAAAAGTGATTTAAAGTAGATGCAAAACATGTAGCAATTGGTATAAAACAAGCATGGAACATCAAAAATTACAGATACGTTTGAGACGTATCAACCACCATCATCCTCATCATCGTCTTCTTCACCATCATCTTCATACTCAGCCTCAGTGTCTTCTTCATCTTCATCATGAGCAGTGGCACGAGTGAGAGAAGGACGGGAAGAAGCTGACTCAAGAAGGTATTTCTCCATTGAACCCAAGGAGTATGAGCATTTGCATTCCAGCTGTCATAAGAGAGAGGATCTGACACAGGAGGGTCACCTGGCATGCTAGGAAGTCTCTTGAGAATGTTCTGCCTCTCACAATAAGCAGCATACTGGCCATGGCGGATGTCAACATTCATGCACATGATATGCTTCTGAAACCAGTTGAGCTTCTTTGACTTAGGAGTGAAGGGAGGGGCAGTTGCCTGACGGGGTGCACCAGAAGAGCGTGCATCTCTCATCAATGAATCTCTGGCAGGGGCAGTGGCAGGAGCAGCAGCAGTAGATGTAGCCTTCTTGTTATAATCTTTCTTGTAGTAGTGAGACTCCACAACCACTTTACTAAAATCTCGGTTCCGCAAGGTGTCCTTGATGAGCAGCATCACATAGAGGGCATAAGGAATAGTGGTCCCATCTACCATGGCATCATATATCTTATTGAAAATAAAATCCATAACATCTACCTTGAAGTCACGGGCTGGTTCTTGATTCACAATACACTTTTCAGCAAGGCATAGCAAGTTGATGAGCGGGCTTGTGATTGCATCGTTGTTACCTCCACTTGGAGCAATGTTGGATCGAAAAATAGTCACAAGTTTGTCATAGAGAGGGAGGAGCCCTTCCTTCTTTCCAATGATTCCACCAGGACCATACATGTTCCTCATAACCTTGTTCCTGTTGGGCTTCTCTACATCATGCATGCGATGGCCAAGAGGGGGATTGCCACGGAAAGTGTACCCATGGATAGTGGCAAACTTCTGAAAGTCAGACTCACACTGAGTTGTTCCTGTCATCCATTTGAGGGTCCTCACAATATCATTCTTGATCACAAGGGTAGAAAAGAACTGCAGCACCATAGGCACACTGAAATCGCATTGAGTCTCCATGAGACGCACTAGGCCAAACTGTTCCACCACATGTGCTGCCTGAGAAAAACTGGCCTGAGAGCCTGCAACTTGATGGGAAGCATTGGACGAATGGGATGCTTGTAGTGGAGATAGACATCCTGATGAATGTATAGCTGCTCCATGCACCAAAAGTTAGGATCTTCAATGTCATTATCTCTTTCAACCCTGGAGTACCAATCTTCCTGCCGAAGTTTAGCATAGTCAACACGGTTCATCTCCCAGTAATTTTGCCTTGGTTCTTTGCCGTTTCTCTTCTTAGCAGCAGGAGGTGGTGGTTTGGATGCAGTCTTCTTTCCGGGGATCTTTCTCACAGCTGCCCTATTGCGTTCATACGTCTTCGTGGGAGGCATACTCGAATCACCTGTGAAGTAGCAATAGATGGATAGCAAGGATAAGCACACACAATTCACAGTACAAGGAATGATGCAGTGTACAATTGGAGAGCATCCACAGGTTGATAACACTTAGGCCTAGGCAAATCAGGACAATTCTGAACAAAAACTGTCAAAACAAGAATATCCGATTCAGACATAACCGGAAAATCCGGTCGGGGATTTTCAGAACAGGTCGATTTGGATCCTAGGTCTAAAGTAGATCGACGCATATGGATGCTATCCTAGTGTTTCTAACAAGCGGGAATGACCAATGGGCACCAACTATTCCAAGATTACAAGCAAAATAACTCCACAAAGCTCAAAGGGGCAAAAGCACCCAAGATTCAAGATTGGGGGAGTTACCCTCGTCCATTGGAGAAGCTTCTTGGAGGAGAAGGTGCCCGGGATGGAGGAGCACCAGATCTGGCCGGGGGCCAGAAGATCCGGTGGAGGAACTCGCTGGAGTGGTGCGGGGGACGGCAGGCGGTGGCGGGGTGGAGAGAGAGGGTCGGGGGTTGAAGAAGAGCTCGTCTGATCCCTTCACCCCGACTCTCTCCAGTTAAAAGAGACAAACCGCTCGACTGGATATTCTGGTCCGAATTTGGACCGGATATTCCGATCGGTCGAAAATTCCGATTGAATATTGGAATTTTCGGCCTGCTGACCCCTTGTTCCCCAGTTTCAAAAAAGGGACTTGTGTGCATAAGATAGAGGTGTTTTTAGGTGAGATAGGCTTGGGATTTAGAGAGCCAAACTGAAGATGGTACTTCACACTCATACTTGCAAGAATCAAACAAATCAAATGCCACATTTGAGTGCGTTTTCCATAAAACCAAGATAGAGACAAAAAATTCAAATGATTTTCCATAAGACCCAAATAAGAACCAACTCTTCAAAAGAAAAGGGCGGTGGCCTAGGCCACCATGTTTGAGTGTTGTGGTGTGACACCGCGAAGATATATCTTGGGTTCACTACCACTACTCGTCATTTTAAGCTCACATTTCATAGAAACGAATATAGAGAGGCAAATGATTTCTTAATGTTGGCATTATGGGGGGAGGGATAGTCCAATGTATTAGGACCGCACTCCCCCTATGTCCATGCCTACACCTAAACACAATAAATAGTCAAGTCATAAGTGTGTATGCAAGATGGTCAAGCCAAGCTCCTTGAATCCACGATATTTAGCTCATTCCTCAAGAATGTAAATCTTGCTTCATTAAGTGGCTTTGTGAATATATCGGCAAGTTGGTCTCTTGTGGGAACATGGCCTAGCTCAATATCACCTCGGGCAACATGATCTCGAATGAAATGATGACAAATCTCAATATGCTTGGTTCTTGAATGTTGCACCGGGTTGTGAGCAATCTTGATAGCACTTTCATTGTCACATAAAAAGGCACTTTGTCACAATTGACACCATATTCCTTTAAAGTTTGCCTCATCCATAACAATTGGGTGCATGCACTTGCGGCCGCCACATACTCGGCTTCGGCGGTGGAGAGAGATATACAATTTTGCTTCTTGGAAGACCAACTCACCAAGAAACCACCAAGAAATTGGCAAGCTCCGGAAGTTGACTTCTTATCATCATGATCACCGGCCCAATCCGAATCCGTGTACCCACGAAGAGAGAAAACCTTGTCCTTGGGGTACCACAAACCAAACTTTGGGGTATGAATGAAATATCAAAGGATTCTTTTGACCGCCACCATGTGGCTTTCTTTAGGAGCGGCTTGGTACCTTGCACACACCCCTACACTCAACACAATATCGGGTCTAGATGCACAAAGATAGAGCAAAGAACCAATCATGGAGCGGTATACCTTTTGATCGACATCTATACCCTTTGGGTTAAGTTGTAGATGACATTTGGTGTCCATGGGAATGCTCTTCTCCTTAGCATCTTGCATATCAAATCTCTTGAGCATGTCTTGGATATATTTGGTTTGAGAGATGAAAGTCCCTCCTCTCAATTGCTTGATCTCAAAACCAAGAAAGAACTTCAACTCTCCCATCATGGACATCTCAAACCTATCGGTCATAAGCTTTGAAAATTCATCATTAAAAGCTTTGTTAGACGAGCCAAAGATAATATCATCCACATAAAGTTGGCATATAAAAAGCTCCCCTTTAACCCTCTTAGTAAAGAGAGTGGGATCGATTTTTCGAACCTCAAATCCACGGTCTACTAGAAGCTCTCTAAGGTGCTCATACCACGCACGTGGAGCTTGTTTAAGTCCATAGAGCGCCTTATCGAGCTTGTAGACATGGTTAGGGAACTTGGGATCCTTGAAACCTGGTGGTTGCTTAACATATACCAACTCTTTAGTGGACCATTAAGAAAAACACTTTTCACATCCATTTGTTGTAATTTAAAGTTATGACGTGATGCATATGCAAGGAGGATACAGATGGACTCAAGGCGAGCCACGGGAGCATAGGTCTCTCCAAAATCAATGCCTTCAACTTGAGAGTACCCTTGAGCCACCAATCTTGCCTTGTTCCTCACCACCATGCCATGTTCATCTTGCTTGTTCTTAAATGTCCACTTAGTGCCTATAACATTGTGGCACTCCTTTGGCTTCTCGACTAACTTCCACACTTTGTTGTGTTTGAAGTTGTTGAGCTCTTCATGCATAGTTTCCAACCAATCCGGATCTTCAAGTGCTTCAAAGACTTTCTTCGGTTCCACCACGGAGATGTGTTTGATGTTCACTAAAGTTTGCACATTGTCTTCTTGTGACAACATTCCTTTTCAAGTCACCAATGATATTGTTGAGGTCATGTTCTCTTATCTCCATGGTTCTTGTAACTCTAGCATGACGATGGGCTTCGATATCCTCATTGGATTGAGGAATAATCTCTTGATCATTTGTGTCCCCGTCTTGACCGGAATGATGACCTTGGTCTTCAATGTGCACACCTTCATCACTAGAAGGAGAGGATGGACCTTGGTCTTGATCATGGCTAGCATCAACAATTGGAGAACTTGGTTCTTGCGTAGCAACTTGATCAACATGAGGAGGGTCTTGAACTTGTTCTTGGCTAGGTGCATCATTTGCTCCACCGGATGGTGCGGGTTCCACTTGTGATGATGTATGCTCCACATGGTGGAGCTTGGTCCTTCTTGAGGCGCCTCATGGTGGATCTCGATTGGGAAAAAATCCCACGCCCATCCGCCTTATTGCATCTTGAGGTTCCTCGTCATCTACATCACGAACATGAAATTGCGCCACTTGGGAGCCGTCATTCTCATCGAACTCCACACTACAAGATTCTACAACGATCCCGAAGGACTTGTCGTAGATTCTATAAGTGTGGGATTCGCACCGTAACCAACAAAAGTACCCTCTAAAGCCTTAGACTCAAATTTAGATAAACGAAACCTTTGATCTTATATAAGCACTTACAACCGAACACCCGGTAGTAGGAAATATTGGGCTTGTTGCCGGTAAGCATTTCATATGGAGTGAACTTCTTTCCCGTGCGAAAGTAGAGCCGGTTTGATGAGTGACACGCGTGGAGATGGCCTCGGCCCACAAGAAAAGTGGAGTCTTGAACTCCGCCAACATAGACCTTGCCATATCCATAAGGGTCGGTTCTTCCTCTCGGCTACACCATTTTGTTGAGGGGTATACACAGCAGAATATTGATGTCGAATTCCCTCTTCACTAAGAAACTCATTTAGGGTGTAGTTCTTGAACTCGGAGCCATTGTCACTTCTAATGGCCAATATAGGAACATTGTGTTGACGTTGTACTTCATTGGAGAAGTCGATGGCTTGTTGGGTCTCACTCTTCGACTTGAAGAAATAAACCCATGTAAATCTTGAATAGTCATCAACAATCACCAAACAATACTTCTTCCCACCAAGACTAGGTTGAGGCACGGCACCAAAGAGATCAACATGAAGAAGTTCCAATATCCTTGTTGATGAAATGATGGTATTGCTTGGGTGGGGAGAATCATGCATCTTTCCTTCAACACAAGTCCTACAAAGACGATCTCTAGAAAAAGAAACATTCTCTTTTAGTCCAAGAATGTGGCCACCCTTGTGAAGACTTTACAAAGTTCTCATATTGACATGGGACAAGCGGCGATGCCACAACCACCCCACGTCGGCCTTTCCGAATAAGCACATCGCTTGAGAGTTGGTTGACTCCGAAAAGTCCACCACAAACAACTCATTTTCGACATACCCAACGTAAGCGACCTTTAGAGTCTTGCTCCACATGAGTACCACAATATCAATATCAAAGTGGATGGCAAACCCATCTTATTAACAGCACGAACGGAAAGTAAATTGTAACCGAGGGACTCAACAAGCATGACATTCACAAGGGTGATATCCCTTGCTACTACCACCTTGCCGAGGCCCTTTCCCTCCGCTTTAGATTTATCTCCATAAGTGACGGTTGAGTGATTTCAATTTGGTCTCAACTCTGTCATGATCTCCTTGCTTCCAGTCATATGACTTGTGCATCCACTATCAATCACCCATTTCGACCCACTGGAAGCATAGTCCTACAAGAAATCATTGCTTGGTTTTAGGTACCCATCTTGCAATGGGTCCTCTTTGGTTAGCAACAAGGGTCTTAGGAACCCAAATAGCTCTAGCAACATATCCATCATAGGACCAACATATTTTGCATAAACATCACCATAATAATCAACATAAATAATATAGTGAGGGTTAGCAATTCCCGCAAAGTCATTACTAGTGGTTTTGCACCTTGTAGCATCACCACTCGCAATGGTAGACTTCTTTGCTTGTGCGGGCTTGGCCTTCTTCTTGTTCTTCTTCTTCTTCTTCTTGGCAACATAACCAAGACCCTCTTTCCCAATGTGTGGCTTTTGCATTTGCAAAAGATCATCAAGAGGCTTACTTTGGGAACTAGAGGCCTTGGCAAGTTCGCTCTTCAACCTAGCATTTTCCTCAATAACATTTGCATGATCACAAGAAGTAGTAGAGGAACTAGGAACATTAGTTTTAGATGATTGAATTTGAAGTTGTTCAAAAGACTTGGTGAGGATAGAGTGTTCACTCTCCAAGGCCTTGTGGGACTTGGTGAGCTTCTCTAGCTCCTCGGTTAGTCTATCATGACCAACACCAAATTCAACCCTTTCTTTCTTGTAAAGCTTATATTTTGCAATAGCATGGTCACGTTCTTTAATGATTTTAGAAAAATTGCATTTTGTGACTCATCAAGATTTTCAAGTTTCTCTTCAAGAGAGACACGAAGCTCATGCTCTTCCTCAAGAGCCACAGTGAGAGCGGCAATGTCGTTAGCATATTCTCTTTCAAGTCTCCCCTTCTCCTAAAGAAGATCTTGTGTCATCCCATAATCGCTCATAAGAGCTTAAAGCGTGTCTTGGCTTCACCTTGCAAGTTAGTCATGAAACGATCCAAAACAACATTTTCTTCATTTATTCTAAGACTAATAAGATCATCCATTTCATTCATAGTCTTGGAAGTGGAAGAAGATGATACCTCGGTGGTCTTGGCCATGAGACACTTGGTGGATTGTATGGGAATGTTCTCATTGGGGGATTCAAAGAGAGAAGGAGATGTTGATGAAGTAATAGCAATAGCGGCAACTTCACTTGTGGTTTCTTCTTCATCTTCTTCATCCCCGGACATGTACTCCTCTCTTGTCACCAGCACCATTATTGAAGGTGGCTTCTTGTTGGGAAAGTTCTTCTTGAAGAAAACTTTTTATGCAGGTTTAAATTTTTGCTCAAGGAATTTATTGGATTCGGCTGCAGGAGGGACCTTTATGTCCACCACATTGGGTGCAACAACAAAACTCTTTGATGATATTATGACAAATTATTCCCAATGGCACACTGAAAGAGCTCCAACCGGTAAGAAGGTAAATTCTGTTGAGGAGATCTCTTCTTTGAGTGCTAAGGTGGATATGATTATGTCTATGCTTGCTGGTAACAAAGTTCCTATTGATCCAAATAATGTTCTTTTAGCTTCTTTGGTTGCTCAAGAGGAGCAAGTGATGTGAATTTCATTAAAAATAATTTCAACAACAATGCTATTAGGAATAACTATGGTAATAATAATTATAAGCCCTATCCTCCCAATAGTGGCAATGCTTATGGTAATTCTTATGGTAATTCCTACAACTATAATAAAAGTGTGTCCTCTGATCTTGAAAGTGTTCTTAAGTATTTTATTAGTGCACAAAAAGCTTTCAATAAAACTGTTGAGGAAAAACTTGAAAAAATTGATAGTCTTGTCTCTAAGGTTGATAATCTTGCTCATGATGTTGAAATTTAAAAAATAAAAGTGTTACCTCTTGACATTAAGGAAAATAAGTCTCTGAATGCTATACAAATTAAAATTGATAACAATATAAGGATGTTAGTTGAGTTGCATGCTAGATGGGATAGAGAGGAAAAAGAAGCTGAAATTGCTGAAAAGAATAGGATTGCTAGTGTTTGCACTATTTTTACCCATGAAGATGTTAAAACTTTGAGCACTAGTGAGACACCTATAGGTCCTAAACATGCTAATGGTAAAAGAGTTGGTGTTGGAGAAGTCTCTACTTTGGTTAAAAAGAGCCCAAAATTCTCTGATAGTACTAAAACTGCTCTTGATAAAAATGCTGAAACTTTTCAAACTATTGGAGACAATGCTCCCATTGTTTTTTATGATAATGATTTTGATTTTGATTTTTGCAACCTTACAGAAGTTATAAAGTTATTGTAAAAGCTTGCTGAAACTCCTAATGCTAGTAAAATAAACATGGCTTTTACTAAGCATATTACTAATGCTCTTGTTAAGGATAGGGATGAAAAGCTTAAACGTGAAGTTTCTATTCCTAGAAAATTAGAAGATGGTTGGGAACCCACTATCAAAATGAAAGCTAATGATTTTGATTGCAATGATTTGTGTGATCTTGGTGCTAGTGTTTCAGTTATGCCTAAGAAGTTATATGATATTCTTGATTTAGCACCACTTGATGATTGTCACTTGAGTGTTCATTTTGCTGATTCTACCATGAAGAAACCTGTGGATAGGATAGATGATGTTCTTATTATGGTTAAAAATAATTATGTCCTTGTTGATTTCATTGTTTTGGATATTGAATGCAAAGCCTCTTGTCCTATTATTTTGGGGAGACCTTTTCTTAGGACTCTGTTGGTGCTATTATTGATATGAAAGAAGGTAATATTAAATTTCAGTTTCCACTCAAAAAAAGGATGGAACACTTCCCTAGTAAAAGGATGAAACAACCTTTTGAATCTATTGTTAGAACAAGTTATGATTTTGATGTTTCTACTATTGACAATACTTGATTCTTGCTTTATGCCTAGCTAAAAGGGTTTAAAGAGAATTGCTTATGGGAGGCAACCCATTTTTATTTTGTGTTTGTTTTTGTTTTCTTTTGATTCAAGGTGGTTGTTACCTCTGTAACACCTCCTTTGTATTCAGTTTTTGTTCTGTTAGCTTCTAGCTCTTGTTTTTCATGTATCTCTTGTTCAGAGTTTTTAGTTTCTTTTGAAGAAAGTACTCTCTTGCTTCACTTATATTTGTTTGGAGAGTTGTTCAAATAAGTTGAATGGTGTTTGGTTGGAACAGAAAATGCTATGCATGTGGTAGTGGTATAAAGAAAAGCTTACATGTCTTGTAGATCATTTTGTCTTGAATAACTTGATACTTGCCAATTGTTTTGAGATATCAAGTAAGTAATGTTTAACTAGTGTATCATGTAAGTAAAGACTCACTAGTGAAGAAATACAGTTAAAGCTTGAAGTTGTTTGGTTTGGTATACTTGGTAGTTCCAAAGTTTAGACACCTTCTTGTTAAAAGAATGTTTTGGTTAATAAGGAAGACAGTGTGAAGTCTTATAGTTTTTCTTAACTAGCAAGGTGGCCCACGCACATGCGCGGGCAAGGTCTTTATTGTCTTTATTTATCTTTCTTTGATATTAAATGAATAAAGTTATGTGTTCGTCATTATGGAATTGTTCTTTCTAGGCATAGCACGTGTATAGGAAATCATTATTGTGGCACAATGTCGCATAAATTCAAATGTTGATGTAAAACCAATGATCGATAAGCATCGATGATACACAACATGTCTAACATATCTCTATTTGCAAATGTGGATTCTCGTGCGAAGGATTATACATGGTAAAGCACGGCCACTTCTGCTTCACTTAAGTATGTATATTAGAATATGAATGGAATATGTTCTGCTAAGCCGTGTTCACGTAGACATCTGGACTATATAATTTGACCAAATGCGAGACTTGACGTCAAATTTCATATAAGCTAGAGGTGCAAATTAATGAAAAGAAGAATTTCATTAACAATCTGTCTTTATATGCTCAAAATAAAATGTCTCTAGAAGCAAGATATTGTGATGTTCACGATCTTTCCAAATCTCAGCTCATACCCCAAAGTGCCATTCGTTCCTGTATCTGAAATCCAGAGATCGTAATGTTCATAATCTATCCAAACATAGTTCGTACATACGGTGCCATACAATTATGGATGTTTACTACTGAGAGAGGTGGTAGTAGCTGTCAGCAGTTGAAAACACTTGAATGAAAACTTCGTCCTTAAAGTCATTTGGCTAACAAAGTATAGTGAAGGCCAGTTGGAAAAAACTCCAAAGAAATAATAGCATGGGAAAGTCTCCCATTACCTTAGAGAATATTTCAATCTCAGATGAACATTGTTGATGATATTATCCTTTCAAGATGAAATGCATCTTCCAAAAATCACCACATCTCAAGAAATCAACATAAATATCTTAACCTGAAGCCTGGGCCTAGAAACATAAGGATATAAACAGTGTTTCAGGTTTGCATTTTTCATCAACCTTAAAGTAATATTACTCATGATAGGAGAGTGTACCAATAGATACAATCATCACGATCCAAAGTGCAGACCCAAGGATAAAGATTACAACGACCGGGCATTCAGAAAATTGTAAAAAAAACAAATCTTGCAACCTGCTTGCTTTATCTCAAACGCATTTAATGTGCTTAGAGGGGTATCAGAGAACTCCGTATGGATTGTTGTACTCTATTTAACTAGACAATTAAAAAGGACCGGAGCTGCATGAGATTATCCTAACCCATGTAATTCAAATAATGTGTCAATACCATTTTCTGCTAGCTGGTCTTAATTGAGCAGAACTACCCCCAGCTTCATCTCACGCATACATGTTTGTATTACTGCTACACTTGATTTAGGATCGTGGACAGCTGGCCGTACAAAAAACAACTAATCGATGCCTAGAACCATAATTAACCGGAAAGAAGAAAATAAGTAACATATGTATCACGGCTGAGCTACCAGCGAAGTTCGCGTACACTTAAGTATCCTTGCAAATCCTCCGAATCCTTCAGGCTGGGGAGATCTAGATCCCGTCAACTCGAGCACATTCGTGCGCCCGGAATTGTCCCCAACCGACTGGTTCTCGAACGGCGATTTACTCTTCCAAAATAGTCCGCCAAACAAATTATCAGCTACTAATCTCTCGCTGATTTGTGGGCAATATCAAAATAGCGTCAAAATGTAACACCATATATAGCTTCACGGAGGAGATCGACGTGATTGCTCACCGCATGATGCCTGAAACTGGCGTCGAATGTATTTCCGCTAGTCATATTGTGCTTCGGAGGAGATATCCGTGCACTGGATGTTGAAAGGGAGCTTGCAAGTTGGACGGGATTTTTTACTGTGCATGCGTCGGAATCTGCTTATAGGATTTGTCATAATGCAAAATTGTGTAAGATCATGACCTAATTGAATTACTAAAAAGTGAAACTAAGTTGTAAAAATACCACCATCCTATATTTTTAAAGTAGCGCCTGCCCAACTTAATCAACCATGCAAATCACAAGTTAGCTGCTGCATGTTAGTCTGAACGGAAAATTCGCATCAACCTATGATTTGAGTGCATATCAAACTTTTTCTAAAAATATATCAAACTTTTTCTATGTGTGCTAAACTGATAATAAAACAAACGTGTGCGCGTGCAATAAGTAGCTATACTTACGGGAGAGCTGGATGGTTTGGATGAATCGATCAAGCACGGTTCCAACGCTTCAGTTGTTGTTGACGCTGTGTAGCCTGACGTGTTAGTGACGTGGAGGAGCCGGCCGGTGTCTTGCAGCCTTTGTCAGCTTGGTGAATTCAAATTTTGGAGGTACATCCGGATATTCTATACTCATACAAAAAGTTTCAATAAAAAAGTGTCCTCTACAGAAAAGACACCATAAAAAATGTCTTCTCTTCACCAAATTTTGTGTACAAATATAGAAAATCCGGATGTACACCCGACATTTTTATTTTGATTTTTTTGTAAATATGGTACGTTGAAATGGTTGTAGTAAGCTTTAAGATTGGATCATTGGAACATGTGCGTACGCAATTTTGTATTGAAATTTTAGTACAATATTTTATTCACACCAGCCATGTATCGCTTCGGCATCAACTTGTGATTCTAATATCTGCAAAGGAGGTCGGGAAATATCTATAAACACCAAACTGCAAACTGCAAAGGAAACTACAGTAGAAAAATCATATGTTATGTAACGATGGGTTAACAGAATATTTTAGTGTGGATAAACGACTAACCGCAAAACATACAGTATTATCCAAACAATAATAGATCTAGTACTAACTTAATATATATTTCACAATCACGTGAGACATATCGAGAAGGCATGCTAAGTAGGGTCACACATACAATTAAAAAATTATTGTAATAATCAGCCAATATTTGTAACCCTGCTCAAGGATGCGGCCTAAAATCGCTAGATGATAGCAATGGAATATTCACGCTTGGTCCCTCTTTTATTGTAACTTATTTGAGCAAATTTGTTTTTGAACTGTTTCATTAACGGACTATTTGTGTAAAACACACTTCTCTTTTATATGGTACAAAGTTAAAACTTCAGATCAGAATAGAGCAATTCGCGCTAGTAGGTAATCCTTTTTTCTGCTGGTTGTTATACGTGGACCTTGTAAGTTGCTGAAGCTGACAATATGTTTGTATTGAACAAAATATATCTAATATATAAAGCACGGTAAGAATTTCACTCCAAATCAGCTTCCACGTCGCCCCCTTTCCACGACCATCCGATCTGCGCCATCCGACGGCCAGAGAGTGGCCACGTCGCCCCCCGCGCGTGCTGCTGTAGCCAGCTACAGTTCCGCCGATTTTCTACCAATCAGCGAACGCCACGTGTACCGGTCACCGTCCGGTCGATCCGGTTCCAGCCGGTCACCCCTCCGCACGATTTTTGGCGCAGAAAATTTGCAGAAACCCCCCCGCAAAGGACCAAATCGCAAATGTAGGAAACGTCAGGGATCTCCGTGTAAAACTGTCACCACAACGCAGCTTCCCTCTTCCCCTCTCCCTGCGCGAGTCGGAGCTCGCCGTCGCCGCCGACGCCTACCCCCGCCGCTCCGCCTCTCCCCTCTCAAATCGCCGGACATGGCGAGCTTCGCCGTCGCCGCCTCTCCCTCCTCGCCAAGAGCCGCATGCCGGAACGCCTCGAGTTCGCCGGAATCACCGCCACCGCGCTCGGCATCCGCCGCCGCATTTGCAGGCTACCAGCGGTGCTCCGGCGACCCAGACGCGGCGGCGCCGCTGCCTACGGCCAACCCGGCTCCGCGCACGTCCACGGCGCCCACACGCGTGTCCCAGAACGCGATGGCGCGACGCCGCCGTTCTCCACGCCGCCGCGGCAGTGCGGCAGTGCTGACCCAGGCCATTGCTGACGTCACTACGATGTCAGCGTGGGCCCAGGATGTCAGCGTTTTTTCTTTTTCGCAACAAAAAAAATTACAAAATTCCTTACAGGTGGGCCCCTACTACTCCACACAAATTTCATAAAATGAAAAATGTTACAAATTCAATAACTTTAAATTTACACACCGGGGAAAAAATATATAAAAAAATGGTCACAAAAATAAATGCCGACTATTTACGCCGTGCGATGAAACTTTTAGATTTGAATATTTTCAAACTTCCAATACCCTTCAAATTTAAACATTCCGTAAACGTAAAAAGAATTCAAAACTAACCGACTTCCAATTTGCACAATTTTTAAAAATCCGCCCAATTTTTGAACGTACCTTCCTTCGAATTTCAAAAATTCCCAAATATAAACAATTTCCTCTGAATTTCAAAATTTTACAAATTTAAACAATTTTCGAATGTAAACGTTTCCAAATTTGAATTTTATCACACGGGTGGGAAAAATATGACCAATATATCAACATGAACACAAAAAAATATTAATTATTTATATCATATGATCAAATTCCAAATTGTAATACTTCAAAATTTTAAAAACATTTTAAACATGAGCGTTTAATAAACGCAAATAAAATTCAAATATGACAAATATATCAACATGAACACAAAAATACATGTTGCTTATTTATGTCATATGATCAAATCCCAAAATTTAATTACTTAAAAAAATTAAATGTATTTCAAAACTGAGCATTTAAAACAACTTTTGAATGTGGACATTTTAAATTTTAATTTTTACACCAAAGTATTTACAAATGTGACAAATAAATAAACATGAACACAAAAAAAAATTGCTCACTACTTATAGCATATGATCAAACTTCAAATTTAAATATTTAAAATATTTGAATGCCTTTCAGAACTAAAAGAAGAAATCACATATAAATAACTTATCACTATTAACAATTTTAAAATTTCAACAATTCACAAATCTAAGATTTTTTTAAAAAAATTACGATACATTAAAATCCAAACAACTTTTGAATGTGGACATTTTCAAATTTTAATTTTTTACACCACGATATTTACAAATGTGACAAATAGATAAACATGAACACAAAAAAAATTTGCTCACTACTTATAGCATACAATCAAACTTCAAATTTGAATACTTCAAAATTTTGAATGCCTTTCAGAACTAAACATTTCATAAACGTAACTACAATTCAAATGTAAATATCTTCCAATTTCAACAACTTTTCAAATTCGATCAATTTATGAATGTAAACTTTTTCCCAATTCCAACAAATCTAAATCTGAACAACTTTAAAGTACAAACATTTCCAAATTTAAATTTTTCACACCACAGTATTTCTTCTTCTAAACTATTTCCGAAATATGAACAATTTTTAACCGTAAACTTTCTTTGCATTTCAATAATTTTCAAACCTGCACGATTTTCAAACACAAACAATTTCAACTTTAAATTTTACCCCACGTGCATGGCCCATACATTTGAATATTTTAAAAAAAATGACTTCCAAATCTACTCATTTTATAATCGCAAAAAGAATTTCAAATCTGAATAACTCTCCATTTTGATTAAATTTCGAAATCCAAACAATTTTTAAACGTAAACTTTCTTCACATTTCAAAAAAAATCAAATCTTCACAACTTTTACGTGTCGACATTTTCAAATTTGAATTTCACAAAACAGGCGCGGCATTTGCCGCACTAAGTTGTCTAGTAAGATGGAATAGACAATAAAAATAGCCATGTGCTATTACCTGACTCAAGGCTGTACGGACGTGTGTGTTGTGTGCATGAGGCAAGTGCTGCATCCATCGATCCACTTTTGCACGTTCACATAGCGCATGTATGAGGCAAGTCCACTGCTGCATGCGACATGCATGAGGCAATTCATCAATTGATCGATCCATCTTTTCTTGTGCCGTATGCATCAGCCTGATCGATCCATCTTTCCGCGGCCGCATGCATCAGCCACACGATTGAAACCTGATGGCGGCCGCTGTGCATGCACGACTGCAAGGGAACCCGAGCCATACGGCGGCAGCAGCAGCATACGTGAGGATATGTGAGGGATCGGAAATTCGGAATAATGGCGCGGCGGCAATGCGCGTAAGGAGACGCTATTTTCATGGTTGCTCTTAACCTTTCAGATTGTTATATTTTTTAGGTACGGGAGAGGACCTAAGCACGTTCTTTACAATGGCATTGGTGGGTAATTTCCTGGATATTAAATCTAACGGATGTAGTTTTTTATCTGCTAAAATTAAAGGTCAGATGTTTCTAATTATTGTGGGATTTTCTAATGGAATTCTCTAATTTCTGGTTAGCCCATAACCCACTTTTAATATATAATAGATGTTCATTATATGGTTGTTTTTGTACCGGTTGATGTTATGTGTTTGCTTAAAAAACCTTGCTAGCCTAAAACTCTGTACTAAACGGGAATGCTGTTTGTGCATACAAAACCTTGAGCCAAAATCAATGTCATCTATGTCCACCATACCTACCTTTATGTGGTATTTTTCTGCCACTCCAAGTTAATATGTCATGTGCTACCTTTAAAATATTCAAAATTGTTACTACTTCTGATTTGTGTCTCTGCTTCCAGCTCATAAGGAAGTGGTAGGTGGTCTTTGTTACACTTGTTAAACAGACTTTACGGGTCTATAGCAGTAGCTAGATGGTAGTCTCTTATACTTGTGCTACCATGTTTATATTTTGTGAGCTGCCTAACATGATCAAGATCATCTTTATGTAATGCTACATGTTGTGTTTGTTGGGATTCGATGAATTGTGAAGTTATGATCAAGTTTGTTCATCTATCTATCTATATGTTTTATTTATGATCTTGCATTCTCTCCGATGCTAGTTGTTGCTTTGGCCAAGTATTTGCTAGTGTCTCCAAGAGAGGGTATTTATGCTAGATAGTAGGTTCATGTCTCTGGCTGCCCGAGCTCGAGTTGACAGAAACGACTAAGGCTCTGGATGTGCTGTTGCCACTAGGGAGAAAACAATGATGATTTGTCTACGTGTCATTTGCATTGTTTACATTACACACTTTGTTTATTGCAATTATCTGTTGCTTACAACTTAATACTTTCAGGATACACGGATGTTATCCTGGGGGTGAATTATTAGTCATAGACGCAACTAGCAAGTGGTATATGTATTTTGTTGTAATGTCCAATTAAATACAACAGTGAACTATAGCTTGTCATGCCCTTACAATTTGTTAATTGCCCAGCTGTAATTTGTTTATATCCAGCATGTTTGTTTATTTGTTTTATGGAGAGACACCACTAGTGAACTGTGAAACCCGGTCCATTATTTTACACTGATAAAAACACCGTTTCCACTATTTCCCGCCATCATTTACTCGATGTTCATTTTTGCATTTACTTTTATTCTCCACACTATATGTTTAATCCTTTGTATTCAGCAAACCAGTGAGATTGACAACCTTCATGTTTCGTTGGGGCAAAATAGTTTGATTGTGTTGTGTGCAGGTCCACGTCAACCTTCTAAGCAACGGGGTTGGTTGACACCGTGTTGAACCTCTTCCAACTCCTACAGGATTGATAACCTTGGTTTTGTTCTCAAGAGAAAATTGCGGCTAAACTAGTTCATACCTTTCTCTTGGGGTTTCCCAACGAACGTGTGTTCCACGTCATCAATCATTCGGCTAGCTAATTAGTGGCCGGGCAACTAAACGTTAACGGGACAACCCATTTAAACTTCATGGGCCAGGCCCACTCAAACTTAACGGGCCAGCCCATCAATCTTAACGGGTCAGCCCATCAACCTTAACGGGCCAGCCCATTTAACCATATTGAAAGGATCCATTAACCTGAATGGGCTGGCCCGTCAAAGAGAATGGGTCAACCCAATCAGCCATAACAGGCCGGCCCACCTAAACTTGGCAGGCCGACCCACATAAAATTGGAAGGCCGACCCACATAACCTAACAAGCCAGCCCATCTACACCTAGCAGGTCGGCCCACGAATTATAACAGGTTGGCCCAGCTACACCTAGTAGGACGGCCCACGAACCTACCGTAGTAGGCTGGCCCAGCTACTATAACAGGCCGACCCATGAAGTATAACAGGCCGGTCCATGACAGGCAGGCCAACCCACAAACTGTAGCAGGCTGGCCCACCTAAGTTAATGGGTTGTCCCATCTAACCATAACAGGTCGGCCCACTTAATAGCAGCAGGTCTCAGGTGGGCCTGTCATCTACCACGGTTTCTACCTCGTGGTAGAAAAGATACACAGTTGAAAGAACGAGGATGCCGCCTAGAGGGGGGTGAGTAGGCGTTTTAAAATAATTACGGTTTTGGCTTGAATAAATGCGGAATAAAACTAACGTTTAATTTAAAAAGCACAAAAACTAACCAAGCTAGGTTCACCTATGTGCACCAACAACTTATGCTAAACAAGATCAACCACAAAGTGATAACAAGATAGATAACTTCAAGCTCGATGGCTATCACAAAGGTAAATGCATAATTAAAGGTTCGGGTATAGAGATAACCGTAAAGTGGACACGAGGAGATGTTTCCCGTAGTTCCTTCCCAAAGGAAGTACGTCTACGTTGGAGGAGTGTGGAGCCACCTAGGCGCTCCAATACCACGGATGTGCTCACTCTATGCTCCGTGAGATTCACCCGTGAGGGATTGGCTCGTTCCACTATGAGGTCGTCTTGGAGGCGTTGACCAAACCTTTACACCAAGGAAGGAGAACTCCACAATGAGTTGGAGCCTCCCAACAATGTCCCGGAGCTTAGCAACAAGATAAAGCTCCGACACGCACAAAGGCCTCCTAGGGTTGCAACCAACCCAAGAGGCAATCCACAAAGAGTAACAAGCTTCTCAAACTTCACTTCCACGTATAACCGTGGAGAACTCAAACCGATGCACCTAAAGCAATGGCAAGAACACAAGAAGTGCTCAAAGTCCTTCACTCTCAAATCCAACCAAAGTAACTAATACTATGGAGAAAGATGGGAGGAAGAGCAAGAAAACAACCAAATGAATCCCAAGATCTAGATCCAAAGACTACCCCTCACTAAGAGGAGAGATGGATTGGTGAAATAGTAGATCTAGATCTCCTCTCTCTTTTCCCTCAAGAAGGAGCAAGAATCATTGAAGGGATTGAGAGACAGCAAGCTCAAGGAAGGTCAACAATGGAGTCAAAACACGAGCTCAATAGTTGGGGGTCATTGGGGAAGAAGGTCCTCTTAAATAGGACCCCCAAAATCCAACCGTTATGTGAAAAACTCGTACAGCAGCGGTACTACCGCTTCCCGGCAGCGGTACTACCGCCACGGGCAATTCTGGGCGCCCAAAAACATGCACACTTCTATTTCGGGCGGTACCAACCCGGTAGTACCGTTGGACTAAAAACTGCAGAAACATACAGACGAAAACGACGATATCTTGAGCATCCGAACTCTGTTTTTGATGATCTTGGGCTCGTTGGAATCACAACGAAGAGATTTACAAGATTATGCAGAGAAACATCATAGTCCAACAAGGGAAGATAAAACCAAATGGGGAAAGGTTATACCTCTCTATAAAAGAATAACCGTCAAACCTCTAATATAAAAAACGCAACAAGTTTTTTATACGAAATCCGCTTTTGAAGAACTTGGGCTTGTCATGAAGATTACGACAAGCACCAAAACCAAACAAGATAAAGGCCAAAAAGAACCAAGAAAGATGATGCCAAGAATGTAAAGGTTTGAGCTCTCTACGACGATACGATCAAGTTACTAATTTGAGAGCCCCTCTTGGAGGAAACTATCCTATAACCCCCCAACTAACATCATGAGACCGGTAAAATAGAAACCCTATCAAGATCATACCTTTGCCTTGCGCATTCCACTTGAGCTCGATGATGGCGATCTTGATCTTCTCAAGTGGACCATCTTTCTTGATTGCGCTTCGCTTGGTGAAGACTCACATGTTGCTTCCCCATACTCCATTATGGGAGAGCCTCTCTAAGGAACATCTTCACTTCGACCATTATCTTGATGACGTACACCACTTGACGTCATCTTCCATGGGCTATAAGAAATCTTCCTTTTGTTGCAAGCCCATGAGAAGATACCTAACCCCACAAGGATACTCCACACACACAAATATCATGGGTTAGTTCACAAAGCTATATAGAAAATTTCTTACCATACCATTGGATCACATGATCCCACATGATACAATATTTAGCTTTGTGTGTTGATCACTTGAATCCACATTCTTTTTAACTTAGCCTTGATCAACATTATATCTTTTCTTCTTTCTTGATCATCTCAAATATGTTCATTATATCCAATGACCTTGAAGGCATTCAACCTTGAATCCAACACATGGAGGTCAAGCGTTGCCTATGGACAAACCTATAAGAATAAATCAAAGCAAACATTAGTCCATATGGTTTGTCATTAATTACCAAAACCACACATGGGGAATCCATGCTCTTTCAGTAGTTGCCACGTGTCCGCTAGATTCTTTTACCACGGCAGCCTGTTCGTGGTTGAGGACGGAACCATCTACCATGAAATCCCGGCGCCGTGGTTAATAAATCAGCCATGAAGTATCCACCATGGTTCCCCCTCGTGGCGAAAGCCCTTTAGCCACGAAAAACGGCCTTTCTACCACGAAAGTGACCCGTGGTAAAACGTCATATTTCTTCCAGTGACATTGGTCACGCGGGCGGCCGTGGCAATCGGTGAATGCGGACGCCCCTCGAACAATGACGGCCGCGGCGGTTGCAGGATGGCAGGAGAGGCGGCTGGTTGCACCGGAGCAGCCCCATCAACCGCCGCATCCCCCAGCTTCTTCTTCCTTGACCCTCGCGAGTTCCTGGCCGCCGGAGCACGCTACCTCTTGGCTCCGGCCTCGCTTCTTGGTCGTGGTTGAGGCTTTGCATCGGCAGGTTGGACCCACAACGCGTCTCCTCCGTCTGTGGGCCATGGCGGGGCAAAGACTTGCCGGTGGATGGTTGAAACCCTAGGTGGGGCATGGCGATGGCCACGTATGGAGCGGCGGAGGACACGCTGGGCCAGTCACGATCGAAACGGGGTCAAACTGGAATGATGGCCGACGGTGGCGGATTGGGGAGGGGAGGCACCGGGTGGGAGCGGGCAGGAATGTTCCGGTTGGCAGTTGGCCTTGCGCGTGCGGCAAAACGAGTTTGTGGGCATGGCTGTTTGTGCCCCATGTTTATAGCACGAGAGGCTAATCTTTTGGTCAGCCCAAAAAAAATTGGGCGGTATAGGGATTGGGCTGCTATTGGAGTAGCAATTTTTGCCCCTTTACCCTAAAATTCTTTTTTTGGGGCACCAACCAATTTTTCGGGCAGCTATTGGAGATGCTCTAACCTTGTGTGTTTATTGTGCAATTGCTAAGTTGACCCCTAGAGAGATTCGCAATTGCTAAGTTGCTAAATTGATACATTTGAGTTAGATAATGCACCATGTAGTTGTCGTAACGTTCAATTCAACGTCTAGTCAGTTAGGGATGATGCATCTTTCTACAGACAACATCACGAAGACCCATAGTGCATTACGAAAGGTGTTGTAGATATGAAAGGAAAGGGGTTAGTCCAGGCCAGGTGTTTAGTATTCAAGTTACAAACCTTTTTCCCACATAAACAGTAGCAGTATGTTAATTTTATCCCTTTGAAATGCACGCTATCAAACGGTTTTGTTGGTCCATCCAGCTGATTACCTCGCAAGAGTGATCGACAAGCTCCATTCCACCAGAAACTTCAAACAAGAAGAACACCAAAAATTCTATGGACAAACTAACTCGACAACGCATTACAGGAGCATTCTGGCCTCTAGCTGCCTCTCCATGTTGAACCTCGCGATGAAGTCCTCCACTCGCCTATTCAGCTCGTCTGCTGGTGGCAGGGCCCTCTCCTCTTGTAACGTCAACTCAACTCCTCCCGCGTCTTCCTGGCCTTCATCCATTGGCGCACACTACAGGAAAGCCACAAGACGCCGACGGCCTGATTATACGTCGACGGCCAAATGTCGGGGCCGTCGGCGTATAAGGCAAGACCGGGGAGCCACGAACGCGGCCGTCGGCGTACAAAGGGCCGTCGGCGTATAACGCCATCCTTGACGGTGCTCAAACGGGAGGCCTTTTGCTGCCCTGAGAAGCCGACGGCTACCGTCGGCGTATAAAAGGCCGTCGGCGTATAATTGTTTTTTTTTCAACTAATTATAAATTAATTTAGATTTATTTATTTCACTATATAATATTTAATATAGGTATAATTTATATATAAATTGGATCTATAATATTTAATGTAGGTATAATTTATATATATATTGGATCTAGCATTTCCCTCCCAATTACGGTATCCCACCCGCATAAAATAACGGTTTGAGTCTTCCGGAACCCGACCCTACAACATATACATGTAAAATAAATAAAAACAACACATGTAATATACACCGACAAAATAAATATTAAATATATGGCTCAATTTATCCTGCCCCGTGGTGTGACCGGCTTCACGAGCATCACTGTTTCCTTAGCGAGTTTTTGGGCATATAGTTGGAAACTCCCACATCGAGCGAACGGGGGGAATCTTCGCAAGAGTTGGGGTATATGTGTGTTTTTATTTCAACTATGGCCTAACCTAACACAACCAAGCAAAAAAGTCCACTGGCCTACCCCCTTTCGACGCACGTCTATGGGGGTAGACGAAAACGTTAGGGTTTTTCCTGCGGATTCAGGGTTTCGCCGAAGCGAGGCCCCGGAGCGTCGGAACCCCACCCAAACCTAGGTTGTGCCATAC
Source organism: Poa pratensis (assembly GCA_947311845.1). NCBI lineage: Eukaryota > Viridiplantae > Streptophyta > Magnoliopsida > Poales > Poaceae > Poa > Poa pratensis. Next base: position 30,235,126 of record CAMZMU010000114.1, read on the forward strand.
CATATGTATACAAGTGTGTTGTGTGTTGTAAATGTCCGGTATCCTACTCCGGGGTGTGACCGGCTTCACCGGCTTCACTTTCTCTCTAGTGAGTTCCTGCACTTAGAGGTGAAAACTCCCCTTTCGGGCGAACCGGAAGGAATCTTGTGTTGATTTGGGGTAGACTTTGGTTTCTCATGTTCCTATGGCCTAACCTAACACAACCAAGCAAAAAAGTCCACTGGCCTACCCCCTTTCGACGCACGTCTATGGGGGTAGACGAAAACGTTAGGGTTTTTCCAGCGGATTCAGGGTTTCGCCGAAGCGGGGCCCCGGAGCATCGGAACCCCACCCAAACCTAGGTTGTGCCATACCATATGTATACAAGTGTGTTATGTGTTATAAATGTGCAATATCCTACTCCTAGGTGTGACCGGCTTCACTTTCTCTCTAGTGAGTTCCTACACTTAGAGGTGAAAACTCCCCTTTCGGGCGAACCAGATGGAACTTGTGTTGATTTGGGGTAGACTTTGGTTTCTCACCTTCCCATGGCCTAACCTAACACAACCAAGCAAAAAAGTCCACTGGCCAACCCCCTTTCGACGCACGTCTATGGGGGTAGACGAAAACATTAGGGTTTTTCCAGCGGATTCAGGGTTTCGCCGAAGCGGGGCACCGGAGCGTCGGAACCCCACCCAAACCTAGGTTGTGCCATACCATATGTATACAAGTGTGTTGTGTGTTGTAAATGTGCAATATCCTACTCCTAGGTGTGACCGGCTTCACTTTCTCTCTAGTGAGTTCCTGCACTTAGAGGTGAAAACTCCCCTTTCGGGCGAACCGGATGGAATCTTGTGTTGATTTGGGGTAGACTTTGGTTTCTCACCTTCCCATGGACTAACCTAACACAACCAAGCAAAAAAGTCCACTGGCCTACCCCTTTCGACGCACGTCTATGGGGGTAGACGAAAACGTTAGGGTTTTCCAGCGGATTCAGGGTTTCGCCGAAGCGGGGCATCGGAACCCCACCCAACCCTAGGTTGTGCCATACCATATGTATACAAGTGTGTTGTGTGTTGTAAATGTGCAATATCTTACTCCGGGGTGTGACCGGCTTCACTTTCTCTCTTGTGAGTTTCAGCACTTAGAGGTGAAAACTCCCCATTCGGGCGAACCGGATGGAATCTTGTGCTGATTTGGGGTAGACTTTGGTTTCTCACCTTCCCATGGCCTAACCTAACACAACCAAGCAAAAAAGTCCGCTGGCCTACCCCCTTTCGACGCGCGTCTATGGGGGTAGACGAAAACGTTAGGGTTTTTCCAGCGGATTTAGGGTTTCGCCGAAGCGGGGCCCCCGGAGCGTCGGAACCCCACCCAAACCTAGGTTGTGCCATACCATATGTATACAAGTGTGTTGTGTGTTGTAAATGTGCAATATCCTACTCCTAGGTGTGACCGGCTTCACCGGCTTCACTTTCTCTCTAGTGAGTTCCTGCACTTAGAGGTGAAAACTCCCCTTTCGGGCGGACCGGAAGGAATCTTGTGTTGATTTGGGGTAGACTTTGGTTTCTCACCTTCCCATGGCCTAAGCTAACACAACCAAGCAAAAAAGTCCACTGGCCTACCCCCTTTCGACGCACGTCTATGGGGTAGACGAAAACGTTAGGGTTTTTCCAGCGGATTCAGGGTTTCGCCGAAGCGGGGCCCCGGAGCGTCGGAACCCCACACAAACCTAGGTTGTGCCATACCATATGTATACAATTGTTTTGTGTGTTGTAAATGTCCGGTATCCTACTCCGGGGTGTGACCGGCTTCACTTTCTCTCTAATGAGTTTCTGCACTTAGAGGTGAAAACTCCCCTTTCGGGCGAACCGGATGGAATCTTGTGTTGATTTGGGGTAGACCTTGGTTTCTCATGTTCCTATGGCCTAACCTAACACAACCAAGCAAAAAAGTCCACTGGCCTACCCCCTTTCGACGCACGTCTATGGGGGTAGACGAAAACGTTAGGGTTTTTCCAGCGGATTCAGGGTTTCGCCGAATCGGGGCCCCGGAGCGTCGGAACCCCACCCAAACCTAGGTTGTGCCATACCATATGTATACAAGTGTGTTTTGTGTTGTAAATGTGCAATATCCTACTCCGGGGTGTGACCGGCTTCACTTTCTCTCTAGTGAGTTTCTGCACTTAGAGGTGAAAACTCCCCTTTCGGGCGAACCGGATGGAATCTTGTGTTGATTTGGGGTAGACTTTGGTTTCTCATGTTCCTATGGCCTAACCTAACACAACCAAGCAAAAAAGTCCACTGGCCTACCCCCTTTCGACGCACGTCTATGGGGGTAGACGAAAACGTTAGGGTTTTTCCAGCGGATTCAGGGTTTCGCCGAAGCGGGCCCCGGAGCGTCGGAACCCCACCCAAACCTAGGTTGTGCCATACCATATGTATACAAGTGTGTTGTGTGTTGTAAATATCCGGTATCCTACTCCGGGGTGTGACCGGCTTCACCGGCTTCACTTTCTCTCTAGTGAGTTCCCGCACTTAGAGGTGAAAACTCCCCTTTCGGGCGAACCGGAAGGAATCTTGTGTTGATTTGGGGTAGACTTTGGTTTCTCATGTTCCTATGGCCTAACCTAACACAACCAAGCAAAAAAGTCCACTGGTCTACCCCCTTTCGACGCACGGCTATGGGGGTAGACGAAAACGTTAGGGTTTTTCCAGCGGATTCAGGGTTTCGCCGAAGCGGGGCCCCGGAGCGTCGGAACCCCACCCAAACCTAGGTTGTGCCATACCATATGTATACAAGTGTGTTGTGTGTTGTAAATGTGCAATATCCTACTCCTAGGTGTGACCGGCTTCACCGGCTTCACTTTCTCTCTAGTGAGTTCCTGCACTTAGAGGTGAAAACTCCCCTTTCGGGCGAACCGGATGGAATCTTGTGTTGATTTGGGGTAGACTTTGGTTTCTCACCTTCCCATGGCCTAACCTAACACAACCAAGCAAAAAAATCCACTGGCCTACCCCCTTTCGACGCACGTCTATGGGGGTAGACAAAAACGTTAGGGTTTTTCCAGCGGATTCAGGGTTTCGCCGAAGCGGGGCATCGGAGCGTCGGAACCCCACCCAAACGTAGGTTGTGCCATACCATATGTATACAAGTGTGTTGTGTGTTGTAAATGTGCAATATCCTACTCCGGGGTGTGACCGGCTTCACTTTCTCTCTAGTGAGTTTCTGCACTTAGAGGTGAAAACTCCCCTTTCGGGCGAACCGGATGGAATCTTGTGTTGATTTGGGGTAGACTTTGGTTTCTCATGTTCCTATGGCCTAACCTAACACAACCAAGCAAAAAAGTCCACTGGTCTACCCCCTTTCGACGCACGGCTATGGGGGTAGACGAAAACGTTAGGGTTTTTCCAGCGGATTCAGGGTTTCGCCGAAGCGGGGCCCCGGAGCGTTGGAACCCCACCCAAACCTAGGTTGTGCCATACCATATGTTTACAAGTGTGTTGTGTGTTGTAAATGTGCAATATCCTACTCCTAGGTGTGACCGGCTTCACCGGCTTCACTTTCTCTCTAGTGAGTTCCTGCACTTAGAGGTGAAAACTCCCCTTTCGGGCGAACCGGATGGAATCTTGTGTTGATTTGGGGTAGACTTTGGTTTCTCACCTTCCCATGGCCTAACCTAACACAACCAAGCAAAAAAAATCCACTGGCCTACCCCCTTTCGATGCACGTCTATGGGGTAGACAAAAACGTTAGGGTTTTTCCAGCGGATTCAGGGTTTCGCCGAAGCGGGGCATCGGAGCGTGGGAACCCCACCCAAACGTAGGTTGTGCCATACCATATGTATACAAGTGTGTTGTGTGTTGTAAATGTGCAATATCCTACTCCGGGGTGTGACCGGCTTCACTTTCTCTCTAGTGAGTTTCTGCACTTAGAGGTGAAAACTCCCCTTTCGGGCGAACCGGATGGAATCTTGTGTTATTTTGGGGTAGACTTTGGTTTCTCACCTTCCCATGGCCTAACCTAACACAACCAAGCAAAAAAAGTCCACTGGCCTACCCCCTTTCGACGCACGTCTATGGGGTAGACGAAAACGTTAGGGTTTTTCCAGCGGATTCAGGGTTTCGCCGAAGCGGGGCCCCGGAGCGTCGGAACCCCACCCAAACCTAGGTTGTGCCGTACCATATGTATACAAGTATGTTGTGTGTTGTAAATGTGCAATATCCTACTCCTAGGTGTGACCGGCTTCACCGGCTTCACTTTCTCTCTAGTGAGTTCCTGCACTTAGAGGTGTAAACTCCCATTTCGGGCGAACCGGAAGGAATCTTGTGTTCATTTGGGGTAGACTTTGGTTTCTCACCTTCCCATGGCCTAACCTAACACAACCAAGAAAAAAAGTCCACTGGCCTACCCCCTTTCGACGCACGTCTATGGGGGTAGACGAAAACGTTAGGGTTTTTCCAGCGGATTCAGGGTTTCGCCGAAGCGGGGCCCCGGAGCGTCGGAACCCCACACAAACCTAGGTTGTTCCATACCATATGTATACAATTGTTTTGTGTGTTGTAAATGTCCGGTATCCTACTCCGAGGTGTGACCGGCTTCACTTTCTCTCTAGTGAGTTTCTACACTTAGAGGTGAAAACTCCCATTTCGGGCGAACCGGATGGAATCTTGTGTTGATTTGGGGTAGACTTTGGTTTCTCATGTTCCTATGGCCTAACCTAACACAACCAAGCAAAAAAGTCCACTGGCCTACCCCCTTTCGACGCACGTCTATGGGGGTAGATGAAAACGTTAGGGTTTTTCCGGCGGATTCAGGGTTTCGCCGAAGCGGGGCCCCGGAGCGTCGGAACACCACCCAAACCTAGGTTGTGCCATACCATATGTATACAAGTGTGTTGTGTGTTGTAAATGTGCAATATCCTACTCCGGGGTGTGACCGGCTTCACTTTCTCTCTAGTTAGTTTCTGCACTTAGTGGTGAAAACTCCCCTTTCGGGCGAACCGGATGGAATCTTGTGTTGATTTGGGGTAGACTTTGGTTTCTCATGTTCCTATGGCCTAACCTAACACAACCAAGCAAAAAATTCCACTGGCCTACCCCCTTTCGACGCACGTCTATGGGGATCGACGAAAACGTTAGGGTTTTCCAGCGAATTCAGGGTTTCGCCGAAGCGGGCCCCGGAGCGTCGGAACCCCACCCAAACCTAGGTTGTGCCATACCATATGTATACAAGTGTGTTGGGAGGCATTGGTGAACCGTCGTACGGAGAAATCTCGGGGTGAGATATGCGGGGCCCATCAGACTAGGGTTTCGCTGGAAAAGGATAGCGGAGCGCAGGAATAATTTGCGCGTGGGCCTACCACATAATACAATATAATAATAAAAGTCTATAAAATTATAATTAAATAAATTAGGGAATATTGACTAATATTATTGTGTAGTACAACTTAAATAAATTAGGGAATATTGACTAAATTAGGGAATATTGACTAAAAAAAAGTATACGCTGACGGCAATGCCGTCGGCGTATTCTTATCCACTTAATCAAAAGAAAGATACGCGCGCGGGGTTGTCCCCAACCACACACGCGCGCACAGAGAGCTAGCGCTCGCCGCCGCCGCCCTTGTCCCCTGCTCCATCTCCGGCTACCGGCCGCGCCGCCCTCGTCCTTCCGCGTCCTACGCCTGCTGGCCCTCGTCCCACCTCGGCGCGCCCCTCCAGGTCGTGACCGCGCCGCCGCTCGAGCAATCCTCCCCCACCCCTGAACCGTCCTCCTCCGCATCCGGCCCCGAGCCCCGCCCCCGAGCCGTCCTGCTCCTCATCGGGCCCCGAGCGCCGTCGCCCGAGCCGTCCTCCTCCGCGCCCGAGCCATCCTCCTCCGCATCCGGCCCCAAGCTCCGCCCCCGAGCTGTCCTCCCCCGCCCGAGCCATCTCCTCCGCATCCAGCCCCAAGCACCCGCCCCCGAAGTAAAAGTGCTATTTTTTTTGACAAAGTGCTACTATTAGTGTTAGTGTAATTTTAGTTTTAGGGTTAGTATGTGATTTTTGCTACTATTAGTATTAGTGTTAGTTATAGTGTTAGTTTTAGGTTAGTTCTACTGGTAGTTTTAGGGTTAGTGCAGTGTTAGTTCTAGTGTTAGTGGTACTGTTAGTTCTAGTGGTAGTTATAGGGTTAGAATTAGTAGATTTTAATTTCTTGTTTTGGTCAAAAGTATTTGTTAGGGTTAGAGATGATTATTAGGTAAAATAGAGGAATTTTTGCTTATCTATGTCGATTGTGTGCTTTTTCAGATGACGTAGCCGAGGAGGGGCCGCCTCGGTGTCCTTGTTGTGTCGCCCCCCTCCTCTGGAGCGTGTCCTTGACTTGCTGCGACGATCGATCATTCTTCGAGGGTATAAATATTTCGCCCTGTCTTGTATTCTTATTGCATAGGTTTATTTTGGTCTAGATCACCAAGTCAGTCGCGTAACCCGAGTCATCCCATCCGGAAGAGTTACAAATTTATAAATATGCAGGATTGTCCCTCTTTGCATATTTATAACCGTAACTGTTCCGGATTGTCCTGTTGGACAGCGCGAGTATGTGTAGAACACATTCTGAAGAACAGCGGGGAGGTGCTGCCGAAATTCCGTCTCGGGTCGGGGTAGAACATGGAACACGACTCAATCTACACATACTCGGGTGGGATAGGCCCTTCCTATTAGAAGTTTAGGTGAACCCTTGCATGCTGTAAAAGATAAAATTTGGCCGTAATAAATTGGTGACATTGAATAAATTTACGGTGACATTGCATGCATTTAATTTCATGTTATTATTATTTGGCTCATAGTAAAGCAGAGGATGGCTGATAATGGGTGGATGTACAGTGGCCGAACTAGTGCGGTTGACAGAACAGACGAGTGGGTATGGAAGACCATTTGTTAGTGAAGGAGTTAGCGCGTGGTTCAAGTCAGGCATGCGTCCAAACTGCCCTTGCGTTCGTTGCAAGATGCGTAAACGTCAGGGAAAGGATGAGATGACTAAACACCTTGGTCTCGTGGGTATATGCCGAACTTCGTCACGACAGTCGACTTTGATGAGTACGAACGCGAGAATGGTAGGGTGATGCGGCAGCGGATCAATGGCAATGAAGATGATGGGATTAGAAACTGGCTAGATGATCTCCGTGATGGCGACGTGCCAGATTCGCCACCCTCACAGGAGGAACCGCCAGAACCGGAGGAGCCTCCAGAACCGGAGGAACCGCGTGAACCAGAGGACCCGGAGCCAACCGCGAAGGCCTTCTTTGATATGATGGCCTCGGCTCAGAGGCCTCTGTTCGAGGGTGCAAAAATTTCTCAGCTCGATGCCATCTCGCAAGCACTAGCCATAAAGCTCGAGTACGGCAACACCCGTTCATGCTTTGAAGCGCATCTGCAAACATATGGTAACATGTTGCCCGAAGGGCATTGTCTGCCTAAAAGCATGTACGAAACGAAGAAAATCCTGCGAGATCTCAGCATGGATTATAAAAGATAGATTGTTGTCCAAAAGGATGCCTTTTGTTTTGGAAACAGTTTGCGGATGACAAGTACTGTAGCCTGTGTGGGGCCTCTAGGTATCATGAGGTAAACGAAGCCGATGGTCAGAAGACGCAGACAAAAGTCGCCATTAAGATTCTTCGTTACCTCCCATTCATAAACAGAATCAAGCGGCTTTACATGAACAAAGAGTCTGCCACACAGATGCAGTGGCACAAGACGGGGAAGAGATACAAGGATGAGCACGGACGGGTAAAGATGGGACATCCATCTGATGGTACGGCATGGAAGAACTTTGATATGAACACCCCGATGAGGCAGCAGAGGCTCGAAACGTCAGAATCGCGATAGCAACCGATGGATTCAATCCATATGGTATGTCGACTGCCTCGTACAGCTGCTGGCCCGTGTTTGTTATTCCGCTCAATCTCCCTCCGGAGCCCTAATGCAAAAGAAGACCATATTCCTGTCGCTGATCATTCCAGGTCCTGAATACCCGGGGAAGAATTTAAGTGTCTACATGCAGCCGATTGTGGATGATCTGAACCACTCTTGGCACCACGGGACGTTGACATATGATCGTGCATCGAAGACAAACTTCTTGATGAAAGTTTGGTTCCACAATTCCATGCACGACATGCCCGGGTACGCCCTAGTCTGCGGATGGTGTACAGCTGGTAAGTGGCCATGCCCAGTGTGCAGGAACCGACTTGAGTTCATGTGGCTAAGCGCGGGTAAGAAGTATTCCGCGTTTGACACACATCGAAAGTTCCTCAAAAGAGGGCATCGGTTTAGAGAAGACAAAAAGAACTTCAAGAAGGGCAGAGTTGAGCATGAAGAAAAAGAGATACCAACTTTCGATGGTGCAGCTGTTGATGCCGAGCTAAGTGCTCTCGTGCCTGCTGGGGGAAAGGCCCACGATATGTGGGATATGGTGTGACGCACAACTGGACTCACGTGGCAGGCTTGACGCAACTCGAATATTACAAGGACCTCGAACTTCCCCATAGCATCGATGTGATGCACACCGAAAAGAATGTTGGAGAGTCCCTCTTTCACACAGTCCTGAACATTCCTGAGAAGTCGAAGGATAATGTTAAGGCTAGAGTCGATGTCAAGAAGCTCTGTGATAGGAAGAGATTACACATGAAGCCTCCTGAAGGCCGTCGAAAGAACTGGTTCAAGCCGCATGCCGACTTCTGCCTTAATAGTATGCAAAAGGTCTGAGGCATTCTTTTGGCTCAAATTCGTCGTGATGTTCCCTGATGGCTATTGTTCGAATATAAGTAAGGGAGTCAATATAAAATCGGAAAAGTCACCGGGCTCAAGAGTCACGACTATCATATATGGATTGAGCGGCTGCTACCGGTGATGGTTCGAGGGTATCTCCCCGACCGTGTCTGGCGAGTGCTCGCGGAGTTGAGCCATTTCTTCCGCACGCTCTGTGCTAAGCAGATATGTCCCCTGATTATTCAGAAGCTGCATGATCTAGTGCCGGAGTTGCTATGCAACTTAGAGACGATATTTCCGCCAGGCTTCTTTACTCCGATGGCACATCTTGTTGTGCATCGCGAACGAGGCACTCTTGGGTGGACCGGTGCAGTTTCGTTGGCAGTTTTGTATTGAGAGAGAGTTTAAGTATATTCGAACCAAATGTGGAAACAAAAATAAGATTGAAGCATGCATAGCTGAGGCAACTATCCTCCAGGAGATGACAGACGCCAGGCTAACGTACTATCCCGATGATGTTCCCACTATGCATAACCAGGCCTCTCGGTACAATGTCGACGAGCCCAAGCAAGACCCCAAGCTCGCCCTCTTCCAGTTTCCCGGTGGCAAGGCGGTGGCGCAAAAGGTATACCTTGACCAATGAAGAGCTGGAGTGCATAATGCTCTATGTGCTTATGAACATGAAGGAAGTGGTCCGCGACGGGGAGGATGAAGAGGGCAGTTTCCTTAGGTAAAATGGTGAACAAATTACTTTGCAACTACTAACTCGGTTTTGGTCTAATACGTATTTTCTCCTTTTAGCCAATTCAAGGATGAAATGTGGTCGGGAACATCAGAGGGACCCGATGAAGCCGAGCTGGACACTCTTTTGAAAGATGGTGCCCCCGGAAAGAAAAAATTCACGGCTTGGTTCAGGGAAAAGGTAATTTCTAACCTGTCCCTTCTACCTTGCAATCCGTGTCTTGTCCCTCCTACTAATGCACAAACAATTTGTACTTGTAGGGAGCTGATCCCAACGTTGTGATGTCGGATGAGTTGAGATGTGTCTCCCAAGGTTGTAACCGTAGAGTCGAGATGTATGAGAAGTATGATGTGAATGGGTACCGCTTCCATACAGAGTTTCACCAGAACAGTCGGCCTAATGCAAAGACTATAAATACCGGGGTCTTCACCAAAGGAGCCGGTGAATTTGACTACGGAAGGTTACAGAACGTATACGAGCTGACGTTCAATAACACGAACATAGAACTCAAGCTTGTTGTGTTCAAATGCCACTGGTTCGACCCTGTGATGGACATAAAAGTACCCCTTCCATTGGGTTAGTTGAAGTTAAGCCTTCAACCACCTACCATGGATCCGATGTCTTTGTTGTGGCTCACCAAGCTAGGCAAGTTTATTATTTGCCCTACCCATGCAAGAAAGAGGGACTCATTGGCTGGGAAGTCGTGTTCCATGTATCGCCACATGGTAAGCTACCCATGCCCTCGAAGACGATTACAACAACATTGACCCTAAAACATACGAGGGGATTTTCTATCAAGAGGAACAAACCTTTGGGGACTTTGGCATACAAGGTCTTGAGGACCGCGAGGACAATGCACAGACAGGTGGTGACTTAGTGGTGGATGTAAAGGACATATATATGCTCAACAAGTTACATTGTGATGACGATGATGAGCCTCCACCGTGCGATGAGGTTCCAACTTACACACGTGATAGTGATGTTGATAGTGATGATGAGAACCCAAGACTTAATTATGAGACTGATGATTCGGGTGAGGGTCTTTTATGTCCTTATGCGTAGTATTTACTTTTCAACATGCTTAGTCTTTCAACATGCTTCTTCTTAATTGCATTACATCTTTATTCTTATTTTCTACATTTTATTATGTCTTTATTATGCTTAGTATTTATTTTTCAACATGCTTATTAATTGTTTACCCTTTCTCAATGCAGGTGATTGACCAAGATGAGCCAAGGCAAGGAATCATCGGCCTCAGATATCGGTACCTCGAGCTCTAGGAGATGTAGGATGTGTCCGGGTGTGTTTGTATGAATGTTTGGATGAATTCGAACTATGTTTGTGTCATTTGGAGTTTGTATGAATGTTTGTATGAATTCGAATTGTGTTTGAGTCATTTGGAATTTGTATGATGGTTTGGATTATATATGTGATGTTCTGTGATGTTTTAAAATTTGTGCAATTTTAATTGTATTTAAAATGTGCTAGAAACCAGCAGAACCAATTTGCCGAAACTAACAAATTATGGTCACCCATACGCCGGCCGGACGCACAGGATGCTGCCACGTCGCCCGAAGCGGACCATATGGTCACCCATACGCCGACGGCAGGTCATCTCCCAGGCGCCCAGGAAGCGGCCACGTGGCGCTCAGAGGCCGACGGCGTATGTTGAGCTAACGGAAACGTGGGGATGCCGTCTTGTGGGGCCCACCAGAGCGTACGCCGACGGCAGTTTGGGTACGCCGACGGCCGCCGTCGGCGTATGTATACGCCGACGGTATTCGTGCATACGCCGACGACATCTACGCCGACGGCATTCGTGCATACGCGGACGGCGTCCGGCCGTCGACGTCTTGGTCGATTCCTGTAGTGACAGCTTCTTGCCTCAACAACGTCGTACCCTCTTCTTCTTCCTTTTCCTTTTCTACTACTACCACGTCGGATGTCTGCTCATGTTTGCTCTCTCCGGTAATCATCGGCGCTAAGACCTCCATCACAACCTCATCTTCGGGGACCTCTTCCTCCTGCCTTTGTTGCGTCATGTCACACGCTACGGCCACATACTCGCCCGTGCTCCGTGACTCACTGCTGGTGTGCGAGAGCTTCGACTCGCTGATGAGGAAGACGACGATGATGTTGGAGAAAACGAAGAGACACTTGGGCGCGGTGACGGCCGTGGCGACGGAAGGGAGTGACACCAGGACGAAGTTCCCTAGGCAGGAATATGTGTGGGGAAACGAAGCCGCCATGGATAGGGTGATGAATGCAAGAAGAGAGGCTGTCAAGCAGCTTTGGACCTCCATGTTTAAACTCGTGGTGTTGCTAGCTGCTGCTACACTGCTTCGTGTTTAGCGTTGGGTTTTTCTTTTGCAGGTGTAGGAAGGCGGCACAAGAGAATATATAACAGCTAGTGGAAGGAGGTCACGAGGTGTTGGAAGATCTGTGTATTTGTGCGCCACTTCCTCACCGCGTTAAGTTACTCGAACCTAGAAAATTATTAGATCTGCCCAACGTGCTACTTTGTCTGATTTGGCCAATATTATAGTAGGATGTGATGGCCAGTTCTGCCCTTTCGGCTCCGGGCACATTGCAAGCTGGACCAACTATGGCTACCCACGCGTGCTTGTCGATCTCTCAGGGCGAGACAGTGACAGACGTCTCCCGTAGTTTATCCCTTGATCACTTTAGCTTCTTGATTTAGCTGGCAGTAGATATTTCCATCGCGGCGACCAATATATAACTTGCCTTCCTCTAGTTGGCCGCGGAAACAGAGTGAGTTCAGGCCAATAGTTTCTTCTTCTTGCTTGTTGGTTGCGAGCTGGCAATTAAGCAAGTGAGAGTCCCACTACTGGAGCGCAGAATGCATGAGATGAGCTGAGGTACAAAGAGTTGGTAGCTGGAACCTGGAATGTTGCCCAACATGCATGCTCTGGCCTCTGGTCAACAAATGCATGCATTCTCCGTACCGGCGGACACCCAACTGGTCCATAAATCCTGGATGAGCTTACATGACTCAATTTGTAGATATTTATCTGCTCATAAACACAACCACTGTTCATATACATGTACAGAAATAGCAAAAACAAAATGTTTGTATCGGTTTGTCCGTTTTTTTTTTTTTATGAAGCGTGGCGGCGAAAGGCTGTTTCAAAAATAGTAAAAAGAAATTTGCTTGGGGGTGTCCATGCACATAGTTGTGGTATGTGTAAGGGAATGATATAGGGAAATTTATGGATGTGCCGCTACTCCAAACCGAAACATGAGTCCTGCCCTCAACTTGGTCCAAATTCTTGATAGATAGCTAACTACATTCAACATCAGGCCGATCCTCGTTGCGTCTCCTTTGACCCATTTGTGCTCCATCGAATTGCCATGTCGTCAACGATGAAGAAAGACTCATTTCTTCCATGTGGGAACCCCAGCTTTAACAAGTCATCTACGTACGGCGTTCGTGAGTACCTGATTTTGGATTGGGATAACTTCTAATTTTGGATCTAGTTCTCGTCTGTCACCATACGCTTGCTCACCGCTGGGAACCTACACGTCCTCCTTATCCCGATGTCCTTTCTCACATGGCCGCTCTTGTTCCCTCCCTCCGGGAATCTTTGCCCCACCGTTCTCGTGCTCTCCCTACTAGAAGTGACCCCTCCGCCGCGCGCGACACTGGCATGCCTTCCATCCACCCCTCGATCTATATGTGAAGCGGATCTAGATGGTTTGAGGCGAAACTACCGTAGAGATGGATGTGCACGAGTGGGGAACGTCGGCGACGCTGGTGGGCGCACAAGCATAGAGCGGAGGCGGCCTAGCGTTGCAGCCTGGGAGCCCGATGAATGCGACGTTTCTAGTCCCATATGGGTAAGAAATCCACCACTCGAGTGTCCCTTCTATGAATTTGTTCTAGCTCAATGAAGTGGGAAGATCTTGTTGCTTCACTCAAACTCCAACCAAACAATGAAGGTGCTCAAATAAATAAACATGTGAATAATGATGGCTCCCGAACAAGCCATGTGGATGAAGATGGCTCCGCAAATATAAATCCATGCATGTTCGTCTGAGGAGAAGGAAGTGGGAGAAAGAGGCCACGAATTGTGCGGCGTCCATCAAGCTCATTGTAAGAACCCTTGGCCGAAATGATAATTGTCAAGAAGGTGTCAAGTGGCAATAGAGTTGAGTTGAGGGAGCAAAATAAAGATGGGAGCTACATGGAGATACAAGCCTAGAATGTGACGAGAGATGAACATGATGACCTTCGAGGCGAAAATGCTGAGGATTGAAGCGGAAAAGGTTGCAACCAACAAAATGAGAGTGGCACTAGAGGTGAAGCAAATAGGTCTTGCGTTGTTCGCCCAATAGTCACAGGTCTCATGTTGGCCGACATCCCTCATGGACTCAATGAAGGCTTGATATGATCGAACTCGTGATAAGATCCTGTCTCACACCAATTGATGATTATATGTCTATGTTTTGCGTTTTTCTATGAACTAATTTTTTTATCGGGACGGTTAAGTTTTTAATTCTGAATTTGAACTAAGATTTTGCATGCTTGTCTGATGATATGTCGATGAATTTGTGCTCTTTTTATTTAGGAATAATTGAGATGATAAAAGAATCGACATATGTATACATGTAGCGTAAATTGAAAAAACAGACAAGTGTTTGGACACTTTGGAGGTGCCTTTGAGTGCCATGTTACAAGTGTCCCGACACTTTAGACACCCATGGACACTGAAATATCCTATGCCCAATTATTTCCTTGCTCTCCTTTATTGACGCCCTTCGAAATTCTCCCCACTCGGATTTTTTGTACCTAATTTTGGCTCTGTAGTGCGCTCCCTTTGGTCTACATTTTGACTGTTCAAGTATTTAACCAACAATTTATCCAGTACTATAGGTGGGTCGACAAAACTGAATATTCGTCTTTCGGGGCAATTCATGGTGATCGTGAATTTTCTATATTCACAAAATATGTACACTGAACTGAAGTTCAAACTTTAAACTAAATCCATTTACAATTGGGCGGGCCCTTATGTCTTATAATTACAATAGCTAGGATTTGCCTTTTTACACAATATAGTTGAGCGATTATTAGTTTAAACTGCGCATCCTAAAGGCTTTTTTTTTACTATATCCAAACTCCTTGTGGAACGTCTTGATTGCTTGTTGCCACACGTGTAAAAAACTAGAACATAATGTGCAGAGAAAGTGTATACTCACTCCGTGCACGAATAAGTGTACTTCAAACTTTTATCCTATGTCAAACTTATAAAATTTTGACCAGCTTTATAGAAAAAAGTACCAACATTTGTGACAATAAACTAGTATCACTAGATTATTCTTGACATGAAGTTCCAAAATATACCAATTTGATGTTATATATGTTGCTACTATTTTCTATAAAGTTGATCAATTTTTTTAAAAAATACATCATAAAAAAATAGAAATACACTTATTCGTGAATAGAGGGATCGAGTACTATTGTTTGTCAAGCTAAGATTCCCGATTGGGTCACTTATTACACATACGACTCCGGAAAAGGAATATCTTGCTTGACTGGTTGGTTTAACACTTACTCCCTTTATATAACCAAATAATACCTCTTCAAAATACATTTATTCTCATGAATTCTGGAAAAGCAAGACCAATTCTTGACCATGAACTTCCAAAAATTCTAGAAGCCTTCAATATTAGAAAGAAAAGAGCACATATGTTTATTCATTTGAAAACTATGTGGGAAAGAAGTCGTGGAAACAAATGGAAGGATTCATCTTTAGGATGTGTTCTTTATTCTTCCATCATCATAAGCCACAAAGGCACAGATTCTTACAAGCGATGGAAACATTCTAAATGATACACACCTCTCATGACTCGGGGATCCATGTACTTGGATTCCATATCAAATCGTATGGTTTAAGTTACAGCCATGTTCTATTGTACGTTGTCATGTACTATTTTTTACCTTATGTTCTCGTACCTGTTACTACGACCCAGACATCTCATGGTATGTTAAGTTGTTAGGTGTTACGACGTTATCGACAAGTATTTATGTGTCGTGTGTTGATTCAAAAATGGCAGCTATATATGGATATATGTTCTCCTTGGCTTCTTCTTTTTTCACTTTTGTGTTTCTGTGTTTGTTGGCTGTGTGCATCCTCAGCCTTTTTCATCGTATTGTTACATAGATCTGCTTTACTTATTTGTATGTATCATTTTAGGGCCTGTTTGATTCGCAGGATAGGAAAAACGTAGGAATTGAAAAACTGCAGGATTGTAATGTCATGCCCACTTCAATCCTACAGGATTTCACATGCATCAATCTTTGTTTGATTCCATCACAGGAAAAGCAAAGGATTTTGAAAAAGAGGTGTGAGTGGATGTTAGAATTCCTATATGAACTAGTGCAAAGGATTCCATAGGAAAAAATCCTATGGGATTCAATCCTATGAATCATAGGAAAAATTTCTAATGATTTGAATCCTACAAGATTCCTATGCAAATCCTTTGAATCAAACAGGCCCTGATTATGGTGTCAGGCAGGATCCCCCAATATCCCGCTCCTAGTTCATTTCAAGATTTTTAGTTCAAAATTTGAACTATTTGCAAATGAACTCATAGCAGGATATTGGCGGGATCCCACTTGCATCCCTAATCTTGATGTTTCGATAAAATGGTCACTTTCAAATAAAAAAATGCTAGAACATCCATATTTTTCAAACAAAATTTCTTTTCTCTGCTCCCAAATATATTGCACATGTTTTTAAAAATTGTCCCTTCTTTGTTTACGGCTATTGTCTCTCGGTCTCATGTGGATACAATCCTGGAATTCGAATATGCCACCTATAAATTGATCAGGAAGATGCCCTGCCCTATGTGGATCTCAGATGCATACGAGCATATCAAACCGTGGTGTAAGAACAGAAGGAAGAGATAATTAGCCACAGGCTGAAAAATAGCGAACATGGGATGATATACATCAAAGAGTAAACAGGGCCGGTCCTGAGATTTTGGGGGCCCGGGGCGAAATCAGATTTCAAGGCCCTCAATTAAACCATTAAAATAATAATTATTTTTTGAAATAAATAAAATGCATTCAAACAAATTATTTGATATAATGGATATTAGCTTAAATTATCGATAAATATCTATATGACCTAATCAACTCATTTTTTCATTGCAGATGACTAATTGTTAGATTATGGTATGCCTATTTATGACATTTTGCGAAAAGTCTTAGCGCGATGAAGAAATTCGCGAGAACAAGACGTGTATATCAGTGTAAGAAGAAAATAACAACATTTGTCCTTCTTTCTCGGGATACCACGTAGTTAATCACCTCCCTCTATTGTCCCGAAAACGTCCGAGAATTAGACTTCTATCTGGCTACCATGCAGTTCAGCTTTTGTGGCAAGTGGCAACTATTGGAGAAATCAAAAAAATAAAGAAAAATGCTGAGAATACGAAAAACGAAATTGTGTCGACTTTATTTTTTTGAGCATCCAAATTGTGTCGACTGTGTGCATTTGCTGGTCTTCGGGCCATGTTCTAGCCTATTTACTCCAGATCATTAGATAAATAAATTGAAAAGGAAAACCAAAACTAACCAAACAGAATAGGCCCAATCTGATCCAAGGAAAGAAAGGCCCAACTACCAGCGGACTAGAAGCAGCGTAACGCTTCGTTCTTCTCTGTCAACCGTACGAGAGAAATTTCCGACTGCTCTAATGGCGACGCACAAGACTGCTGATGCATATGCCAGAGCTGGTTGGGGCCCCTAAATTTCGGGGGCCCGGGGCGGCCGCCCCTCCTGACCCCCTCAGGGCCGGCCTTGAGAGTAAAACACCCCTGGAGTATATCAAGTTGCGGAGTTAGAGCGGATTGGTCACGTACTGGGAAAATGCTAACTATTGGTCACTAACTTGTGTAAATGTTGCACGTTAGTCATTCCGTCACTCCCACCGTTAAATTGCTGAGGTGGACAATGATTTTTTTACAGAAAAGACCTTAACCTTCTATTTCTTTTTATTATTCGGTCCTTAGTTTTTCTGACTGGACGGCTCTCGGTGGTCCGTGTCTTGCCGGTGGAAAGAGCAGGGCAAGCGGACATGGTCGATGGAGCCGCTACGTACTCCGACCGCCGGCAAGACGCGCTGGAACGTAGGCCGCCACGCCTCCTGGGGTGTGTGGCTCCCTCGGTCGTGTGTGGGTCCAAAGTATTCCATCTCGTCCCTCTCGTCCCGGCTGTTGCGTACAGTCATCGGCCGGTGTTGTTCAAGCATGTTAGCTTCATGGTTAAGAACTCGAGGATTCGAGCGTGTATGCAGTAATGCAGCGGTCCTTTTTGTGCATGGAAAGGAGCTAGGGGACAAAGGAAGAGATAGCGTTGTCACGGCCGAATTTACATGCGCACTCACGGATATCACTCACCTCGTCGTGCTTTTTGAGCGAACATGGAGAAAAGAAGATAAAGTGGGGCCGTGCATGGTGCGGGTTAGCCGGAGCACAACGCTTGTACACTTTGCGGAAAAACAGACCACCGGGAGCCGGCCAGTCCCACCATTCACCAGCCTCCACGGCAACATCATAAACTAAGGACCGAGTAATAAGAAGAAATAGAAAGTTAAGGTCTTTTTTGTAAAAAATCATTGTCCACGTCACCATTTTAACGGTGGGGGTGACGGAATGACTAACGTGCAACATTTGCACAAGTTAGTGACCAATAGTTAGCCTTTTCCCAGTAGGTGACCAATCCGCTCCAACTTCGCAACTTGATAGACTCCAGGTGCGTTTTACTCTACATCAAAAGCATGCTATTTGGTGCATTATCGCATACACTTGATCAGGTGCATTAATCAGCTTAGGTAAATACCTTAATAACTATACAAAT
Source organism: Poa pratensis (assembly GCA_947311845.1). Classification (NCBI taxonomy): domain Eukaryota; kingdom Viridiplantae; phylum Streptophyta; class Magnoliopsida; order Poales; family Poaceae; genus Poa; species Poa pratensis. Next base: position 30,253,484 of record CAMZMU010000114.1, read on the forward strand.
CCAAATATATACGCTACTCTCCTCAGCAGCAGCACATGATCATCCTTGCCACAGGCGTAGCCAGCAGGGGGTCGAGGGGGGTCAATCGACCCGGCTCGATCGGGGCGAGAAAAAAGGAAATTTTGAGTCGTAACCCCTCGTCCTTCCCGAGTCGTGCGAGGGAAAATATCCCCGCTCCATCCGCATCCGCATCCCGCGAGCCCACGGCCCGCCGCCACCACGCCTCGCCCAGCCGCCCAGGCCGTCCGCCGCCACGCCCCGTCGGCGACCTGCGTCTCTCGCCACGCCCCGCCCCTCCCCGGCCGCGCACCTGCCCCGGTTGCCCCGCCCTGTCACCGCCCCGGTCGCCCCGCCCTGTCCTCTTCGTCAGGTCGGACGCAGCCGCCCCGCCCGGCCGGCCGCACACAGGACAGGCAGCGCCCCGGCTGCCCCGCTGCCCCGTCAACCAGTCCTGCCGTCAATGTCCCGCTGTTGCCCGCCTGCCCACCACCAGTCGCCGTGTAGGAAGAAGCTCAAGCTGCAGCGCTTGCTCACGCGGAGGAGGAAGAAGAACAGCAGGTTGATTTCCCCATTTTATTTCAGATTTCAGTTCGATTTTTATGTGTATTTTGTCTAGTAAGTAACTAGTGTGTAGAAGTTTGATTTCGATTTCAATTTTTTAGGACAATGAACAAGCAAATGCTCCTGAAATATTTGATCTAGGAAATGTAGTTGCCTATCTTGGAGTTCGAAGTCCAATTGATGAATATAGTACCCTGAAATCAGAGATAAAATGAGATGGGCATATTTGTTTCGAGAGGTCTTAATCGTTTAATTGGTCATAATTTTCCCAAAACAAAATTTGGTCCAGATATACGGTCATTTCTAGATGCATGGTATACCAAATATGATTGGTTAGAGTATAGTGTGGAGAAGGATGCTGCATATTGTTTCCATTGTTTTCTTTTCAAATCTTCAATCAATAGTTCACACTTTGGGCATGATGTTTTCACAAAGACAGGGTTTCAAAATATGCAAATTAAATCAATTTGGACCGTTTTGTTTGAATACACTTGCTTTTCTGTCAAAAAAAAATTTAGTGCTTATTTCTTCGACCCGGCTCAGTTCAATTCCTGGCTCCGCCGCTGATCCTTGCCTCGAGCTGCCTCTCCATGTTGAATCTGGCGATGAAGTCTTCAACTCTCCTGTTCAGCTCGTCAGTAGGCAGCTCCTTCACCTCCTCTTCACAGCCTTCTTCCTCCATCACCTCTTCAAGCAGTACTTCATCTTCGACGTGCATTCTCCGACCATCACCAACATAATTAACCAGTGAGGTATCACCCTCTTCTTCTATCATCTCCTGCACGCCCAGAGTAGTCGACAATGCGTCCTCCTTCTCAAATTGATCCAGCTGATGCGTGCTTATGCCTATAGTTGCTCCGTTAACCTTGTGTTCTTCTTCTTCTACAGGATGGTTCTCTTTAAAAGATGGTGGGAAAACCACAAGCTCGCGTACCACAACATCTATGTTATCCTCACAGCTAGGAGATTGAGCACCGTTGTTCTGCGAGAGCTTCGACTGCGTGGCGAGAAAGAGGACGATGATGTTGGAGAAGAGGAAGAGGCACTTTGGCATGGTGATCGCCGAAGCAACAGAAGGGAGTGACACAAAGAGGAAGCCCCTCACGCAAGACAACCCATGCGGCACCCAGGTTACCATGGAGAAGAGGACCAGACCAAGAAGAGTGGCTTTGGAGAAGGCCTGGAGCTGGCTTGCGTAGCCTCTGTCCATGGCGGTTTTCGTGGTAAAGGGGCGGTGTTGCGTTGTGCTCTTGGCTTTGCAATAGCGAGGAGAAGAACAAGAAGATGCATGAAAAAATACAAGGAACTTGGTGAGTGCACGGGACTTGGGGCATGCGGGTGTGGGTCTATTTATAGCGGCCAAAAGTCGTTCGGTTTTTCCTCGCCGGCTAAGTTATTCCCCCGTTGCGATCACTAGATTCCATGCCTTGTGTTGTTCTCTGCTTTGTCCATATTTGCAAAAGCAGTGCGATGTCATGGTTTCGTGGTGGTTGGGGAATATGGGCTGAATGCAAGGTGTCTAGCTACGGTGTGCCTAGTGACGACGGTATTCTGGAGCACTGCCTTCCGAAGAGGCTCTAGATTGGCCATGTGGCGATCTGGACTGGCCGATATTTTCCTAATCTACTTTATGCCGAACTGTATTCAAGTAATAGCTAAATTCATTGTCTTTCTTGTTCTTGTGAGTTGTGAGAGGCAACAGCTTGAGAAAGAAGAAGATGGCTAAGAGATTCAGCCCCAACATTTAATATCAGAGCCAGGAGATCTAAGGCAGTGGTGATGGTGCGGCGGCCTCCACGTGAGGTGGAGGACGACGACGCAAGGTGGAGGCTGTTGGCGGTGTGTGATACTGTGATGCCGCTAGTGGTGATGGACGCCTCGGAGGTGTCATCCACATCAAGAGGTGGCCGCTGCGCGCGGCAAGACGGCATGGTGACCGGCCAGCGCTGCGATGGCGTCCTCAACGGAAGAGTACTCTCCACGGAAAGCAGCGTCGTATTTGAGATTTTGTAGCGAGATAAAGAAAACAAAATTCCGAGAGCGTGGGAGAAGTAAGTCTCACGACTCTCACCCGAGACAAAGGTCTATGAGCGTGGGAGCCTCAGGCAAGAAATGCAGTCGCCAATGGCCTGTCACTACGACGATCGATGATGTCGTTGGCCGCGCTGATCGGATCAGGTAGAGAGAATCCTTTCTCAAAAAATATGAGAGTTGGTCGCGCTGATCCGGGTTTTTTCCTGGTCGGAGTTGTACTAGTAAGTGTAGATATATTCATATATGACACCATACGAATTGGCCGCGCTGATTCGTGAGGGAGTAGATATAGTAGTCTAATTCATAATACGAATTCTTTCTCAAAAAATATTCATATACGGATCCGGACTCGATCGGAGTGTCCTTACGGGGTTTGACTTATATACAATATATAAATACCGATCATAGCTTCGTTTCTCCCTTCCATTGTCAATCTGCTCCTATATTCAGATCCATCTATTCTATTCGATCCAGCCGGCGGATCGACGACCCTAGCAAGCTAAGCTGCTATGTCTAGCTCTTCCGCGCCTGTCGGCAACACAGCGTCGACCATTGTCGTGGAAGGTGTGTCCGAGTCGCATGTGCTCAAAGTTCGGGGATACTCGTATACCCTTGGATTCGGCGTTTGCTGGGCTATTCCAGGTGGCTTATTTCGCGTTGGAGGATATACGTACCTGGAGGATCGTTTACTACCTGATGGTTTCGACCAAGATTCCACCGATTGTATATCGTTTTCTATATTTCTTCACGGCACCGATGTTTCTGGCCATAAAGAAGAAGATGATGATGATGATTATGAAGATGGTGCAGCTAAGAGAGCTAAGATGGGATGCAGGTTTAAGCCTACTGGACCAGATCACACGACGCCGTACATGACAGCCATATGCTATGCGCGTGGACAGGGAGTTACGTCCCATAGATTCATCACAAGGGACGATCTGGAGAACTCGACGTGTCTCCAAGACGATTGTTTCAGCGTCAGATGCGATGTCAGCGTCACCAAGGTTATCCAGACGCGGCACAACACACATCGATCTGTGGTAGTGCCGCCTTCAGACCTGGCTCGTCAGTTTGGTCGTATTTTGGAGACCGGGGAGGCTGGAGACGTGACTTTTGAGGTGTGCGGAGAGACCTTCGTGGCGCATAGGCAATTGCTCGCCGCTCGGTCCGCCGTGTTCATGGCGTAGCTGCTCGGTCCGATGAAGGAGACCGACGCAAAGTGTGCTATACGGATCGATGACATGGAAGCCAGAGTTTTCAAGACGATGCTCCACTTTATTTACACCGACACACTGCCTAGTATAGATGATGGTGAGATCGCAGAGATGGCTCAGCACTTGTTCGTGGCGGCGGACAGGTACAATCTGGAGAGGCTGAAATTGATTTGCACGAATATGTTGTGCAGCTCCATGGATGTAGGTACGGTGGCAACTACATTGGCACTTGCTGAGCAGCATGATTCTGACAAGCTTAAGGAGGTTTGCTATAGCTTCCTCGCGTCTTTTCAAAGGTTGAAGGCAGTCACGCTGAGCGATGGCTTTAAGCATCTCAAGATCATTCGCCCCAATATTCTAGAGGAGCTACTCGCTCGTTTGGCGGTTGATGATCCTTGATCTTGTTCCCTTTTTACTTTTTCCTTAGAACAAGATAGTGATGGTGTAATTATTATGTGGATCAAGTTAGCAATCAAAAAAAAATCCTTTATAATGTGTGATCACGCCTCTGCTTTGTCAATTCTTATAAGTTTTGTTTGTGTACTTCCTCTTCATCCTTGGGCTAATTACCTCCATGGTGTCTTCTTATTTGACGTCATGTATACTTGTTTGCTTGTTTTATCATCCAATGAACAAATGAACAATTAACATGTGTTTTATCAACCAATGAACAAATGCATTGATTGACTACATCCAATCAATCAATCAAATGCATTTGCAGCTTAATATCTACTAGTTGGAATATACGTGCAACGCACGTTTTCACAATCACGTGCAACACACGTCTAATGCATTTGAAATTTGGACGCACCCGCATCTCAACCTCAATTGATCCTAATTTTAAATGCCATTTCGGTCCAGATTGAGGTTTTTCATTCAGCAGATGTCTCACCAACAAAACTGCAAAAAGATAAAATGTCATTGGATGATGAACAGTATGCATCAGTGTGATATGGCTATCCACAAAAGAACGCATCATATCAATTTTGTGCCTAGCAGCTAACCTAGTTAATGTTTATAAAAAATTTAAAACTATTTTCTTTGTAGAATATTTGTGTCTAGTCTAGAGGACCTCGGTCATAGGATACTCAGTTTTGTAAGAAGAGAGTTTATAGTTAGTACTTAGTACTACTTAAAGCACAATCAAGGATTTCAAAGCTCCAGGAAAAAAACGAAATTCTATAGCAGCTCTAAAACAGAAGGAATTGATTACTCTACCAAAGCTTAAATTAGCAACTTGGGACATTGTTCCAAGAAGGGCTTGAATCCCTACACAAACAAAAGCAAAGTTTGTACAGTGTTCCAAGAAGAAAGGATTGAATCTCTCAACAAACAAGAGAAGATTGCACTAAATTCCTTGGTGATGTAAAATCTGTAAAATTAGATTAGCATAATAATCATGTTTAGGTATAAGCCAAAAATAAAATATGAACAAATAAAGTCCAAATACAAATATTGAGCATGTCAATCAGAAGCATGGTACTGAAATTTCGTACTATAGCCATGGCCCAGTGTAAATCAAACGGAACATCCAGCACCATTCATGCTAATTACCTTAACAATTAGTTTCAAAGTAGAACTGAGAAGTCATTACAACCACGGGACAAAAAGCATGAGTAAGTGTATAATTATTAAGACTGACAACGGAAAATGTCAAAGATATGCTTATACTATCATCTCACAAATATCTGGTGTTTGTTGTTTAGAGATATAGTTAAATGCAGTGTAAGAGGAAATTCGAAGATACTCAGAACGAACAACCTGTCTACATGTTCTGTTTAGAGATATAGTTAAATGCAGCGTAAGAGGAAATTCGAAGATACTCAGAACGAACAACCTGTCTACATGTTCTGGTGAGGTGGGGGTGGGGGTGGGGATGCCAAGATTCAAAGAAGGTGTTTGGGACCATGAAATACAACCTGTCTACATGACCATTTAATTTTTCATGCCTATTAATTTCAAGAATAGTAAGGGATAATAAAATGTATGCAAATGCATCAAGTATTTATGTAGAATAATCGTATTGACATAATTTTCTGAACCTAGTTTGCTGGTGGCTGTTGCGCGCCACACAAAAGTGATTTAGGAAGATGTGAGGCACATAGAAGTGATTTTTTTAAGGATATCAGAAAGGAAATCTATGTTTGAAGCTATAGCTCACATATCAATGCCGGAACTGTAGCTTGCCTCTTCTCTGCTAGTGATGATCTCCTGAATCAAGGTCTTGCTAGATGCGCATGCAAGGGAAACAAGCTCTACCATGCTTCCCTCACTTCTATTATGCCGGTATCAAGTAGTAGTGCGCTACCATCATTTAACTCTCCATAAGCCCGCTCGTTGTTGGCTTATGCAGTAGATTTATCAACGAAATATTGGTTGTAAGCCACAACCTTGGTTCTTGAATGCTTGCCTTGCACTGTACCCATCCGGACTGTCTCCAGCCAAGCCACGTTCAGGGTCCTGCTCCTCCCGCAGGAATCACCTCTCCTTCTCATGTCCTCCGTCCCATCTAAGCAACGAAAATACACTCGTCTCATAGGCAATTCGTCGAACACCTGGGAAAAATGAAAACAAACTGTCCCAGAGGACTACGGATTGGTTATCTTGGCGGCGGCAGGAGGCATCAAAGTCTTCGGCAGGGTTCGGTCAGGATGGCGGGGTAGGACGCGTCGCGGAGAGCGTCGCGCTGCTGGGGCGCCCGCTGGCGCTCGGGTCGGGGGCGGTTTCCGATCTTGCAGCTACGCTCCGGAATTGCAATCGCGGCGCGGCAGCCAGCTTGGACGTGCAGTAGGGTGGCTCTCTGATTCGAGCTTGGTGGCGTGATGCGATTGCTCCCTTTGAGCTAATTCGAGTTGATAGGCAGTGGGGATTCAGCGCTGGACGCGACATACCTCTTAGTGGACTCGGCGTCGTAGGGAAGAAGTTGGACGGTGGCGGCTGCACGGGCGGAGGCGGCTGCTGCGTGTCAGGGCGTCGGCCCAGGGATTGTGGCGGTGGCGGCGGGATTGGAGCGGCGGCGTGAGCCGGCAGCTACGGGAGGCGGCACCGTGCGAGGAGAGATAAGGAAAACAAGAAACAAATTCGTACCGGTTCACTAAAAATCGATGTGTTGAGGTGCTCAACACCGAACAAGCAATCTGAGTCTTTCATCAAATATTGGACTCATACGATTTAATGTATCCGGCATATGTTTGCTCTTTTAATAATAGTATAGATGCATACGGGTGAACTAACCAAACAATAAGAACCTAGTACGCCTGCCACCAGGATAGAGCCATTTTCATGGCACATATGTTTTATTTCTTTTTGACATGTGATGTCTCGTATGAATTCAAATTTAACAGAAAAGTTTGGCCCAAATCATCTTTCCTTGCCTTTAACCGAAAATTGTTTATTTCATGTAATTCGTCCAAAAAAATTGACGCTCTACTACTCAAAGCGTTCGTGAGCTACTCGACATTATTTAACTACTTTATAGACTTAGCCGTTAAAGATCTAAGCAGAAACATAGATGTCGTACAATATGCCCCAAATGGTGCTACCAGTGATAATACATGCAAATCGGTTATGATTTTTTTGTCCATTTCAGGAGAGATTTGCCTCAAAAGAAGCTTAGACCGGAGGGTGTAAGGTTAAATGGACAAGCTATTTTTGTCCAGTCCGATGGAATAATTCATGAATTCTACTTCCTTGTTCTTTTTGCCATGTGCTTATCAGTTAACTTTGTGCCTAAGTTCTCCTCGGTTTTTCTTAAATGCTGTGAAGCATTAGATATGTTGCTATGAACAAACATATCATAATTCCATTATTTTAAATATGTTGTTACCTTGATGCTTTATAATCAAAAGAACTCACCATTTTTCTGAGATGATAACATTGGTTTATATATAGTAGGGCTCGTTTGGCACCCATAATTTCAAGGCGGAATTGTGGAATTCATTTGTGATTCCATACCCACTCTGTTTGGCTGTCATGAAATTAGACATGTCATTTCATTTAAAATTCCAGCAAATACCTCCGGGAAGAACTTCTCCGCGCCCATCTTGAACCAAGGATCATCGCAGTAAGTGCGATTAAAGACGGCAGTTGATAGAAGCCAGACGATGGTAATGAACTCACCGCCACTGTTGAGCTGTCTGGCGTGGGAATCCCGGCTACAGTGGTGGGCCGCATAGGTCAACATCTCCACCCAGACCCCAAGTAGCACCCGCCGCACGTCCTTGTCGCTCTGCGACTCCACATCTAGGAGCATTCTTGCAAGCTCCGCTGCACGGACCAGGCCAGATGGAGGAGTTGCAGCTCCTCTTAGATTTCTGGCCTGCTCCTCCATTGTTTTAATTCTTTCAATGAGATCTTTCTTGCCAGACAAGCTCCAGGATATCATTGTTTCAGTATTGGCATACAATCCGGGGCGGACGGGGCTAGGCAGCATGTAGGGACGTTCAACAAGGAGGAATACCATGTAGTTAGACACTGCCCTAAATGCCTCCAGGATATCATCTTGTTGCCTTTCTTCCACACGAGATGGTCGTGAGAGGAAAATTTCGGTGGCAAAGTACCACGCAATGATTCTGTCATCAAAATCGATGCCAGCGTGCGAGGTGGGATCTTCAAAGGCTATGTCCAATGCATTGAGGGCACATTGGCCACTGTAACCCCTCATGATTTCCTCCTTGCCTTCACATGCCTTCACCATGAGGGAAGGAGCGCGATGGGCAGCAGGGCGACGGGCGACGGGAGGCGGAGGCGCCTAACGCTGCCGCCCAACGGCCTAGCGCCGTCGCAAGATCCTTGCTCGCCGGAGGGTGGCTCGGGGTCGAGGTTCTCGTGCCTGCAGGACTCTCGGTCGCCTTCGGATGATGAAGATTGTCTCTCCGAGGTACCGTTCGAGACGGCAATGGATGTGTTGGTCGAAGAGGTGGAAGAAGATGCAGATCAGGGGCTTGGTCGACGGTAACTCGTAGGGGACGAAAATCCGACGAGGAATTGCAGCAGGAGTTCTGGAACGAGATCGGATTCCCGACCCCGGCGTCTCGGACGTGGGAAAGGAGATCAAGCTCGCCTTCAACGCCTGTGCCGTCTCCTGGGTTGGGGATGCCCACTGATTATTCAACGGGGAAGGCGAGGAAGGCCCATGGCGTCGGTCAGGCTCGTACTTCGCCGCCGGCGTCGACCATGGGCGTCGTGGTCTCGAAGCCCGCGAGGGTAGGCTGGCGCGGCCCCATCCCGAGGCCGAGGATCACCCCCATGCCTGTGCTGGGGATGTTCATGCCGGCCCAGTCGACGGTGGTGGCCGGAGATGGAAGGGAAGCAGTGGCGGCGGCGACCTCCGATCCGGTTGTTGCGGATCACGGCGGCGAGGCGGGCGGGGAAATTCAAACTCCGACCCCACTGCCAGGTGGGCCCCTGACGAAAGCGGATCTCAGCCGCACATCGCCATGGAGTCATCTCATCCGTCGGTTTGCGGGGCTGTGGAAACCCTTCGCGTCTTCCTCACCTATTCGCTCCACCGCGCCGTCCGTCCCCGACTCTGTTCGATCCGCCGCGCCGCCGCCTTCGCCGTCTGCTGCAACCCCTCCCCGTCCCTCCCCGGCAACAGCTCCTCGTCCTTCCCCGACTGTTGCTCATCGCCCTACACCCGAGCGCACCCTCTCGCGCACGTTCGCGGAGGTTGTGTCGTCGCCGGGGCCCATGGCGGGGCAAGGGGTCACGGGTGGCCAGCCGGGGCACGGACTGCAAGATGCACAGCAAGCTCCTCCGGCCCAACTGCCGGTGACCAGGCCTCCAATGATCTTCGGCCGCTTTGCGGGTCCGGGAACAAGCACGGCAGCGGTGAATGCGGCGGCGCCCGCGCGCACCGGCGGTCCTGGTGCTGCCCCGCGGGCCGCAGCGGCGCCGGCGGTTCAACAGCCGGCAGTGATCAACCCAACGACGACGACTAACGTGCCTTTTGTCGTGGGTACGGCTACTGTCCCGGGGAAGACCGTCGCGAAGAAGAAGGGCAAGAAAAAGAAGAAGCCGTTGTTGCCAACTACGTCGGAAGCGGAGCCCAGTCAGGGTACTGCTATGACAGCTGCTACGGCTACTTCTGTGGATGGTTCTGGGGTTGAAGTTGTGGGTGCTCAAGGGATGACAACGGCAAAGCGGAAGAGGTGTTCGAAGTGCAAGGTGGACACTCATGAGACTAAGGAGTGCTCGGTGGATCTGTACTGTTACTTCTGCGACAAGAAGGTGCATCCGACTTTTCGGTGCCCAATTCTTAGGGTGCCGAAACCATATGCGGGGATGGCGGGCATCGGATGCGAGGATACTATGTTTAGCCACCTGCCGGACGGCGTCTTTAGGCCGCAGATGGCTACGTCTACTCCTGTGGCTGTGGTGACGGTGACTGGGGAACCCGTGACTGCGGAGGTGATTCAGTCCATGATAGCTCGCTATTGCCCGTTACAGTCTGCATGGCGCTGGGAGGCCATCTCATATGATAAGTACAAGGGGGACTCCTATTTGGTTAATTTCCCTTCTATGGCGGACTTGGAGAGAATGGATGGATCCGAGCTAGGGGTCCCAAAGCAACAGACGGTGATTGCCATAGACATCTGGAAGCCAGATGATGTTGAGCCAGTGGCGGAATTGACACCAACTTGGGTACATGTGACTGGTGTGCCAAATTCAGTGCGCCACTTTCTGGGTCTTTGGGCAGTGGGTACCCTCATTGGGAAGACCATGGACGTGGACTTGTTGGCTCTCCGACGTCATAATGTGGCTCGGATTCTGGTGGCCATCCGCAAGCCCGACCTGTTTGAGACTAGAGAGGTCAAGTCCGATGCCTTCCTGCTGCTCAAGGGGTACTCTTTTCGGTTCACCAAGGAGGCAACTGACTATGTTGCAGAACCGGATTTTGTACCTTTCCTATGGAGGCGGACCGAGAAGGACGATGATGCTAAAGGTATGGAGGAAAAAAATCACGAGGAGACACACATGAGTGGACCGACGAACACAGCGGATGGAGATACTCATATGCCTCAAGCTAATGCTACGGGGCCGGGGGGGTCGACATTGGGGCTTGTTGGGTCGGCGGATGTGCTCCGTGGTATCGCTGTGACTCCATTTAACAAAAATCCGCAGACACCCAGGGGCAAGGAGATCATGGAGCAGCTGGTTTCATCCGGGAGTTTCACGTGTATTAATGTGCAGGAAATACCTGGAAATACTACTGCCCACATCGAGCTGGGAAGATCGCCGGGGGCCATGCAGGGCTGCGCGGAGTCGCTGCGCGTGGCAGACAGCGTCGTGGTGCAGCAGGGCAACCACGCTCTTCACCAACTCGATGCTGGGCTGCATGCGGTGGCTTCCCCGCAGCCGGCCTTGGCTGCGCCTGCCGGTCCGTCGGGCCCCGGTGATGGGCCAAGCACGGAAGGCCACCGGGAGGAGCAGGGAGGCTCCCCTGCTGGGCCGCGAGCGGTGGCGGCCGTTCGGCTGCCCAGGGCGGACGAGGAGCTTCAGGAGCCACATGGGCTGGCGGTGGAGCAACGGACAGGGGCAGGGGTTTCTTCTCCAACACGATCCCTGTCCACCTCCGCTGTGCTGGGACCAAAGAAGGACATGGCGGTGGAGAGGCAGGCGAGGACAGGGGATACTTCTCCGTCACAGCCCCTGTCCCCCTCTGCTGAGCTGAAGCTGACGGCGGACATGAGCATCGACGACACGACGACGATGGTTCGCGAGCCGGCGCGGGGGGAGGGCTTTACCTCATCACTGCCTTCCCCGTTGGCGACCCCATTGCGGAGGAGTGAGAGGCACATTGTGGCCATCGACGGCTCCACTGCTACGGATGAGGACTCCATGACGAGAGCGATGAGGCGCAAGGCTGAACAAAATCTGGACACGACTGGTATGAATACAACCCCAAAGTCATTTCTTACATTTTCAAATTCAAGTATTGCTGCTAAACTGAATAGTGTAGGGTTCTCTTTGGGTAACAATGTTGAAAAAATTGCTATGTCGACTAATGCACTAAGACATTTGGAATACGACCGGTTAACAGTCAACCCAAAAGTCTCGTGTAAGTCGCACATTACCCACATTGATGAGGAGGAGCAAAATGACACAATTGATGTCCAGCTCCTCTCACATCTAGTGGGCGATGTATCGGAGGGGGGCTTAGACGAGGCGATGCTTAGTTCATTATATGATCTGAAAGCGTCTGACCGTAAGTCCAAAGCTGACTCTCATAAGAAAAATAATAAAACGCCACGAAAAAGGCGAAGTTCTCCACACCTCCAATTGTTTCCCAATGAATGGCTTCTTCAAAAATAGCAGAGGTCTTCGTGACTTGGCTAAACATGCTTCTTTTGCTGATGCTATTCGGGATCATCATTTGGATTTCGTGGGAATTTCCGAGACGGGTAAACGGGACTACTCAGCGAGCCTACTAAACCGCCTGTCTGGTGGTGTAGAGTTCACTTGGAGGTCTCGTCCGCCACGTGGTAGGTCTGGGGGCATCTTAGTAGGCGTCAGAACAGAGACCATGGATGTGTTGGCTAGTTCGGAAGGTGACTTTCATATTAAAGTCCACATCCGTAACAAAGCCGACAACTTCACTTGGACTCTTGTCGCTGTATATGGAGCCGCCCAAGATGAGCATAAACCTGCTTTTCTCAGGGAGTTGGTGAATCTAGCAAAAGATAACCCGTATCCTATAATTATAGGGGGAGATTTTAATTTGCTACGATTCCCACATGAGAAGAGTAGAGGCAGATTCGACAACCGATGGCCTCTCTTATTCAATGCGGTCATTGACAGCCTTAGTCTAAGAGAAGTATCGATGACTGGGAGGCAATACACTTGGGCTAATAGCCTCCCAGAGCCAACATATGAGAAGTTGGACCGTGTATTGATGGATTCGGACTGGGAAATTAAATACCCACTGGCCTCAGTACGGGTCCTCGAACGTATAGAGGCACTGTCGGATCATGCACCCATACTTCTAACCACGGGAACACCTAATCCATTATGTAAACGCCATTTCAAATTTGAATTGGGCTGGTTACATAGGGATGGGTTTTTCGAAATGGTTAAAAGGGTGTGGGAGAGACCTGTACCTGGTCTAACGCCAATCCAAAGGTGGAATAACAAGATAAGCGCATTGCGCAAACACCTGAGTGGTTGGGCGAGACATATGGTAGGTCAACTAAAAAATGAGAAGCTCCGGTTGTCATCTATTATTGATGAATTAGAGGCTTTTGCGGAAATAAGACCACTATCAACGCAAGAGATCGATCTAAAAAATCGTTCTAATGCCGAGATGGCGGGTCTTCTTCGTGAAGAGGAGATCAAATGGTACCAACGATCAAAGGCCCAATTTATTCTGGAAGGGGACTCGAACACGAGATACTTTCATAGTCTTGCTAATGGCAGACATAGAAAGAAACTCATTCATTCCCTAAACCAGGACGAGGGGACGATTGAAGGTCACGAGCACTTGAAATCCTATATTACGAAGTACTATAAAAATCTGTTTGGGGAGCCGGATGCGGATAATTTCTCGCTAGATGAATCCCAAACAAATGATATTCCGCAAGTTTCCGATCAGGAAAACGCCTATCTGACAGCTCCTTACTCTATGGAGGAGGTGAAGAAGGCGGTATTCCAAATGGAACACAACAAAGCACCGGTCCGATGGTTTTCCCGCTGAGTTTTATCAGACTTTCTGGGACATAATCCAATCGGACTTGCTCGAGTTGTTTAGTGCTTTACATGCTGGACAACTTGAGCTATTTCGCCTAAATTTCGGTGAGATAATTTTGTTGCCTAAGGTGAATGGAGCAGAAAGGATCCAGCAATACAGACCTATCTGTCTTCTGAACGTTAGCTTCAAAATATTCACTAAAACCGCTACTATTAGGCTTAATTCGGTTGCCGATCACGTTGTGAGACCCACTCAGACGGCGTTTATGCAAGGTCGCAATATCCTTGACGGAGTTGTGATTTTACATGAAACGGTTCATGAGATGCATCGGAAAAAGCTAAATGGAGTTATCCTAAAAATAGACTTTGAAAAGGCTTATGATAAAGTCAAATGGTCTTTCCTTCAACAGACACTCCGGATGAAAGGTTTTTCCGCCGAGTGGCGTACAATGATACATAATTTCGTTTCCGGAGGAAGTGTCGCCATCAAAGTTAATGACGATGTTGGTAGATACTTTCAGACGAAAAAGGGATTACGTCAAGGCGACCCATTATCACCTATATTGTTTAATATAGTTGCTGATATGTTAGCCATAATCATTGAACGCGCGAAGTCTGATGGGCAAATTGCTGGAGTGGTGCCACACCTTGTGGATGGTGGATTATCCATTCTGCAATACGCGGACGATACAATTCTCTTTATGGAACATGATATGGAAAAGGCAAAGAACCTGAAATTAATATTATCAGCGTTCGAGCAACTTTCCGGTCTAAAAATTAATTTCCATAAAAGTGAAGTGTTTTGTTTTGGCGATGCTCAGGAGGACGCTACCCAATATGCTGAGTTATTCGGCTGTGGGCTTGGTCAGTTTCCAATTAACTATCTTGGCATCCCAATTCACTTTAGGAGGCTAACGATAGCTCAATGGAAACATGTTGAGGAGAGACTCCAAAAAAGATTGAGTAGCTGGAAAGGAAAATTATTGTCCTTGGGAGGGAGGTTGGTGCTCATAAATTCAGTCCTAACGAATATGGTGCTGTATATGATATCCTTCTTCCAATTACCAAAGGGAGTCTTACATCGATTGGATTACTTTCGATCAAGATTCTTTTGGCAAGGGGATAATGAAAAAAAGAAATACCGATTGGCAAAATGGGATGTAGTGTGCCGACCTAAGGACCATGGAGGTCTTGGGATTCAAGACCTACAGGTCAAGAATAGAGCCCTCTTGGCAAATGGCTGTTTAAGCTTTTGACCGAAAAGGGGTGTGGCAAACTCTTCTTAGGAGAAAGTATGTTGGCTCAAGTGCTTGTCACAGGTTTCTTGGAAATCAGGTGATTCGCATTTTTGGGCCGGCCTAATGGCGACGAAGAAATTCTTCTTCCCATATGGTGCCTTCTCCATTAAGGATGGGTCTGAGATAAGGTTTTGGGAGGATACATGGTTGGGTACTACCCCACTCAGAACAATATCCAGCGTTATATGGAATAGTCCAAGGACGTCACAAGAGCGATACGCTCGCTCAAGTATTGGTTAATAACCAACCAATTGTGACGTTCCGTAGAGATCTAGTTGGTCCTAGGCTAGTTGCTTGGCACGAGTTGTTACAGCGACTAACCACTGTCAATTTGACACAAGGGTCTGACGAGTTTCGATGGAATTTGCGCACTTGCGGTAAATTCTCTGTGGAATCCATGTATACAGCACTCATCCAACCAGACGTGCCGGTTGACAATAATAAGAAAATCTGGAAGATGAAAATTCCACTAAAAAACAAAGTTTTTGCGTGGTATCTTCGTCGAGGAGTTATTCTTACAAAAGACAACCTTGCGAAACGCAATTGGCATGGAAGTAGACAGTGTGTCTTCTGTCACAAAGACGAGACGATAAAACACTTATTCTTCGAGTGCAAATTGGCTAGTTCTATATGGTCTATAATCCAAATAGGTTCTACTATTTATCCACCTAAAAGCATTGCTAATATTTTTGGCAATTGGCTGAATGGGTGGATAATAGGTTCAAACAACTTATTAGGGTGGCAGCGTTGGCCGTAATATGGTCGCTTTGGCTATGTAGAAATGACAAGGTTTTTAACGATAAAAATTGCTCTCTTATGCAGGTTATCTACCGGATTACTGCTACACTCCGTTCGTGGTCTCAGTTGCAACATGTGGGGCATCGAGACCTGTTTATGGAGGTCTGTACAAGACTGGAGGATACGGCGAGAGACTTTTTATCCCGACATGGATGGCAGCATAATTTGCGGATCGGCCCTCCACCACCATAGGCGTTTTTACAATTTCTCATTATGATATGTAACTCGCCTTATTATTTTTAGTACTTCAGACTTGATACGGCTGTGTGCATCTTAGTTATGCAGAGGCTGGGTGTAATGCTTAAACTTTTTAAGTAATAAATCTCCCTTTATCTAAAAACATGCCTTCACCATTCTGCGTACCTCTTCGAACACCAATTGCTTAGTACCATCTAAAATGACAGATATGGCAGATAAGGATTTGTGCAGGTCCTTCCATCCTATCCACTCCAAACTGGATCCGATCCAGCCTCCACTGCCACGAGGCCCGATGCCATATTGTCCAATGGAACCTGACCATCTTCTATTTCGTTTTCTTGCCTTGATACACAGCCGAACAGATACGGCTATGCTGTGAAGCCGATCCCATCTTCTAGCACGCAACCATGCGCATGTCCATATTGATCCCACTGACTTAAAAAATGCTGCCATCTCTAGGACAAGAGCCCCAGCTATTAAGATGTATGTGACAATGACATCAACTCTATTGAAACCATTTTTGTCGACACTCGACTGAAACATGAAGAA
The DNA here is from genome assembly GCA_947311845.1 of Poa pratensis. Lineage (NCBI taxonomy): Eukaryota > Viridiplantae > Streptophyta > Magnoliopsida > Poales > Poaceae > Poa > Poa pratensis. The sequence continues at coordinate 30,269,823 of CAMZMU010000114.1, forward strand.
TGTTGTGATTATGGTAACTGATGTAATGGCGCGGATGAAGCATCCACATCGTGTGTGGATTACCATTGCCTTGGTGTACAGAATGTCATGCATCAAGGAGAGCTGCATCTCAATCAGCTCATACATTCACCCCCTCGGTATCAAATACCAGCTTTATTACTTTACACTGCGATAAGGATGGCCAGAACTTGTAGTCCACGAACTGAGCCATGCAAATGGGGAGCAAGTCATGAGCTCCCTGCAGAACCTCTTCAGGACCCAACTTGTCCTTCACTTCGGACCACGGCTCTGGCTTATCTTGGTCACGAGCAATCCTCCACCGCATTTTGTCAACCAACTTACTTATGTTGTCCATGCTGGAGCACTTGAGGGCCAATATTCTCTCCCCATACTTGAGAACACCACAGACATACATAAGCGCGGCAGCCGTAACCAAGGTCCTGTTTCCGGCAATATACTTGTAGAGGACATAGGCTACTCCAAGTGCTTGCACGGCGAAATCGAGCAGCTGGCGTGGCCAGAGCTTGCTGTCTTCTATGGAGTAGGCAGTGATGGTATCCTGGCCACCGAGATGCACCAGCAGGAATGGCGCCCAGAACGCCATGAGTTGTTGGTGCTGGTGGTACTTCCTGCTCAAGGACATATGCTCGAGAATGTATATCGCTACGGAGTCGGCCAGCAGATACGCTAGCCACAGGAGGGTCCTTGCCACAACTGACATATTCCGCCGACGCACCCCAGCGAACAAAAGTAGGAACACTTGCATCAGGAAGCTCACAAGAACCGGGACATGGACCTCCCAGTTGTTCCATAGGCTCACCACTCCATCCATAAGGGACTACTGAAATACACACAGCAAACATACTTAGTACAGACGTGGATTTCTTTGAGAAAAATACATACTTAGTACAGACGCGGATTTCTTTGAGAAAATACACACACGCTTATGTGTTCATATACGAAGATGTAAATAGAACAGGCTGTGTGCTATATATAGGGAGGCTAATAAGTGCACACAACTGGGTGCTAAGATTTGTCTTTTAAACTGCAACTAAGAATGTGGCGGCAGGCCCTGGCGCCGAATGTGCCCGGGCTAGAGGTGTGTGGCTGTGGCTGGGGCGGTTCCCGCGGAAATGTGTCGCCGCGGCGGTCAAGGCGGTGCACCTTGGCCGTGCGGCGGTCGCGGCTCTGTCCATGACCGGCAGCTGCTGTCCGGTGATGAATGGAGAAGGTGGCCGCGCAGTTGGCTGCTGCCCAGACACGTCGTTAGCATGGTCGATGGCAAGCAGAGGGGCCGGTGAGGGGCTGTTGGAGTCCCGTCGGCGTTTCGGTGTTTGCGTGCGCCTCCATGGCACTGCTCTACACGAATCCGGCAGCTGGGGGTGCGGGGATACATGACTATCAGTGAAACCGAGCCAATCTCGGTCACGGCGGCGTGTATACGTCTTACCATGTCCAAGGCATCGTTCTTGCAGCTCTAACCCCCTTGCCCGGGCTGTTCCGGAGGAAACCCCAGATCTGGACTTCCTAGATCGGACGATGACGACGCGCAACGCCGTTATCCCTCCTAGGGGAATCGTCTTGAAGCATGTGTTGGTTGGGAGGGTCAAGAGGTGGAGCAGCGTGGTTTCTTATGTGTCAAAGACGGCGGGCCTCGGCAACGTAGCCCTACGGGGTCTTGGCGGCAGAGTCGTATTGATGGATGTTATGCAGAGGCCCCTAGATCAGCTTTTTTTAGATAAGGGGGTGCGGATCCCCGGCCTTTGCATCCAAAAGATGCACACAGCCTTCCGCAATTATTCAAAAGTTATCAAATCGTTTACAATTCATGGATCACTCAGTGTGGCTACAAAAATCAACCACTCGAACAGGAGTTCAGTAAGCATCTATCCTTTTATGATGTAGCCACCCAACCCGATTGAAGATAGCCCGCACGACCGTCATCATACGGGTACATCCAGCGTCCATAAGTCCACGCTGATCCGCAGGTAGCAGGAAGGACTACGAATTGATCCAGTACAACGCTTGTGGATAACCTGCAAATTATGTATGGAAGATGTTTTGTTAAACACAATATCATTCCTGCAATTCCAAATAGCCCACAAGATGGCCGCTACACCAATTCGAATGCGAGCCTTTGTAATCTTGTCTATCCCATTTAACCAACTACCAAACATATTCGCAATATTAGTTGGGGGATAAACATTAAAAGTGAAGTGCACTAATCTCCAAATATCTCTAGCAAAAGTGCATTTTATAAAGAGATGTTCGGCGGACTCATCCGCATCACAGAAAACACATTTCCGACTCCCTATCCATCTTCTTTTAGCTAGATTATCTTTTGTCAGTAATTCTTTTCTATGAAGGAACCAAAGAAAGATTTTTATCTTTAGCGGTATTTTTAACTTCCAAAGATATGTACGCAGATATCTAGTGTGGCCATTTAATAAGTCCTCGTAGTAAGACTTTACCGTAAATATGCCATTTGAAGTTAAGCTCCATTTAAATTTATCTGGATCATCAACTAGATTGACCCGCATTAGTCTCTCTACTAGTTGTAGCCACCGAGTTCGATTATGTCCTAATAAAGTTCTTCGAAAAGGAAGGTTAATAGGCACTGCCCCCAAAACATTCGCAACCGTATTGTTTTTATTGGAGGCGATGGAGTACAACGATGGAAATTCCTGCTGCAAAGTAGTCTGTCCTAGCCACACATCCTACCAAAATCGCACTTGCTCACCATTGCCAAGAATGAATTTACCCCGCTCGAAAAACTCGTTCTTGACCCTCATAAGCCCTTTCCAGAAGGGTGAGTCACGTGGGTTTGCTTGCACTTGTGCTAGAGTTTTACCACCTAAGTATTTGTTTGTTAGAAGTTCTTGCCATACTCCTTCCTCATTTAAAAGTTTATACAGCCATTTACTCAATAGGCATTTATTTTTAATATCTAGGACCGCAACACCCAGCCCCCCTTGCTCTTTCGGTCTACAGATTATATTCCACCGCGTGAGTCTATATTTCTTTTTGTGCTGGTTACTTTGCCAAAAAATCTAGATCGGTAAAAATCGAGTCTTTTTCTCACTCCTTTCGGTATTTCTAAAAAGATAATAGAAACATTGGAAGACTTGTTAGCACCGAGTTGATGAGCACAAGACGGTCACCGTACGACAACATCTTGGCCATCCAGGCTGCTAACTTTCTCTCAAATCTATCTTCCACAGACTTCCATTCCTTGTTTAAAAGTTTCCGATAATGAATAGGAATCCCTAGGTATTTAAAAGGTAAAGATCCTATTTCACATCCAAAAATGCGGCGATATTCCGCTTGCTCATCCTTGGCCTTCCCAAAGCAATATAATTCGCTCTTATGAAAATTTATTTTCAACCCCGAAAGTTGTTCGAACAAAGCCAGAATTAATTTCATGTTCACGGCCTTCGCAATGTCGTGTTCAAGAAATAGTATTGTGTCATCGGCATATTGAAGAATCGACACCCCACCTTCAACTAGGTGTGGTACGAGTCCCCCACTTGACCATCCTCCTTCGCACGAGAGATTAAAATGGCCAACATATCTGCCACAAGGTTAAATAAAATTGGTGACAACGGATCGCCTTGCCGCAACCCTTTAAGTGTCTGGAAATAATGACCGATGTCGTCATTCACACGTATCCCAACACTCCCTCCCTGGACAAACCTAGCAATCCATTCACACCATTGAGATGCAAACCCTTTCATGCGTAGCGCTTGCTGCAGAAGGACCATTTAACCTTATCATATGCCTTTTCAAAGTCGATTTTAAAAAGCACACCGTCTAATTTTTTCTTGTGCATCTCGTGGATCGTTTCATGTAGGACTACGACACCTTCCAAAATATTCCTACCCGGTATGAAGGCTGTTTGTGTTGGACGAATAACCTTACTCGCAATGGAGGTTACTCTATTCGTTCCAACCTTCGTAAAAATTTTGAAACTAACATTTAAGAGGCAAATCGGCCTATATTGTTCTATCCTACTCGCGTCCTCTTTTTTGGGCAGCAAGGTAATAATACCGAAATTTAATTTGAAGAGTGGCAAGTTTCCTGCACGCAGTTGAGCAAACAGTGCCATCAAATCAAACTTGATAATATTCCAGAAATTTTGGTAAAACTCGGCTGGGAACCCGTCTGGTCCCGGAGCTTTGTTGTGTTCCATTTGTTTAATGGCATCAAGAACTTCTTTCTCAGTGAAGTCCTGTGTCAAGATATCATTTTCTTCCATGGAAATGTGGCATATCATTTGTGAATTCCTCCCGCAAAGAGAAATTATTTGTGACCGGCGCCCCAAATAATCTCTTGTAATATTCGGAGATATATGTCTTGAGATTTTCTTGTCCCACAATTGTTCCCTCATCCTGTTCTAATTGCAGGATTCTCTTTTTTCTATGCTTCCCATTCGCAATAATGTGGAAGAATCGCGTGTTACTCCCACCCTCCTGAATATACTTAACTTTCGCTCTTTGTGCCCACTTGGATTCCTCATCGCGCCTTAATTTAGCTAGTTCCTCATCCGCCTCCTTCTTAACAGCTCGCTCAGCCGTTGTTAGGGGAGTAGATTCGGCTTTGATATCTAACTCGTTAACTAACAAAGTTAATTTATCTCTCAAATTTTATATTCTCCACACAAATGTTTTGCCCATCCTCTCAAGAATTGGCGCAAATGTCTTATTTTGTTTTGCCAGCGTTCGATCGGCGAGTCCCCGTCTTGGACCGCAGCCCATTCTCGCGCAATTAGATCATAAAAACCTTCTTGGCGCAACCAAGATAACTCAAAAGAAAAGTGTTTCTATTTCCCATGAATGCCTGGTCACCTGTATCCAAGAGCAACGGTGTATGATCAGACCCCGCACGGGTCAACGCATTTACCGTGACTAATGGATATTTTTGCTCCCACTCCACATTGGCTAGAAAACGATCCAACTTCTCATACGTTGGTGTTTCTCGTCTACTAACCCAAGTGTATTGTCGACCCGACATTTCCAACTCTTTAAGGCTCAAGCTTTCAATTATGGCATTAAAAATAAAAGGCCATCTAGCGTTAAAGTTTGAATTATTTTTCTCCTCTTGCCTCCTGATTATATTAAAATCACCGCCCAAGAGCATAGGTAGTGTTTCTCCCTCACAAATTCTTACTAGTTCAGCTAAAAACTCCGGTTTTTTTGCCTCCTGTGCTGCTCCGTAAACCACCACGAGAGCCCACCGGAACCCATCTAGCTTTGATCTCAAGTGAAACTTGACGCAAAAGTCACCCGAGACCACGTTTAAAACTGAAAATGTAGCCGCATTAAAACCCACTAACATGCCCCCGACCTCCCATGTGGAGGGATACAATACCAAATAAAATCCATGCCCCCGCCAAAAAATTTAAAAAGGGAGTCGCAAAGGAGGCTCTCCCTGTCTCAATTAAAGCCACAAAATCAAGTTTATTCTCCTTTACCGCTTCACTAACAGCAAGATGTTTAGCCGTATCCCCAAACCCATCCGAGTTCCAAATTACACCTCTCATTTTATCTCTCTCTTAACTTTTTAAGTCTAATGCTTCTCCTAACCGCACGTTTTGAGAAGTGATGATTCTTACGCCGACTTTTAATCGAAGCCAAGGTTTCATTCAGATCCGCATGATCGTCAGACTCCTCAAAGTCATCGTCCTCTAAATCTTCACTTAAATTGTTTGCCCTTTTGATAACCCAACTAGACTCGGACTCTTCATTTTCAGGAGGTAAATTGTTTTTCAAGAAAATGACCTCCCTCTCCCGCTCTACCCCCAAAATAACCGAGATTGAAGATTCCGCTTGTTCGTCTGTCTCCCCTAAAGATATTCCTAATCTATTTGCTCTATGCTTAATTTCAGAATGAGAGAAAGACAGTAATGATAACTTCGAACTAACTTGTGTACCTTGAGTGTTGCCGTTCATTCGTCGTGAAGCAAGATCCATCGCCCGCTCTAGTTGTGGAAGATCCGCATTTGATTGCTCCCTCAACCTTCGGCTAGACCTCACGTCCACTTCATTCATTCCCCAAAAGCCATGATCTCCTTCTCAGACGGCCGTGACATCGACGCTGCACCTCCAGAAACACCCAGCCCGCAATGCTGAGTCGGTTTTGCTGGCTGCCCCATCCGGTCCAAGTACACCCCTCCGTCAAGCTCCGGAGAAGAACAGGTCGGCCCAGTTGGGGTTGTCCACTTCGCCACGGCCACCTCGCCTGAATTGGAGACCGGTGCTATGAGAGAATTTGTTCCGCAACCACTGTCCCCACTAATCGCAGATCGTGGTGAGCTCATTGAGCTGCAGTCAGTCCCGTCGTTGCCGACGGAAACTAGGGTGCCAACGTCTATAGGCTGAAACGCATCAGCCTGGGCCGAATCCTCCCCTCCGCTGTCATGAGAATTAGCGCTGCAACCATCAGCAACCGAATCCATCGCCAATGCCCTGCCCTCGTGGTGCATAGACGCAAGGAACGTCTCATGTGCAAGCTGAAATTGCTTCTGCACTTGAGGGGAGAAAATGACCCCCGATTTCAACTCATGTATGCCATCAGGATTCACGTTTTGCTTTGTTTGAACATCGGAAACATTAGCATCATCCGTGACCATATCCTCTGTCTCATTATTTTCTTTCTCCTTCTCCTCCTTGTTCAGTTCATCAAAACCTTCCTCATCTTCCTCCTTTGACTCATCATCCGGAGGTGGAGATCTAGGAGGATCATCCTCCTTGTCAGCAACATCCACCGGATGTTCCACCTTAAACCGCAAACTGTAGAAACCATCTTTAATATAAATCTTCCACCCGGCTGGAATCAAAGTGTAGTCCACACACCCCACAAGTATACGCAAAACCCCGTGTTTGCGGGTGAACTTCATATCGACTTTCATTGTTTTCCCAAAAAGTGATCCCAAGCTCCACATTGATAAGAAATCCCCGGTATGTTTGGGGAAATCCCATAAATTCTGATCCACTTAGTCGGTAGTCTGTCTATTGGCTCCATTTGAGACACCCACGGAACCACAGTGATTTCACACTTGCTATTCGGTATCTTGCACGCACCAAAAATTGATAATCTTTCAAGGTCATTCTTGGAGGGGAAAGGAACTTTAAAAACATTGTGTTCAACATGATCAACCTCCCAATGAAAATTATCTGTTGGGACCAGCCGTTGGAGCTGAGCCTCGATGTGTGGTATAGTAAGCTCCCCTCCCGTTACTGTCACCCTCGCAAGGCGTACATTATCGATCTTTGGCTTGTATGTCTCAGTCAGTGGCTGCTCAAAGAAAATAAGCCCCCATTGATCAAACCATGCATGATCACTTGGGGTTTTGGTGCTGTTAAAAGAGGGCACACTTCTGGCTCATGATCCTTGCTTTCACATATGTCACAAACCTCAACCTCGCACTCCTTTCCAATGTGTCCTGGCCCATCACAGCGATAACAACGAGTTCCAGCCCCTTTCTTTAGTTTCTTCGATATGGCCGCATCCGCACCACCCTGACCAGGAGCTCCAGCTCTAGTGGTATCGCCTCCAACCACATGAGATCGCCCCGCGGACTGCGTGGGGTTCGCATTCCCCACTGGCGTTGCACCCCTCGCAATGAGCTCTGCTGCCGATGAAATTTGGCCATGCTGCGACGCAGCAGCAGTTTGTTGCACCGTGGGATTGGGCGCAACCCCCCTCCCGGCTGCCGAAGAGCCTCAGTTACCTGGCGGACAATCTTCGCAAGCATATCCTCCGTGAGACCCGAAGCCAACTCCCTGTTTGAGTTCTGTCCCGAGTATCTTCCATCTGAACGTTGAGCTCTTCCTCCATCGAACCTGCCCCCACGAAATTGAGGAGGCCGATTGTAGTTGTTCTGTCTAGGCTGCCCACCATTGCCGAAACCCGAGCCAGCACTGAAGCTTCCGAAGCCCCCACTACTCGCAGCCTCAAATTGCTGCCGATGATCATTCTGCCCCGCCGTGCCGCTCAGACCCCCAATCTCAGTTTGACGATGATCACCATGCCCAGCCGTCCCACTCGGTCCTCCGACGTGGTAATTGCCGCGGCCCGACGATCCTCCCCGGGACGGCCCTCCGTATCCTCCGCTGCCTCGGCCTGGAGGATAGCCTCCTCCGAAGCCACGACCAGGTGGGATACCCCGGCCATCCCCAGCGCCTCCACGTCCCCCGCCATTGCTCGCCATAGCTCGAACTGGCGGCGTCAGATAGGTTTTGCGCAGCTTGGTGAACCCTAGTATCGCATGTATACGACGACTCTGCTGCAAATCGATTCGGCCTTTTGCCTGCTTCGGGAGCCCAACAATCTGACCCGCATGGTCTGTTGGGTTGGCCACTTGGGCCCGCGACGCAGAGCTCTCACGGCCCGCATAGCCATTAGCCGTTTTTTTGAAATTTTTTGAAAAAACCAGATCCGTCACCGTTGCCGTTCTTCTCCGACGCCGGTGTCGCATTCCCGACGCGGCGGCAGTGTTTGTGTTGGACCAGCTCCCATATTCCTTCGCCATCGTCACGCATGACGGACGGCGGTAACACGGGCAACTTTAGCCTCGAAGGTCGACCAAAGGGCAAACGCAAATGCCCCACAGTCTTCTTCACCTCAACTCTATGAACCGACGAACGATCTGAAGAAAAGCCATGAATGGCTACCGCTGCATACCTTTGTGCTTCTCGCCGGAGGATCCGCTTTTCCTCCCGAGATCGACGATCCTCCACCGTGGTGTGAGCCTCCGGCGATGATGTCCTGCAAAGATAACGAAAAAGAGAGCCGGCGATCTCACCTTCGCCGTCACCGGCATCCTCGTCGCCCTCGTTGTTGTCCGAAACCTGGTCGTCGCCGTCGAGATCTCCGGCCAACGCCCAAAATCGCCCCCGAGTCGCCTCGACCGACCCTCCGCTAATCGCGCTCATCTATGAAAATCATGTGACTTGTACATGAGTTGCAACCTCCCCCCCCCCCCCCCCCCGATCAGCTGGTGTGAGTCTACGGCATATGGCCCTAATGGTATGATCTACCCAATTGCCAGGATGGTGTGGGCGTCGTGGCTTCGGGTGTTTTGAAGTATACTGTTGCGAGAGCATTGTTGAATAAATTTATAATAAAAGCCGTATGCATCTTTTCGATGCAGATGTCACGATCTCATCATGTTTTTCAAAAATATAAAGCTGATGTCCTTTGAGAGAAAAAATAGAACATGCGAAAGTTCCGTGGGTTGCTTTCAATTGTTTTGATGTAATTCACACCGGAGCGTCTTGGAATTAGTGCATGAATATACTCAAGAGTCAAAAAGAAGTACATGAAAATCATTTCCAAGCATTTTTGGGGATGAAGTATTTTCGAATAATTTTTGGGGCACAGTAAATAATGATTGATGGTGCTGAGCTAAGTTTTTTTTTCAAAAATGCTTCACCACCAGAAAAAAAATTGCAATTCATTTTCCAAAAACGAAATTTCAGAGACAGGGTAACATTTCTCTCATGTCTTACAATTCTACATCTGCATACTGATGCACACACTATTAGTAGTGCATTTCAGTACATTCGTCGACATAAGCCAAAGGCAATATATAAAATTTTCTGTTTCGTAGAGAACATGATTTGCAATCGATGTCATAATAAACAAGTAAGAAATTCACCTCAATGGCAGAAAACACGAAGTCGACCGCCGCCCCCCGTGGCGGCGGCGCGCGTTCCCGCCCCCCCCCCCCCCCCCTCCTCATCCCTCTCCTCCCCCTCTCTCCCTCGTCGCCGCCACCGGCAGGGGCCGTCGGGCGAGGCTCGGATGGTGCCGGCGGCGGCGGAAGGTCCTCCCCCGCGCCCTGCAGGCTGATGCGGGGATCCCCTCGCAGGGCGGCGGTGAAGCGTGGACGGCGGTGGTTCGGCTCCGGCTGGGTGGCGTCGTGGCGGCGGTGGCGTGCGCCGAGCTGTGGGGCGGCGCAGCAAGGCGGGCGACGGGGCATGGCGGCGCGGCTTGGTGGCCCTGTGGCCCAGATCGGGGCCCGAAGGGCCCCATTTGGGTCGGGTCACGCTGGCCCAACTGCAGAGCTCTCGGCAGCAGATGACGAGGTGGAAACTGCAGGGACAACGGCGATGGCGGTGTGCTTGTTGCAGCGTGGCCGCGGGCTTTACGGGCCCGATCTGGGCCCGGCTGGACCCTATTAGGATTGGTGTGCCCCTACGGGGGCTTTACGGGCCCGTCGGGTCCGGCCGAACCTAGCGGGGACCGGTGTGCTCCGCGGCCGCATCCGGTCGACTACCGTCTTCGGCGGTGGAGGTAGTTCCCTCCCGCGGCCGCGGTTCTGTTGATCCTGGTGTATCTACTCTTGTCCTCTGTCTTGCTGGCCTCGTGACGGTGGCTTCGGGGAGACGACGATGGTGGCTTCGCATCCGTGGTGGCGCTAGTTGGCGGGTGGTGAGTCTGGCGGTGTCGGGGTTCGGCCTCGCGGGCTCCTATGGTACGGATCGTCCAGGATTTCGGATGGGGTTTTTCGGGAGAAATCCTTGTTGGTTCGTCCGACACCGACGCGGTGCCGCCTTCGGGTGGCATCTTTCCTTCTTGAAGGGCGTTGTGGCTACCCTTCATCTGCTTCCTTGTGTGCCGGGGGAAACCCTAGGACCAACTCTGGTCCGGCAGCAGTATGACTTTCCTTCTTGAAGGTGTTGCTTGGTACTCGTCGATTCGGTACTAGGAGCATGGTGATGCATCTTCGGAGAGAGCGCAGCGGGTGCGGGTCGTCATCGTTTAGTCAATCCGCCTATGTCGTCTTTTATTTCTTCTTTTCCTTTTTTTGGATGCGTGTTGGCTGTCGCCTCAGCCGTGTCTCTCGTTGGTTGTATCGGGTGGTTGCTATATTTATATAGCGGGGCTACGGCCTATTTCATCAAAAAACACGAGCGAAGTTTGTACTGCCCTGTGGCAGATGCAGAAGGAAGCCTAATTTTCCTGACTACTTGGTCAAACGTCAACCAAACGAAGATCGAGGAGCCCCTGATGGTTTGGTTGATGAGCAACTTGGTCTCTGGGAACTTTGTATATCAAAGGACGTAGAGGAATCCGGTTGCTTGCCCAGCGCATAAAGAAAGACTCTGCGGTCCTTGTTTTCTCTTTCAAGGAAAGACACTACACTAGCTGGCTTTGCTTATTGCACCATAAGTATCAATTAGGTGGGTGATCCTAAGATTATCTTTCCATCAAAGTATAATACTAGCTCAAAGAAAGGATAATTAGTTGGTGCCTCTCTTAGTGCGAACTAATTAGCTGCCTTGAGGTTGGCTGCTTTTCCTTTTGCTTTTTTCTGCTGCGGAACATTAACCTTTGAAAGATGAAACCATGCTCCAAGCAAGGTATTTTTTTCATTATTCAGAACAAAAAGCAAGGCATGTAAAGTTGTAAACAAACAGCTACTATTAGTACTAGATGACCCATTGCACCACGGAGGCAAATGGTGGAAGCAAGACGGTACTGTAGCCATAATATTTAAGTGCTTTGCATGTATGTCATTGTCTGCGATTGAGATTTAGGGTTACTAATTGTAAGTGTAGAGTTAATTGAAAGGGTTGCTGAGGCGTTGAATCATTTTGTGTAATTTCTTCTGGCCTCAGCTGCCTCCATCGATAGTTTTTTCCTTTATAATGAGCGATCACGCCTCTGCTTTGTCCTTCTTACAAGTTTTGTTTGTGTAGTTCCTCTTCATCTTTGGGCTAATTACCTCCATAGTGTCTTCTTATTTGACGTGATGTATAACTGTTTGCTTTATTTATAAACCAAATGGTATAACTGTTTGCTTTATTTATAAACCAAATGGTAACAAATGCACGATTACATTCGAAGGACATGTGTTATATTGCCGTTTTATTGCCAGAAATTCACGTGTCATATTGTCGTTCTATTACTGGAAATTCGGGAAATTCTCCCGAGCAAGAACCTGGGCGGCCCTGGCAGCTTTCCGCTATCTACGAAGTCCTTGGATTCCGCACAAGGGCGCACCATATCTGAAACTCTAGCAAGTAGTGGCCAAAAGTTGTCGGTTTTTTTTTCATCGCCGGCTAAGTTATTTCCCGTTGATTCAAATCGCTTGATTCCTTGCCTTTTGTTGTTCTCTGCTTTGTCCATATTTGCAAAGGCAGTGAGATGTCATAGTTTCGTGGTGGTTGGGGAAATATGGGCTGAATGCAAGGTGTCTAGCCACGGTGTACCTAGTGGTGACAGCATTCTCGAACACTACCTTCCGAAGAGGCTCTAGATTGGCCATGTGGCGATCTGGATAGGCCAATCCAAATCTACTTTATGTCAAACTGTATTCTAGTACTTCTTCCGTTCGTAAACTATCCTTGCTTGTGTGTAATATGTGAGAACTGAATGGGAGTCTTCGCACTATCCTTGCTTGTTTCTAATATAACCTACTTCCCGATCAATGGAGAACACTGGACGGGAAGCAGCCCAATATGTACAACAACTTGACTCTGTACGAAACACATGTTCAATCTCAGATCGAGTTGCGTGACAGAAATAAAGGGATTGAAGGTCAATACAATTGCCAGACAGCAAGGAAAGGTCAATCCGGTCAATCTAACTAAGCTGGACTTTCCACTGCTATGGCAACATCACATTAACTGGCACCTGATATCAACTCTAAGCGAAATACAACCAACAAAACAAATTTCAGTACTGCACACTGCAAGTCGGAACATTTTCATTATACAGACCAAAGTCACGAAATATGCAGGAAACAATGGAAGGAGATGAACAAATCATATAGGACTGATTGGTAACAAGAACACATGCCCTGAAACCGTATGCTTTGATACACAAATCATCAGGGGATATCATACAACAAAATCCAGTTCACTTGATCAGCAAAAACAGAACACAGGGAGTCCACATTGTTGCTGTGACAAAAATCCAGGGCAGAAATATAAGCCACAGGCATCTTATGCCAGTTGAGTAACTACTACCCGGTATCAAGTGAATAGATGTGGTGCACTACATATTTGCCTATCGCCGCAAAGCCCTGAAAAGCCAGAGTAATTTCTGGGCCATAGTCCAAATTGACTGCAAGTTTTGAACTTCTGATAAACTTCCAACAGAGTACCAATTGGTTTATTTCTTTCTCTTTACTTTGAGAATTCTTCTGCCCGACTTGTCATTGTCACGGACAGTACCCATTGAAAAGCCACCGGCAGAAGCTTGACTCTGCTGGCCAAACTGGAAAATGCCAGGTGAGGCTGTAGATGTAGTGGAGGCGAACTGAGTAGCTGGTGTGCTAAAAGCTGGAGTCGATGGTGAATTGCTCTGAAAACCAAATGGTGGGGTAGTGGAGAAAGGAGACTGGTTACTCTCATCGGCTATGTGCCCTCCATTCATCTGATCAGTTCCTGTACTTGAACCAATGATTGGGCTCATACTACCAAATAATGGTGTTGAGGGTGACGGATTTGGTGTTGAGGATGACATAGACGAAGTGAATGAGAATATAGAGCTCGAGGTTGAGCTGAAAGGTGAAATAGCAGAACCAGCATTCGGAATGCCAAATGGCGACGGAGCAGTTGTAATCAAATTGCTGCCAAAACTTGGTGACGCCGAGAATGCTTTACTAGATCCCAAAGCAGAACTAGTGGCTGGCAAAGACAGAGGAGTTGTGCTCACAGAGATCGAATCAGAAGCAGCTGTGAAAGTAACTATAGAACTGAAAGGGCTAGAGCTTGAAGGTGCTGAACCAAATTGAGAATTTGCGAAACTTGGTAAACCTCCCATGTTTGAATTGTCTGGAGACATCAAGTTTGACTTACTTGCCGAACTCTGTGTGTACAGTGAATTACTATTTCCTGATTGGGCGAACTGGTTTCCAGATAACATTGCTGATCCAGATGATGTTACTTTGGCTTATCCAGAGAAGCGACCGAACTCGTACTACCAAACTGCGGAGAGAAATTCTTGGATTTGTCCTGGTCAGCTAAGAAACTTGCACCACCAAACTTCGGGGAGAATTTGAAAGGTGCATTGCTACTTCCTGATAGTGGTGCTCCAGTAGATTGGGAAGTTGTGCCGGCAGATATTATTGAAGATGTAGACAAGCTACTTGGACCAGTATTGGAGAAAGTGAAACTACCACCAGTTGAATTGCTTTGCATGCTGAATGGCAGTGTTGTGTCAGGCGCTGCTTTAAATTGAATACCACCAGATTGCTGTGTTGAAGTGGATGAAGTCTGGAAACCAGGTTGAAACGAGAATTGAGGCATTGAAGAAGTTGATGAGCCAGCATTTGTAGAAAAACCTGAGTTGTTTGGTCCATTAGAAGGGAGAACAGCAGAGGCAGTAGATTTTGATGTATGTGCTAGCCCATTACTTAAGGTTGTAGGCTTGGAATTGACAACATTAAATACAGGGTTACTGGTGAAAGATGTGACATGTCCAGCACTCTTAGAAGAAATTGGTGGAATTTCTCCACTTAACTTCTTATCGTGTTTGCTTGAAATTGAGCCTTCTTCAGAAACTCGTTTGGAAATCCTGCAAGACAAAGATATTAATTTTAACGTCCATGTACAGCAAACATGTTAAAACGAGAACATATCATACTAAGCAGAGAAGTGGAATAAACATGGCAATTTTTGGAATAACAGACTAATAATTCGAGCATAAACTGAGCCATGTTAGAAGAAATTGGCAGATAAGCTATTAATTGGATAAGTGGAATAAAAAATTGGCATGCTCAAGACCTAGCGGCTAATAGTTCTCGAACATAAACGAAGTAACAAAGGTAGCATATCTTCACTGGACACCTACTTGATAACTTATGGTTGTTACAATTTTAGTAAGCGGCAAAAACAACAACACTTCAAAGTAAAAGCATGCTCTCTGACTTGATCAGAAACTGACCATGGAGCACATTCCGCAGAAGTAACTGGTGCACTGGGTCCTGCAGAAGATTGATCCTTCCCAAGGGGTAGTGTAGGCGGAGATGCCAAAGTAGGCGTGGGAGGGGCCTGTGAGTGAGCACCCAATGCAGCGGTGACAGGGAATGAGAAGCCATTTGATGAAGCCGACATTACGCTTCGGTCAATTTCACTGGATAACACCAGATTAGAAGGAGAATAGCTTTGCAAAGAGAATGTTGGAGGATTCTCCTTATTTGTTGTTCCAGAATTCTTCACAGTATGCTCCTGGATTGCTGGCTGGCTTTTCTCAATTTTATCATTTGATTGACGAAGTGCGACCGGACTTCCACTGTAGTTGTTTACCCCCAGAGAATCCTGCAAGACAAACATTAATCGCTGCAGATAAATATATATCATAAAGGTAGCTGCAGTGTAGAAGATAGTATAATATTCTCAGTCATATGGTTCTACCTTGGTGAAGTTTTTATTTCAGAGGATGATTTACTTTCTAGGACAGCAGATCTGTCTGATATATCATCAACAGTCTTGTCATCTATTGCAGCTGGGGTGAGTTTAGCGGCATCACTTATGTTGCTGAGTGAAGAATACTCCTGGATTAATGACGAAGTGGATTCCAAAAGGCTGCCCTTGGATGATATTTCCTTCCTCTGAGAATAAGAATCATCACCATCAATGGCATTCCGGTGTCTTTGCTTTATTTCTGATGCGCCTTCCTTCTGTGAAGGAACTAGAGTATCAAGCTGTTTCAGTATCTTCGCAGCCATCTCAGTTGACTGAGGGGTGCTTGACCAAAACTGTTACCACAGGCACCTTGAGTGCCATCGTCAACTTTAGACAGACACCGACGCTTTTGAATTTGTGTCGAGTGTTCAGAATCTTCATCAAGTTTGCTTGCATGACTACCAAGATATCCACGATAACCAGGTCGTGTTTCCAAAAGTGGTGATACTCTGTTGTACCTTTGGCGCATTTTGCGTATGGGACCAACAGAGACAGTCTCATTGTTGAGAGCAACACTCTTCCTCTTCAGGATCTGCTGATTTGCAAGGCAGCATCACAAAATAAGCCAGCAAGGTTACACAACTTCAAACGGTACATATTCCATAAGTCAAATGCATAAGATTGGGGAGATCAGGCAGCAGTCACGTAATTTAGAAGTATCGACAAAAGGTTATAAATTGAACTGGAGTTGCAACATTTGGCTCTTAACCTTGTGTTAATCACTAACCAAACCATTTTATACGAACATGCTAGGGCTCTAATATTTCCCAACCAAATCACACTGCCCGGTGGTGGATTTTCTCTTTTTTGCAAAGTCAAATTTCTGGATATAAATATAATCTAAGTTACTTATTTGACACATTGTTAGCTAGTGAGATTATATACTCATGGCAACTTTCTACTAAAGAAATACCAAATTAAATGTTGTTGGACACTGAAGCACAGATAAACTCATAAACATTATTTGATACTAGCAGGGAGCCCGTGTTTTGCTTTGCTACGAAAACAACTAAAAGACAGCTTTGGTGGAAGAAGCTAAAACCTAGAGTAAGGTTTTGAGTTGGAGTCTCATCTGTATTCTCTATTTGTACCAATTGCAAGAATGTTGGTCCCAGTGAGAGTAAGATTGTATTTTTTTTGTATTTGTGCCTTCTGCAATACTGCTTGTTCCATATAAACACAAATAGTGTATTTGTTTGTTGGGTGCCTTTTGCATGATTAGTGGTCCCACTTGTGAGGATGATTGCATTTGTATATTTAAGTGTTTTGTAAGATGGTAGTACCACATGTATAATGTATTATATAACTAAAGTGGGAGAGGATGAACATACCAACTCTAAATTTTATATAAGTAGGAAAGATATTATGTAAAAAAAGTGCTTTTATCAAAATAACTGCCATCACTAGTCGCTAGGGATATTTAAAGTCTAAATGAAAATGTTTCAGATAAATCTTGCCAATCAAGTACGAACGACTAAAAGATAGCATACGAAGACCTCAATATCAAAATTACACACCATAATCATGACTTAAGGTATCAAGAATAAATGTTCAAAGAATTTCAAAAGAATAGCCGCCTTCTACATCGGCATTTAGAGCTTATTTACACAGGTAGATAGGCTGAATGCAGTCAACAAAATCTGAAATTATGGTTTATGGATGTATCCTCCTGCGGCTTGAAGGGGTGACATCGACTGGTGATAAAAAAATAGAGCCAGCGTATACTTAAAAGTGCCACATTCCGATTCTAAGATTTCATCTCATAGCTAATCCCTTATA
Source organism: Poa pratensis (assembly GCA_947311845.1). Lineage (NCBI taxonomy): Eukaryota > Viridiplantae > Streptophyta > Magnoliopsida > Poales > Poaceae > Poa > Poa pratensis. The sequence continues at coordinate 30,287,021 of CAMZMU010000114.1, forward strand.
AAAAAATAAAAAGGTATATTGTGGTTCAATAATAAGTACCTGCCTGCCAAATGAATGAACACTGTTTGACGTCTGATAAGATGAAGATACAGTACCCGACATGTCCCTGGAAGGAACGGGACCCTGAATAGATTGATGGACAAAAGTTAGAAAGATTATCCTTGCTACTACCTCAGTTTCATAAAACACGGCCTATAAAGTTAGTCGAAAAATATCAATATTTGGTACAGTATGAAAATATATTTTATGGAAGATCTGTTGATATTATTTTTGGTATTGTAAATATTTCTATTTTTGTCTAAAAACATGGTCAAACTTAGACAGAGTTGACTTTTGACTAAATTTATATGCCTTGTTCTGTGCACTCTGCACGGAGGGAGTAAAGCCTCAAGATGGATATTCTCGAGAACATGGATAAAAAAAAGTATTGCGTACAGTAGAAACAGATAGAATGGTAACTCTATGATACAGAAATAGTAATGTGTGTAGTTTCAAACTTTCAACATTTCCCTTAGGTGGATTGATCAAGGTGCAATACATGAATAACCCACTTTCCAAGTAGTCAATGGTTGCTTATTCTGATATTTGACACAGAAGCCTCATAACATATTGGGTGTACTCTTGAGCATACCATGAGAATGAATTCACAATATAGTAAAAGAGGAAATGAGGAATAACACCTTGAAATAAGGAGACGATGACATTTTGTGTATTGCTGATTTATTTGGAGTCACAAAGTTGCTTCCAGGACGATCAAAGGGTGTAGAAGCAGGCAATCTTGGACTTCGGAATGGTGTGGGGTTCTGAGATTTAGCTACTGTGATAGCTTCAACTGATTTGTTAGGCAGAGAAGAGGGGTCATGCAATCTAAGGCGTAATGGTGACCCCTCTGGACATCTTGAACCCATATATGCCTTTGCAAGTTCTGCAGGTGAAGCAACTTGATCCTGCAGGGATGCATAAGGTTACATGAAGTGTGCGATGCGAAAGGAACATATCAACGATCCAAGTAAAAATGCATTAAGACATGAAGATACCTATTGAGGTAAACATATTGACAGAAATATGAAATGTCTATTGGTTAAGTCCAAATACATAATATTGTGCTCTTAGGTTCTAAGTAACAAATTATAATGTTAGTCGAGTAGTTTGAAGCAATTTGATATTATGCAATATATGGTTAACTGCAAGAAAGTCAGCCTGAACATTTAAGAAAAGAATGACAGCATGAATTGCCATACTCACAGCAACACTGTATGGTCTAATGGAGAAATCAACAGGTAAGTCTCTAGATCCATTTTCCTTCTCGCGAGACCATGTTTGCTTTATATTACTAACTTCTGCCTGAAACGTATTGTATCCAACAGTTCTGGAACGCAACAACCCAGCCAAATATTCAAACTCACTCCTACAAAACATAACAGACAATTATTCAAGAGAGATATGTAAGTTGCATACATGTTAAGAGATAAGCAAAACAATGTGAGATGCAATACCTAAACCAACTTATACATTTCTAACTTGGATAATGCATGCAACAAAGCAGAACGGACTCAAGAGTTCAACATTAACAGATAGGGGTATCAGCAAAGATGAACTGTGAGAGTTGAGTTATAGAAACAGGAAACCCCATAGAGATGAATGATAAACATGGAATCAGACAATAAGGGGGTGTTTCCCCAGTGATATTGTTATTCATGTCATATGTATAACTGCATATTCAAAAATTGCAACAAAGGAATAGAACTGAGGACCTAGTGCAGCAGTTCTATGCTGATCTCGCTTTGTAAAAATGCAATAAAATCCTCACAGCTAGTGTCAAGCTACTCCAAGGAACTACATTAAATCACTGAATCATGAACTCCCAAGTGCACACACAGAAAAGATCTTTGTAAGCGCCTAAAGGAATGTAAGAAAAATTCAAAACAAATATATTCTCTGCTCTAAATGGCAATACAGACAAGGATTTCACGAAAATGAAAACAAAAAACAGAAAAGAAATATTGGCAGCTACAGCGAGGTGACTTAACTGAACCATACAGATAACGACACAAAATGATGCATATACACCTGTCAAATTTACAATTGTCCTTCCTCAAAACAAGTACTCGTTTCAAGCAATTAATAGAGAACAATCCACATCTTGTTTCCCAGGTATTCACACCGAAATACACTCATTTGCCACCAAAGTGAAAAATAAAAGCTTTTTTATAACTTAATATTCCATTAAATCTTAACAGAATATCAAAAAAATCAGACAAGTATTATCCACAGTTATTTATAGCATGTTGGCAGAAACATATTTTATCATCCGGCCAAGGTGGTGTTGTGAGGTGTCTACATATTCTATCCTTAGCTTGCAGAACATTGAATATTTGAAAAGCTCGCAACAAATTGAGGTGAGTACCATGCTGATAGTGCTCAAATGATTTGTTAAATTGTCCAATACTTGCCTTGTAAAAGTCATATGTTTCAACAATTCTTCAAGTTCCATACCACGATCACAATCAGAACTTCTTAGCATGCCATCTCCATCCTTGACAGAGTTTTCAGGATTAGCAGTATACAGGCTCTGCATGGACACCTATACATGCTTGGAGGCTCAGTTATACAGACAACTAAAAAATCAAATAGGCTAAGGAAGTAAAATAATTAGCAGAGGGAGGTGTCGACAATTTAATCTAAGAACAAAATAATAATAGTGTTAGGCATGTTATTAGCTGCTCCAAGAACTAAGAATTGAAAGGGCGTTTGTCTTCTGATCAAAGATAAGAAGGTTAGCTTAAACTCAATGCCTGGCAGGATAAATGGTAATTTAGTACCACTTAAAGAGCTTAGATTAAGCATTTAGTCTGGATAGTGTATATAACTAAATTAAAAAATAGTAGACCAAGCAACAAGTACAATAAGGATGGTGTAACAAGCTTACATTATCAGTATGTCCACCATTTCCTTCTCCTTCTGGAATGGCATCCTCTATACATGCAAAAAAAAAAGGATGTGTGAATTTGGTGGAAACCAATGACAATTATTCTCTCTCATCTCACAGGATAGACTACACTAGCATCTAATTTCCGGATTACTGGCAATAAATCGTTAATCTGGTAAGGACAGTAAACGTGGTTCAGGCCTCAGCGTTATGTGCATCAGCAAGCTATGCTCATTAGCTGACCAGCTTAGAGGTAATTTGGTCTTTACTAGATGATACAAATCACTACGCTCATCGGAAAACAACTGCCAACAGAGCAACCGGCGAATGCATGCGAAGAGAACAGGAAGGCACCAACCTAAAGGTGGCGGCGTCGGCGAGGGAGGTGCGTCGAGCAACTCAGGTTGCCAGTGCAGCGCGTCCAGTGATTCTGGCCGCGTAGGCGGTGCATCGAACGTCTCCGGAAGCGGAGGCGCGGCGAGCTGCGGGGGCGGCTTGCGAAACACTGAGTAGAGGAGCCGTGAGGCGCCGCCGGTGATGAGACGGGTGAGCCAGCCGCTCCCCTCGCCGCCGCTCCCTTCGCCGCCGCGCGCCGCCGGGACGGTAGAGGCAGCGGGGCGTGCGTAGGGTGATGCAGCTGCGGCGCGGGAAGCAGGGCGCCTACGGACCTTGCCTCCGGCGGCGCCGCCGCCGTCGTAGCCTCCGCGAGACGCCATGTAACGGCGTCGATGTGGGGCTAGGGTTTCAGGGATCGCCTGGGCTAGGGTTTTGGAGATGAGAAGGGAATAATCGACGAAGGGAGGGGTGGACTGCTTATTTTACAGGCTTGGAGGGCTTAACTTCAAAAGTTACTCATTACCTTCTTGAGAGTAGGTACATGGGAATCAGAAATTCGTATTGGCACCCGGGTGTAGATGCACCCGTTATATTCAAAAAAAATTCAAAATTTTAAAACTCATCAAAAAATCTGAAAAAATCATGCACGTACATGACCATGGTACGCACCCCCGTATTTTTTTTCGCGCCGAAATGACATCGTACGCGCCCTGTACAAAAATGACAAATTTCCTGTCAGAAATTCAAAATTTGAATCTCATTTTCTGGCAGGAAATTTGTCATTTTTGTACAGGTCGCGTACGATGTCATTTTGGCGCGAAAAAAAATACGGGGGTGCGTACCATGGTCATGTACGTGCATGATTTTTTTCAGATTTGTTTGATGAGTTTTCAAATTTTGAATTTTTTTTGAAAATACCGGGTGCATCTACACCCGGGAGCCAAAACGGCGCTCCCGGTGGGAATCTGGTACAAACTTTGAAAACGAAGTGCTGTTAAAAAAACACTCTGAAAACGAATTGATGGCTTTCAATTAGGAAGAAATTCATGAGCATTAATTTCTAGCACAATCTTCTTTTTATACCATAGTGTGAAACCATGTGGCATGCAAATCTTCTCATACAAAAATTGCAAGGATAACCTAGCATCAATCTCGTATAAGATGTCGATTACTATTTGACCATCCCGTGTTCCCTAGACTAGATCTAAAAGGTTTATCGACTCTATGCACCATTGCATTTTCCTCGAGGAGTTATGGGAATCCTACTAGAAAATGATCATTTTGTATCATGGTACAAAGTCATCTCTCTGATTTTGTATCATGAAAAAACGAACACAATTGATTTTTATATCACAATACTTGGTTTTTCTTCAGTAAAATATGTTTCTCCCAGCCGAGTCAATGCAATTTATCTCCATTGTCTATATGGCTCCTCTAGCATCGAGGCTGTCATGGGATCCAGTTACTTGGAAAAACCTTTTGTAAGATCAAATACACATATGGCAAAGATTGGAATAGCCCTCTAGTCACTGATTTCTTTCCTATCTTTAGGAACATCTGTTCCTTCCACTTTTTTATCCTTTTTTTCAAATACAAACCTTTTAGAGATGTAGAGGTTTTGCATTTTGATCATCCAACATGTTCCTAAGCCCAATATATCTTTATCTTAGCTTCACTCCAGGTATGCATCGTCAACTTTTTCATTTGGGTTGGCATGCCTGCTAAAACAATAGTGGATTTATCCGAAAATGGTCGAACAATCCTCACCGAGAATTAGCGCATGTTATAGATGTCGTGAGCTCTTATTTGAAACTTTGAAGAGGATCAACAGATCACCTGCAAAGGTGATTTGAACTCGATGTTTTTTGACAAATCCTTATTCACCCAAGAAAACAATCCTCCTAAGCAATAGTCGACAACACACGAAAATGCTTCCCCATAAAGAAAGAATAAATAAGCGGAGATCGGATAACTTATTGCTTCACATGGGATTATTTCAACTGAGACACTTCCACTTAGCCTGGAAACATATTGAACCAATGTGCGGCACTTAGTAAAATGAACAATCCATCTCTTGCAGAACATGACAATCATTACATCAGGTCCTTGCGTTTTGGGGGCGCCAATATTGTCCATGTTGTTCTCAAGTTGATCAAATGTAAACTTAAAAAGAAATTGCATACTCATATCTGGTACTCTCTAGGAATCATCGTGAACGAGCAACAAAATCAAACTTCTATCTTAAGTAAAAAAAAATAAGTTTGACCAAGTTCGTATTAAATTATATTTATACACATCTAAACCAATTTGATTAGATCCACTGTTAAATATGTTTATATATTTAATATTGTGATGTAGTATGGTAGGAGATCGGTCTTTTGGCTCCCGAGTTCCAGTGTTCTTGATACAGTTAAAATGGTATTTTTAAAATTACAATTTTTTTCTAAAACAACTTGCGTGTATATAACACATGTTATCTACATATCTGCATAGTTTTGCTAGATAATATGTTTTTTTAGGCTATATAAAAATCACAAAATCATGGCTCTAAAAACTATTTTTAAAAAAGTACCCATTTTAGTTCCAACATTTCTTTTTATAGATCACATGTGAAACGTGTTTCGCTGCAAATTTGGTCATACATAGAAGACTCATGTATATGTACATATACTAGATGAATGCCCGTGCGTTGCTACGGGATACCAAAAAAAAGAACAAGACATATTAATTATTTTAATATTAATTTCGGGTTATTCAGCATCATTCCCATTTGCTGCCAATGTATAGACAACTAAAAACCCAGTCTTTTCTAGTCTCGGAGAGGATTTGGTGCACCTGGGCTGTCCATCCCGTTTTTCAATATTTTCTAAAATGGTACTTTTTAGTTAAAAAAATAATTTTTTTGAACCTGAATACGTATATATGCTACATATATTTGTGCAAAGTTTCAGTTATAAAGATGTATTGTTTCAAGCTACAGAAAATGTTATTTGTGGTTATATATGTCTCGAATCTTTGTTGTGCAGCCTAAAATTACAATGTATTTCTAAACGATATTTGGTGTGTACATTGATAATATGTATATTGTACCCGTGTACTTTTCGCCAGAATTTTTGGAAGCACAAAAGTGTGATTTTCGTTTTTTGTGGAAAACAGAATCATTGTGCAAAAACAACTTTTCGAGTCTTGATCATGTATATGAGCATACCATATTAGGCCACCCACGTTTAAATTTATTCCAATCACCAGACTCTTGAACAATAGGACCAATAGCAGGCGCTTACACTTCGCACCCCAGGAAAAAACGAAATACAGAAACTGAATCAATGAACCGCCGATCAATCTATAGTGGTGCAACTGCAGCAACATTAACTTGGAGCAAATAAATCAGCACGTTTTTTCATTCAGGTCATTTTCTTCAGTTGCGCCTGTACTCTGCTCCCCTCTGTCCTACACCTCTCATATTTTTATTTAACCTGTCAGATTGTTCCTTGCGTCTCCTCTCGTATTGCAGCCCATGGTTATCAGCTTGTTCTTCATTACTCTTCCAATACATAAACATCTCTCCCGCTGTCCCGCAGTTCACAAATCGGCACTGTTGTGCATAGGCGGACCGCGGACCGAAACGGTCCTAAGCAGGGCTGAAAAGAAAGCTCCTCCTCGCGTCCTCCTCAATAAGAACAGCACGTACACTGAAGCATCTTCAGAGGTTGCCACGCCACCACCTAGACAGCACACACATCATCGCTGCCGACCAAGCACACATCCGTCGTTGACGAACGCACAAACCGGACGCCACCAGCAAGCGAGATTTGGAGGTTGCATCATCTGATTTTTGGAGACACTCGTGGACGCGGCTGTACTGGGCTTAGCAGGACAGCAGAGACAGGGATAGGAACCGGACGACAAGCGGTGGTGAATCCGCGGTGTGCTACCCTGCTGCAGACCTGCTCCCCTACGCCCGCCGGCGGACCTCCGACATCTTCCGCCCCTGCTCCTGTCACACTCCCAATCACTCCTGGATACTTAGTGCTTAGTTTGGATACAATTCTCAGCGTCACGCCGAGTTCAGAAACATGATCTGGATCTGGAGAAAGCAAGGAGAGAGGAAGAGAGTGGTTGGGGAAGGAGTTCAGCTTTAGCTGTTTACAACACGATGGTCGATCTCGCCTTTTCCCTGCGCATATATCGCGGCGTCGTGCTCCTCTCGTGTGACTGGGCCGTACCTGGGCTTCTCTCCAGGCTGGCGGCCCAGGTGAGCTCGCGCCAGAAGTGCTGCTGCACGTTGCTTGCTCTGCTTCACCTTGTTCTTCTCCTCTGTCTTGAGGAAGGCCGTGACATTGCCCCCCTCTAAAGACCCAGCATGCCCCCATGCTGGTGCTCCAAGATAGCGATGATGAAGCGAATGAAGTTCCTCCCAGGTGGTGAAATCGTCTGGCATCCCACATCAAACCACCTGGACTTGTGTGACCCATTTGCTTCCTTTGCGAACTCGCCTTTCCCGAAGAAAGCTCTGGGGCGTTGTTGCAGCTGCATCCTCAATTGATAAAACAGGGAGGTCGGGACTTACTTTATCAGACGGTTGCAGAGCCTGCTTCAACTGCGAAACGTGGAACACTGGGTGAACTTTGCTGCCTGCAGGGAGTTCGAGCTCATATGCCACTTCCCCGACACGATGCAGTACTTTGAATGGGCTGAAGAATCTGAAGCACAACTTCTGAGACGATCGTTGAGCTACTGAGGTTTGAATGTACGGCTGTAGGCGCAAATACACCATATCTCCCACTGCAAACTGTCGTTCAGAATGTACCTGTCCGCGAACAATTTCATTCTTTGTTGAGCACGCAAGAGGTGTTGCTGGATGATTTGTTGCATGGTTGCCCTCTCAGCTAACCAATCCTGCAATTCTTGCGGCGCCAAGTTGTCTGGCGGCTGAATGCCAAAGTGTCTAAGCTTCTGTCCATACAGAACTTCAAACGACGACCGCCCCAGGGATGAATGCATTGTAGTATTATACCAGAATTCCGCTTGAGGTAACCAGTAAGACCATTTCTTGGGATTTGCATGCACAAAGCATCTCAGGAAGGTTTCCACACACTGATTCACCCTCTCTGTCTGCCCATCCGTTTGAGGATGGTGTGCAGAACTCATGTTGAGTGTTGTATCTGCCAGTTTGAACATTTGCTGCCACAGTTTGCTTGTGAATACCTTATCCCTATCAGAGATAATCACCGAGGGCATGCCATGCAGCTTATAGATATTGTTGATGAACACTTGAGCTATCGACAATGCCGTGAATGGGTGTTTTACTGGCAGAAAATGGCTATACTTGGAGAATTTGTCCACCACTACCAGGATGGTGTCAAATCCTTGTGACACCGGTAGTTTCTCTATAAAATCCATACTGATCGTATGCCAAGCTTCTGGAGGTACTGGAAGTGGTTGCAACAAGCCAGGGTTCTTGACATGTTCCCTTTTGCCTGTTGGCAAACTTGACAATTTCTGACAAATTGTTTCACATCTCCTTTCATTCCTGCCCATGCAAACAAGCTGAGGATCTTGTGGTAGGTGGCTTGTACACCAGAATGCCCACCAATGGCACTGCTATGCAAGGCTGTCAACACTGCCTGATGTGCTTCTTTGTGGTTGCCTAGCCAGATCTTGCCATGTTGTCTGATTATTCCTTGTGTCAAGGAAAATCCTTCTGCGTTAGGACTGTGCACCGCTAGCTCACTCAACAGCTTTTGTGCCATGGGGTCTTTCACATATCCTTCTTCAATTATCTCCAGCCATCTGGGTTGTACAGCGGATATGTCGTGCAGCTCGTGCAAGTTGTCTCGTCTAGAGAGCGCATCTGCAGCTCGGTTTTCAGTCCCTTTCTTGTAGATCACTTTGAACTGGAACCCCATTAATTTGAAAAAGGCCGTTTGCTGCATTGCTGTGTTCGCTGGGTGATCTCCCAAATGAATCAGGCTCTTCTGGTCAGTGTAAATCAAAAATTCCCCATTTTGCAGGTATGTTTTTCATTTGACAAGGGCAATGAGGATTGCCAGGCACTCCTTGTCGTAAGTGGATAATGTCCTGTTCTTCGCACCCAAAGCTCTGCTGAGGAATGCAATGGGGTGTCCTGCTTGCATCAGAACTGCCCCTACACCCATATCACATGCGTCTGTTTCAAGTACGAATTACTTGTCAAAGCTCAGCAGTGCCAGCACTAGTGCTTGTATCAAGGCCTGCCTCAGAGCATCGAAAGCAGCCTGTTTTGCTTGAGTCCACACCCATACAATGTGTTTCTTGAGCAATTGTGTGAGGACTCTGCTCATGAGCGCAATTTTTTTGATGAAACGGTGGTAGTATCCTGCAAACCCGAGAAATCGCCTCAACTGTTTCAGATTGAGCGGCACTGGCCATTCTTGCACCGCACTGATCTTGGACGGATCGGTCGAAACCCCTTTGTCACTGATAATGTGCCCAAGATACTCCAATGAGCTTTGTGCAAAAGAACATTTACTACGCTTGACATACAATTGATGCTCCTGTAATAGTTCAAAGACTTTCTGTAAATGTTGGCAGTTCTCTTCTAGATTCTTGCTATATATCAGTATGTCATCCATAAACACAAGGACGAATTTCCGAAGTACTGAAGCAAAGATCTTGTTCATTGCTGCTTGAAAGGTTGCTAGTGCCGATGTCAACCCAAAAGGCATGACACGAAATTGGAAATGTCCATGATGGGTGCGAAAGGCTGTCTTATCTTCATCCTCGGCAGCCATGCGAATCTGGTGATATCCAAAGTAAAGGTCCAGCTTGGTGAAGAAAGCAGATCCTGCCAGCTCATCTAGCAACTCCTCTACCACTGGCATTGGAAATTTGTCTTTAATTGTGACCGCATTCAGCTGACGATAGTCTACACAGAATCTCCAAGTACCATCTTTCTTGTGCACCAACAGAACCGGTGAGGCAAATGGGCTACTACTGAGTTTGATTATCCCTTGTTGCAGCATTTTTTCACTTGTTTTTCCAGCTCATCTTTCTGTTGCGGAGAGTATCGGTATGGCTTCACCGCCACTGCTGTCACCCCAGGTATCAAGGGTATCTTGTGATCATAGTCTCGTTCTGGTGGTAGTGAAGACGGTTCTTCAAAGCATTTTGCATTGTCCAGTAGTAATCGTTCTATTTCTGGTGTTACTTTTTCTGAAGTTGCTGATTCGGTCACTGCACATTCTAGCTGAATCAATTGAGCCACTTCTGCTTCTTCGATTAACAGGTGCAACTGATCAGCAGTGATTTCTTCACAGCTGTCTGTTTTATTTCTGATTCCTTTCATTGTAATTCTTTGTCCTTCATGTTTGAACCTGAATATTTTCTTTTTCCAGTCTATCCACGTAGGTCCAAGAGACTCCAACCAATCCATGCCCAATATGATGTCATAACACCCGAGATCCAGCACTCGCAGATCTGTGTGAAATTTGTGCGACTGGCAAGTCCACGCTGCCTGAGGCACTAGTGCTTTGCAAACCATCAGACCCCCATTTGCAATTGTCACATTGGATGGATTCGTTGTCTCTGTGGGCATTTTCAAACGAGCCACCATCTTTTGACTGATGAAGTTGCTCGAGCTGCCCGAATCAACTAGAATCAACACTGCTTGCCCTTGAATTTCTGCGTGCAGTCTGATTGTTTTCCTTCGTGCAGTGCCGACAACGGCACACTCTGACAGATGTAACCCATCCTCATCACTGTCGGAGCTTTCATCTTCTGACTCAGGATCTATATCTGCTTTGTAATCCAATAACAGAAGTAGATCTTTGATCAGCTGCAACTGAGTCGAGGGAGTACACTGATGGCCTCTGTGGTATTTCTCGCCACACTTGAAGCATTGCCCTTTTGCTCGACGCATAGCTTTCAGGGCATCCAACTTCTGAACATATTTGTTCCTTTCTTCTGTTGGCATTTTGTCCTCAGTGGTTGGCACCGGACCCATTATCCCTTTTGCTGGACTGTTATTTGGCTTATAATGCGCCTTGTAGTCTGATCTGTATCTTGGAGCAGCATTTTGTTTGTCGAGCTTCATCCAGCATGTCTTCCTGCGTTTGGGCAAGGGAAAATGCCGTATCAACAGTTCTCGGTTTATGCAACCGAATAGCAGTTTGAATATCACCTCTTAGCCCCCTAACAAACTTTGTTACAAAAAATGCATCATCATAATTTTTATTGTAGACTAACACTCTATGCATTAAAGCTTGAAACCTATGGTAATACTCCTCCACAGTACTCGTTTGTGAAATCCTCTCTAAAGCTTCTAAATGTTTATGGTGTCTATCCTGTCCAAATTTCTGTGTGATGGCTACCACTAATTCTTCCCAACTATCAACATCATGCATAGCTTCATATGTCTGCAGCCTAAGCGCTGCATTGCCTCTGAAATGTAAAGTAGCAAAGCTTGCCCACGTATCATGAGCAACGTTATACATGGCAAAATATTTCTCCGCACAGGTTTTCCACCATTGCGAGTTGTCACCATCAAATTTTGGGAAATCAGTTTTAGGCATGCGGTTGTGTGTGTGACCCGATCGGAACTGAGAACCAGTGGAGTGCTCGAATTGTGCAAAGTTCTCTCCCAAATTGAACTGGACAGGGGTATGGTGAAAATCACGCTTACCCTTGGCCAGGGCATGCGCTGGTGCCGTCGGGTGCCATCTCTTCATTGTCGCGCCCTTGGCCAGGAGCTTGCCGAGCGTGCACCTCCGGTGTCTGCTCGTTCTCCAAGAGTGTCACGCGCGTGCCGATGGATTCCAACGACGTTCTGATGGCATCGATGGAAGTATCCACTCGCGGCATCCAGTCTCCGACGGCTTTCATCGTGTCCGTCATGGCCTTCATCGCGGTGGCCACCACTGCGCCTTGAGATTTCATCTCCGTAATGTCCGCCTGGACCTGCTCGAGATTGGTGTTCGTCACTCCCATCTTTGCCTCCTCCGGTACACGGATCGAGAGCTCGGCGCCGGAATTTTACAGATCGCGGATTGCCCGCAACCAACCGCCCGATTCCTCAATCTGCACCCGAACAAGTTCCCCGCCTCCGTTCGCCGCCTTGAAGGGAAGAAGTAATCCCTCTGCCGTCGCCGTGAGGTAAGGATTTACGAGGGGGATTTTACAGTCGACCCAACCTCTCGCGAATCGCCCTCAATTTCGCCACCGAAATTCACTCGGAAGAAAAAATTTAGCCGAGAACCTTAGGCATCTCATACCATATGCCGCACTCCCAATCACTCCTGGATACTTAGTGCTTAGTTTGGATACAATTCTCAGCGTCACGCCGAGTTCAGATACATGATCTAGATCTAGAGAAAGCAAGGAGAGAGGAAGAGAGTGGTTGGGGAAGGAGTTCAGCTTTAGCTGTTTACAACACGATGGTCGGTCTCGCCTTTTCCCTGCGCATATATCGCGGCGTCGTGCTCCTCTCGCGTGATTGGGCCGTACTTGGGCTTCTCTCCAGGCTGGCGGCCCAGGTGAGCTCGCGCCAGAAGTGCTGCTGCACGTTGCTTGCTCTGCTTCACCTTGTTCTTCTCCTCTGTCTTGAGGAAGGCCGTGACAGCTCCCTACCCCTGCCGACGCACCTTCGATCTCTGCCGAAACAGAGTTCACTATCCTTCTTTTGATTTGGACTGGCTGTTCAGAGTTGTACTCCGATTTGATATGGGGAGAGCTAACGTACGAGACCACATGACATTGTTTTGACTGGGCAAGACGTACGAAGCAAAATGTACAACCGGCACGGTTATTTGTACTCCGTATTATATAGTAGAGACTTATATTTTTTTCAGATTATTTTGAGATCTAAAAATAAACTTTTCATTGAAAAAATGAGATCACTACAGTTAAGTGATTTCCGGCCAACATGGTTTGTCCATGTTCTTGCGGTCGGGACAATAGTCACGGATCCGCCTGTCAGCCACGCACATCCCACAAACGAACTTGGCTTGTGAAACAGCGGGGAAAAACGGTGTCCCCGCCGCCTCCCTCCGTTTCTCCCGCGCCGCCGCCGTGCCCGCAGGGACGCCCTCTTCCCAGCGCCTCCTCGTACCGTCGGCCGTCACCGAGAGCGGAGGATATTAGAGCCCCTACCTATATCCGTTCCCATCCGGAGGGGTCCAACTCCAACAGCCAAAAGACCATGTGGCGCCGAGCCGGACCGATCCGCCTCCGCCTCGCCGAGATCACCGGCCGCCGCGTCCGACGACCACTGGGACCTCCTGCTCCCGCCGCCACCTTCTCTGCCTCCGCGCACGCCTCGTCCTCTCTCCACCACAATCTCGGTACCTTCCGGGATTCCATCGGGGCTCCTCCCTCCCGAAGTCTCTCGACCAAGACAGAGGGCGGCGGCGGCCGCGAGTGCTGGAGCTGCGGCGCCAAGGGGCCGTTCCTCTCCTGTGGGTCCTGCAGGAGCGTGCAGCCCGTCGATCCCGCCGTCGACTACTTCCGAATCTTTGGCCTGTGAGTAGCAGCCTTCCCCTAAAAAGAAGAAAAATATCCCTTATGAACTCCACTTCATGTTGCTGCAATCATGATGTTAGCCTAGTTGAGATAAAGAAAAAGACGGCTATGCCTACAAGTAGCAGACTAGAGTTTTCGGTGTGGTATTCCGTGGAACTTTCTTGTTCCTGATATATCTGCAAGCAAAATAATGGATGTCCGTTGAGTGAATTCGTGTGTGCTGCACAGCTTTGTACCTTTGATTAACTGGATGAACTGTTCTGTTCCTGTAGTGCTTGCAATTTTGTACCGTTTGCTTCATGTTAAACATCACTTGCTCACATCATGGTAATCACATGATTGATTTGTCTCCCTTCAAAAGACTTCTTAAAAGTCTCCAACATTGCAAACGTTGTTATCGTGCTGGTAGAGTAACACTCTGCAGCTTAAACATACAGAACAGTGATGAAGCTTTTCATTGGTTTCTGTAGGGACCGAGGATATAATATAAAGGACAACAGCTTAGAAGGGAAGTACAAGGACTGGCAGAAGAAGTTACATCCTGACCTTGTTCATACTAAATCTGAGGTAGAGACTGGCATTCCTAGCAAAAGTTCCATTTTACTTTGAGCCTTCAAACTTCTGATATGGCTTATGCCTCGTGCAGAAAGAGAGAGCTTTTGCGGCTGAGCAGTCAGCACTTGTGATTGATGCATATCGCACGCTGAGCAAACCTTTACCAAGGGCATTATACCTGGTAAGTTCCTCTAGTAGTATTTCAAGTTTCAACTGCTGCACAAGTGTCCAATCATCGCCATATTTGTTTGCAATCGACCTTGATATAATGATGTGTGGTCGACTGATTGGGCCATCCCAGCGAAGTCTGGAAAGAAAGAATAAAAGCATCATATGCTCCAAGCCAGCTTTTGTGGTTATAGGGTTTTTTCTCCGTCGGCTTGCATAATATTTAATCACTTACTAAACCATTTGGCAGCTGCAACTTGAGGGGATACACGTTGATGAGGAGAAGACTATCAATGATCCAGAACTTCTTATGGAGGTAAAGTGTTGGATCTCCCCTTTTATGCTTTGCATGCAGCTAAAAAAGTACCAAATTCTGTTTACATGTTGCTATTCACATAACTGGCAGATGATGGAGATACGTGAAGCGGTCAGTGAAGCCAGTGATTCCCAAACTCTGGAAAAGATCCAATCTCAGGTTCTTCTGAACACAGTTACACCGTTTCATTACTGGGAAGCATAATTATGCTTCAGTATTTGTGGGCTCACATTGTTCGCAACCTTTCTCAGATGAAAAGGAAGCTGGAAACCTGGTCCAAATCCTTCCAGGAAGCATTCGACAAGAGGGACTTTGACCGTGCAGTGGAAGCTACACAGAGAATGAGATACTATGAGCGTGCGATGGAAGAAACTGTGAAGAAGCTCTAATCTAAGTTCAACAGGTCTCATTGTGCCTTGTACGTTTACCTAGCAAAAAAGGTACACTAAATTTTAAGTTTTTTTTCCTCGCTAAATTCACCAGGCAATAAATAAATAAATGTAAGCTCCTCCTACGACTTTGCAGCAAAAATAAATAAGCCAGCCTAGTTCAACATTATTTCATACCCTTACAAATCCCAATTTACTAATTTCCCATTTCATATTCATATTGTCATAAACGGTCCACGTTCATCCTTGCAGAATCACTGGAGCAGATCGTTGGGCAGGAAACATGCATTCTTGTTGGAGCTGGATGATCTATCCTTCGTGCAACCACGGGCGAGAGCTGAAGGAACCAGCAACAAACAAGGATAATTTTCTGAATGCATAGGACCGTTTTCCTGTTTTCCTAGCTAAAGTTCTTCCAAATGCAAACAGATAAAGTTTCGAGAGACACCGCGACGAGAGGAGTTGTGTAATATAATATTGTAAGCTGCAACATACCGAACATGGATGTTGGTAATGATAACATAATGCCCGGAAATGTTGGCTACTTCTTTGATTGTTGATTCTTCGAGAATAACACTACAACTTCTCATAGGGGAAGTTGAAAAAACTGAGCTTGCGTGTATGCGCGCCACTCTCGCAGCCATCATTCTCGTATTGTGATAAAATGGTTTATATATCGTCCTGACAAGCTGCTCCTACTATATACACTTCTCTAAAACAAATTGAATATGGAGCACTACTGTGACTGTGAAGGTCAATTTTGAGTCGACACAGTATGCACATCTGCAAGATTAAACAAATGAATCTTCTGAGAAGGAGATTAAATAAATCAATCTTCTGAGAAGGACCGTTGCCTCCGCAGATTCCACTTTGACTGGAGGACAGAGTCGGCTAGCTTGTGCTTGCCCTCCATATTCAGACCATGAACAACAGTCCTGAAGTTTACTGTGCTGGGGATGATGCCACCATCCAGCATATCATGGATAAGCTGCAACCCATCCTCCGATCTTCCAGCTTTACAGAGGTATGTTATGAACATCGAGTAGGTCTTAAAGTCTGGCAACGGTCCTTTCAGTTTCATGCGTCGTAACACATCCCATGCCTCTGAAATCCTACCCACTCCCATGAGACCACGTATTAACACGGAGTAAGTGACGACAGTAGGCTCACATCCATTCTTTGTCATCTCCTTGAACATGTCCACTGCCTTGGCAACATCTCTCTTCTGAAAGAAGTAGATGATAAATCGGTATATAAATGGGTGCTTTGACATATACCCGCAGTCTTCATCTCTGCAAGCTTGGCTACAGCGTCTTCGAAGCGATCCCACCTCAATAATGCGTGAATGAGGCTCCCATACGTGTACTCATTTCTGGAGCAACCACATTTCTCAATGTCATCAAACAAGCTGACAGCTTCCTCCTTTCTATCCGACCTGCACAGCGATCTAAGGAGTATGGAGTAGCCAATCTGTACAGGAAATCCTTGTTTACATAAGGATAGTATTGAGGTTCTTGCATCAACCAACATGCCGCATTCACATAGCGCCAAAATATACCCGCAGAGCACCTGATTATCAAGCATATAACCTGCATGAATCATCTCCTTGAAGATCTTGATTGCAGCATCTAACTTTTGGCCTTTTCTGCGGCTGACATACATTATCAGGTGACTGTAAGTACTTCTGTCAGGCTGAAAGCCTTCTTGCTTCATCTGACAGAATGTCTCAAGGGCCATTTCAGTGAGACCAGCATTACCGTACTGACAAATCATGATATTCCATGTATCCACTGTTGGGGAGCATTCTGCCCATGCCATTTCTCTGTACAGGTGCCTCATGTGCTTGAAATCTTTTGCAGAGCCTGCAAGTTTCATAGCCAGGTTGTATGTATCTGTTGTCTGCATGTAATAGGATCGTCTCCCGACCCAATAGAAGAACTTCAAAGCAGCATGACCTTTTCTGTTGCAGCGCTTCATGATGGCAATAACAAGTTCTGGAGTAAAATGCAGCGACCTCATCTCTAGAGCCTGTTGCATTGAGCTCCAGTTGTCCGAAGATGATAGGATCTGACATATTTCTTCAACATCTTCATCGCTGTAGCGCTTTGCTTGTTCTGTGTGATGCATGTCATCATAAATTGAGCACCTTGGGACCATGCAGTCTGTATCTGAATCAGATTTGGATAATTTCTTCACTTCTGGATCAGACTTGGATAATTTCTGAAACTCATCAATTATGTTAACTTTTTCTGATGGTCCACATCCCATTTCTTCTCTAGGCCTTCTAAGACCAAAAGAGGCCCGCATCCTCTCAACATGGCTAGCTTCCTCTAGATAGTTATTGTGACGCAAAGCAGAAATAATACGGCAGAAAGTTTCTTCAGAAGGCCTGAAATCACATTCCAGCATTTCCTTCAGAAGTTCTAATGACTCGAGGGGCCTGGAGGCCTTACAGAGCTCTTGGATAAACACTGTATAAGCTTTAATAGTGGGTCTCTGGCCGTTCTGGTTGATTTTTCGGAGCAGATTCCATGCTTCAGAAATATTTCCACTGTGAATATGCCCAGCTATGAGTGCTGTGATCGTTACAATATCTGGTTGAACACCAATTTCCTGCATCTCCTCATAGAGTTCACATGCTGCTTCATATTGATCAAATTTAAAGAGGTGCTGCATGATCTGAGTATAAGACGAGGCCAATGGAACACAACCATACTCTCTCATGCCATGAAGCAACTCAAGTGCCTTTGTACGTTTTCCTTCCCTCAAGTAGCCATCAATGAGGAAACCAAATGCTGTGCTGCTAATAGATGATCTGTTCTTCATGTGCTCCATTACCTGCAGAGCTTCATCCATCCTACCACTTCTGCACAACCCCCTTAAGAAGATTTCAAAAGCAGATGAGCTAGCCATGGACTTGTTAATCATCTGCTGAAAGACTTTCTGGGCCTCTACTATTTTTTCTGAGACACAGAAGCTTCGTAGAACTTCCGAATAACAGTACTCCTCTGAATACCTCATGCTCTTAATCATGTCATCTCTGATAAGAAAGACAGCTTCAGCATTATTTGATCTTGCCAGCAAACACAATAGAAGTCGCAAAATGTAAGTTCCGATATCCATGTTCGCGGGCATATCTTTGTAGAACTCAAGAGCAAGCTCATGCCTTTCATCATTGCACAAAGCACGAAGAATCGTCTTGTAGACTTTAGCGTCTACAGCCACGGACCCTGATTTCTTCACAGCGTAAAACGTCGACAGCATCTTGGGAGTCTGCCTTGCCTTCCCATAACTGTCTATGATGACTGTCCATGTCTTGATGTCCTTTAGGCACATCTCAGTGTCCATCTCTCCCATCAGCACCTCCATCGATTCAAAACTCTCGCCTCACCTGCAATGTACAGCATCGTGTTGTACGTCTCCGTGGTGTGGCGGAAGCCCGGAAGTTGCTTAACCCAGTAGAAGAACCTGAACCCCAAGTGTCGCTTCTTGAAGCACCTCTTGAGTACCATGTTGACAAGCCTCGGTGTATACGTAACTCCCAGGTGCCCCAACCTCTGCTCCACGGACAATCCAGGCACCTCTGACCGCAAAACCTGTGTGATCCTCTGTACATCGGCGCTAACAATGTCAATATCAGAATCTTGGGCGTTTCCATCACCTACCTCTACCTCCTGGCAAGATCCTTCCCAGCTCGGCGCAGGAACTCTGCCAGCGAAAGAGGCGGAAGTCGACGCGGCGTTATCTGGGGCTTTTGGCCGAGCACCTTCCGGGCTCTGTACGAGGGCCGCGTCGCCACTGCACGACGGCCACTCACTCGAGGCTGAAATGGGGGGTCACTGACCGTGCCGGCGGAAGAGGTGATGACACCGGAGATTTCTTGGAAGAGAGAGGAGCGTGACACGGAGGAGGGTGCAGCTGGCTTGCCGGCGGGGCCGGTGCGAGGAGATGGACGAGGAGGCTTGGTGGAGGAGGTCTTGGAGCGCGATGTGGGGAGAAGGAGCGGACGGCACCACGGGAGGCGGTGGCTGGAACGGAAGGGAGATAGGGAGGAGGCGAGCAGCCTGGCGGCGGCGGCGTTCCTCGCCATACCAATTTGTTGCAGCAGTTCGCGCGGACGGAACAGACTTCAAAATCGTTCGGAATAGGCAGAGCATTTCTGTGAGCTGCCATACATCATGCTAGTAGAATTTTGCGCGGCGTGACGCCGCGCCTTTTATGTGAAATTTTGTGTAAGATTTTTCTTGTTGTCATGGTGGCACTTATATGTACAGCAAGCATATTTCGAAGAGTGTTAGTATAAGTGTTAGGTCTATGCTAATTATTACAGGATGGCGACCTAGAGGCGTGGCTATGAGTATGAAGAAAAAGTTTTTTTTTTTTTTTGAGAAGTTTGCGTATATATATCAGAGATAACAAAGTACAAAGAGTAATACATACGCCAACACAAGATCACACAGGCGAAAACCACGCCACAACGCAACGGCGCCGTCATCACCGTCGCCGGAGAGGACGAGACCGCACCACTCACTTACCACACCCGGAGAGAACCTCGAGGCTTTGAAGAAAGAAGTCGTCCGCCGCGCCGCGACGGAACCTAACACGCTGAACGAGCATAGCCAGCCCTCTCCCGGACGAAGATCCAGCCACCAACGCCACCGGCACGGAGCGCCAACGCCGGAGCCGCCCACCATCGACCACCAAACCTGCGCAGGGCATGGGAACACCCAAACACCTCCACCACCATACCTCAGAGCCCCGCACCGTCGTAGGAGGAGACGACGCCGCGACGACAGACGAGCTCGAGGACGGAAACCCCACAGAGCGCGGCCGACACCGCCGCCGAGACGAACGCGCAGGGGAACAACGAACCGGTCCACACACTCCTCCAGAGGCCCTCTCCCTACGCCACCACGGCCAGCCAGAGAAGGCCCGACGAAGAACACCGCGAGGACCATCAAAAACCAGAGCTCCCACCCCGACCTCCTCCTCCCCTCGCCGCCACGGCCGGCCGGAGAAGAAAGCACGGAGAAGAGCGCCGGACACCACACCTCACCGGCTTCACAGAACCGAGAGGAGAGAGCAGCCGAAGCTCGCCGACGCCACCATAGACGACGCCGGGAAGGGGAACGAGCTCCGGCACCCAACCTCCACCGGGCCACCGCCACCCCCACCCGACGGCGCCCCCAGAGACCCAAATCCTCCCCACCACACGCCGGAGACGCGGAACCAGGGTTCCCCCACCCTCCCGCCGCCGGAGCGGCAGGCGGAGAGGGAGGGAACCACCGGCCCGGCCGGCGGCGGAGAGAGGAACCGCGCGGTCGCCTCCTTATCTCCAAGCAACAGTAGGGAAAGGGGATAAGGACGGGAAAAGGGGTAATGGACTTTTGTATGAAGAAAAAGTGAGGTAGGTGATGCTTATGAGAGGAATCTGAATGAAGAGTATCTTTTTGAGCTGGTAGTGTGGTGTGAATCGGTGGCTTTATTGCAGATATTGTGTATAGTGACACGTGGGAGAGTGCGTGGCTGGGTGCTGTGTGTAGAGGTCGAATATATATGCTGAACGGTGGCTGCTGGCTGTTTTTTTTAAAGGAAATACGTATATTAAGTCAAAGACAGATGTAGTACATCATACGTACATACCAACGAGATACGGTCCAGAAGGATCCGTAGGTCCGTACAAAATGCAAGAAAACCCCTGGAAAGAAACAAAAAACAAACTAGGTCCTTAGGGTTTCCTGCACCACCACGCCGACACCACCGTCCGACACCGACGCCGCCGCACGACGCAGAGGAAGGACGACGACCAGCACACCCGAGCTTGAGGGAGCCCCATCGCCCTAGGGCTTTCTGAACCACCAGAAGGAGCACAAGTGCCCACATATCGTTGTGGCTTGCGGGTCGGGGAACGTCCCCGGGCTCGATCTCAAACTCCAGATCCGGCCACTCCAGTCGCCGACGGCGAGGAGCAGCGCCAGATCCGCCAACCTCGGGCCGCAGTCCCAGCACGGACCACCGCATCCACCAGGCCGCCGCTAGCCAACAAAGGCCAGCAGCCCAAGCTCCAGCACACCAATCTCCTTCTTCGCGACGACGCCGGAGAAGACACCGTCGTGGCGCGGCCAAGAAGGAGCACCAAAAGTCCAAAGCAAGGTGACCGCCACGCCGACCACCTCGCCGAGACAAACTGCTCGCAGATCCACCACCGGCCGCCGCCAAAACGGCAACCGAACGCAGATCGGGAGCCACCTTATTCGCCTCCGCCACCAGCATCACCACCGGCGACAGAGCACCGAACCAAACTACGCTAACTAGCTAACCTAGCCTAGTAGCAGACGGATCCACCCGGCGACTCGACCCCCCACCCCCTCCCGCCGGCACCAGGGCCGACGGAGAGGAGGGGGGCGGCAGAGTCGCCGGTGGAAAAGGAGATCGCCTCCGGTTCGCCTTTACTGTAGAGGGAGGGGAACGGGAGGACGGAACTGGTCGGACGTGGCTGCTGGCTGTTGGCTGCTAGCTTATCCACCTTTTTTTTAGGATGGCAAGTTCAAGGTCCATGGAAGAAGGTCTTGATCTTGATGAAAGGCTGGAGTTTTGGGGCGCCGAGTTAGAGGAAGATGCGATGCGGAAAGATGTGATGCCACTTGGTTTGCCTCCATCGATTGGTTTGTGCAGGGATCTTTTTTTAGTTTCATGTTTGTTGGCTTTCTCTTTCTGTTTTGTTGATTTTGTGAATTTATTTGCAGAGGATACTCGAGTCATCAGTATGTCGATGAAGAGCATGCTGTTTGAGCTTGTTAAGAAGGCTCCAGCTAGAGATCCGAGGTTTCGTACTTGGTTTCGATACAGTGGTTTTTTCAGTGATGTGCGGGTTGATGTCCCCGATCTAGTAAATCCATCTAGATTGCGGGAAGAGTTCTGTTCGAGTTTTCATGAATTCCAGACAGCAGAGGAAGCTGAGGAAAAAGCGGCGGAAAATATGATTCGAGCTCTAGAAAATAGCTGTAAGTTTGAGGTTAGGGATCTGAACTGGCAAATGAAGCGCCGCTTTCACAGGGATAGCTATAATTCGTGCACTGGTTGGCGAGCTGCTAAAGAAGAGATTGACAGCCTTGAGATAAAAGAAAAACGTTTGAAAGAAGGTTGGCGTAGCACTCTTGAAGCAGTTGAAAATTGGTCTGAGCATATTCGTTCAAGTCGTTCTGCTTGTCCAGAAGACGCTGTTCCTTTTGTGCTGCACGAAGGCATAACCAATTTCGAGGATGTATGTGAGGAAAAATATGTTAGGGAGTGAATATCTTTTTTTGTAGGCATGTAGTATGTAGCCGTACTGATGTTAAGGTAGCAGATTAGTGGACTTGTCTGCTCTTGTGTAATTTCTAGTCAAGGTTGTATTTAATCTTCACAGCGTGTGTGCTTGCCATGGTTTCTGACGATTCAGTTGAAGGCAGTAAGTTGTAAAATTTAGGACATGTGGAATTGATTTCGAATGAGGCGCTGTAGATTACAACTGTAAAATGTAGCTCCCGAAATAAAATTTAAGTCTTGGAAAATTGACCTTAGTATTATAATAGATAAGGGTAGCAGCGGTGGGCTTCAGATTAGTAGTACTGCAACAGATAATTACAGCAGCGGTTTGCTGCAACTGAAAAGCTCTGTATCTAGGAGCTGTAGGAAGAACAATGAATGCAAAATTGTGAAAAACAGAAAAGCATCCTATAGCGAACCTTATTGGAATCAGCGTTGTAAAGCTGAAGGTGTCTTTCAATTGAAGAAGTAAACAAAAAAACATATTAATTGTACATGCCAACACGGATCAGATAAAACATAGAGGTCACTGAAAAAAGGAAAGAAGGAAAACAAATGAAAATCTGGAAAGCTAATTGTTTTCTATACTTGAATAGAATCTTAGCGCGCAAAAATCCTGTAGGGTCCAAAATACAGGTACGAAATGTATCTGAATCATTTCATGTAGCTTAATAAAAACAATGCATATAGCAGCTCATTGAATAAAAAGCGGACGGTAGCTCTGTTTGTAAGTAGGCGACTAATAAGCCAAGAAGTTTGTTTGACCAGCTCATCTGTAAGAAGATAGACATAGGCTGAACACAAAGACTGAATGAATCAAGAAGAAAATGCAGTGTGCATGTATGAGAGGGGAACATTTCAGAGCTCAAGCATAGCTTATCTGTAGCAGAAGTTATATTCACAACAAAAGTAAGCGGAAGGTACATTTTTTGAGGAAGCATCTGAACATTCTTAGCATCATTACATAAATCTAACAGAGATCACATGCAAATGCACTGCAATACTTCATACTGTAAACAAACGACGGTCTGTCCAACCTAAGGGAAAAACAGTAGATATAATAAGTATATCATACATTAGTATGTCATCTGAAATAATAACGTGCAAGAGAACAACCATGAGATGCTGTTGAATTCATGTAAGACTTACCAGGTGTTGCTTCATAAACATGTCTCATAAATTAGCAAACACTTCACGGTAGACGATATTTTTAGCTTGTAAAGTAGGTTCTCCATTTTCATCAAGAGCAAGAATTCTAAGCCCTTCTTTGGATGTCACTCGTGATATAGCTACATAAAGTTGACCATGAGAAAACACTGGCTTTGGCAAATAAACACCGACTTTATGAAGCGTTTGACCTTGACTTTTATTATTGTCATTGCATAACAGATGCGAATAGGATATTGCCGTCGCTGTAAAGTAAAAGGCCACTTTCTAGACGGTGCATATAAAACAATTCTTGGTATACATACATGTTCTCCAATATTAGCTCCAGTCATGATTTTAGCTTCGAGAACCCACTGACCCAATCTTGTAACCAGCAAGCGAGTACCATTGCAAAGACCAATAGACTGATTGATATTTCGAAGCAACATAATTGGAACACCCACCTTCAAACTAATTTTATGCTGGGGGAAATTAGGAGGTTCAACCTTGTGTAAAAATTCAGGAGGGTATAGTAAATCTGCATCTGCTACATGGTCCAATGTCTTGCAAATGGCATCACAGCTTTCAAACGTGACCTCTTCTCCTGGACCATCAGTGAAGAGTATATCATTGATCGAGTTAGCCACCTTATTTGTTGGACATATTATAGCTCGCTGAGCTAAGTAAGACACATCATCAAAGTTGGCTTCAAATGAATTGTATGTCGCATTGATAAGCGATGAGACATAGTCAGATGACGGCAGCAGCGCAATGTCAGACGGCAATGTAAGCCATGATGGGGTAGACTCTCCTTGTCGAATATCCATCGGCACCAATCCATCACCCACTGCCAAAACCCAGCGTGCAAACATATCTAGCTGCACCTTTTCATTTTCAGACAAATTGGGATTAGATAACCTCATGTTCCTCTCAAGTTTCAGAACAGTGACATGTTGCCAAAGAGGAGACATAATGAGAGATGAATTAACAATTTCATGCCTTGTGGCACCCTCTACAACAGGAAGCACTTGACGGAAATCTCCACCTAGTACCACTGTTTTGCCACCAAACGGAAAATTTCTATTAGAACTGTCATCCACAGAAAGAACATCTCTCATGCTTCTGTCAACAGCCTCAAAACAGCGCCTGTGCGTCATCGGTGCTTCATCCCATAAAATCAATGCTGCTTTTCTAACTAACTCTGCTAGGTTGGTACCTCGTGACATGTTGCACATGGTTTGGTCATTGGCATCAAGTGGGATTCTGAACCGAGAATGAGCAGTTCGCCCCCTGGAAGCAGCAAAGAAGCTACACCAGAAGAAGCAACAGCTAAGACAATGTGGTCGTTTGCTCGCAATGCAGTAATGATGGCATTCCAAAGAAAAGTTTTCCCGTGCCTCCATGACCAGAGATGAAAAACAACTTTCCCACTGAACCGGTGGCAGCAGCAATAACTTGATCATAGATATTTGACTGTTCGAGATTCAGTTTTTCATGAAGAGAGGAAGCTGTAGATCGAAGTTCCTGCTTATCATACTGCATTTCTTCAATAACTAATCTGTTTCCAAGTATTCTTGCACCATGTAAAGAAGCAGTAGATATGTTAAAACTTTCTAGAGAATATCCATTTCTGCTGAACATAATAGAAAGTTCTTGCAACAACTCAGCTTGTAAGTATTGTGGAGGGATGGATAAATCATCATCATTGAGAGAGCGACGAATTCGAATCACCAGATCATCTGTCATATATTTCGAATACTTATCAAGGAGTCTCTGTGCACTGATCACACCACAAAAAAGAACAACGGTCATGAACAGATGTCTTAACTGAAAAGAAGAAGCCCATGCAATAGCTTCATCAAAAAGAAGGAACCATTCGTTGTCATCACCTACTAATCCACGAGCTTGGCAAGCCTCTTTGAAAGAACCATATAAAATGCCACTATAACTTTTAAGATCAGCAAAACTTGTAGCTCCCGGTACCTTAGTTAGCAGCAACCGCAAGAAAAAGAGCTCATTTGTTGTAGGATGGCAATTATAAATCCTTCCAATCGGCGCACCAAATTTTCCTTTCTGGACCCTTCTTTCCACTTCTTAGATTTACCATTCCACCTCCACTTGGATGGGAAATCAAGGTATTTTAAAGAGCGGGCGTCAGGGTAACGCCGGTTAGCAACAAACCATTCCGTCAACATTGTTTTGTACTTGTCTGGATTGTCCACAATGTCAGCAAGACTGTCGTTTTCACCATAGATAACTCTGTTCATATTAGGAAGATGCACAGTTAACCTTTCAACAGCTGGCTCACGAACATGTATGTCATATGCAAATGTCCGCCAACATGATTCACATGTTGACAGATACCTACAAAGCAGCAAGACATATACATGAATGGTCGAAAAATAGAATAGTGATGGAAAGGTAAGAGAACGCAAAATTAGTAATTGGAGAACCGTACCGGCATTTAGCGTAATCGTTTATCTCGTTTCTCCCTCCAGCCTGAGTACCAGTGGTTTCATACATAGAGTGTAAACGGGCATGAGCCATGTCAGGACCTTTAGCAAGGTACTTAAATAAATATTTAAGAAGGTTTGTCTTGTTGCACCACTCAACATTGATGTGAGCCTGAAACCTTTGAGCAACGCCATATTATATGGAACTATCCACTATTGTCCAGCCGGTGTCCATTTTTTATAACATAACGGCCATTATCAGGACGACGGTAAACCGGAAACCCCAATCCATCAACTGTAGTCTCTTCATTAAATTCTTTAGGATAGTGCTTCGAACATACACCATCTTTCATGCACGGTGAATGTGGATTGTACGTGCCACATGGGCCATGCACCATAAACTCTTCTACCAATGCATAACCAAGAGTATCGTCGCGATAATCAGGTATTTCAGCTGAAATGTAAGAATCTATAGTCATTGGCGTAGGATCATCCGTGTCAACCTTTAGCCACACAAGTGAATGTATGTGAGGGAGGCCCCTTTTTTGAAATTCAACTACATACAAATCTGAAAAAAATAAAGTAATATAAACATTCAGAAAATAGCCTCAGAAGTATAAACTTATGAAGCCCAATAATACAATGATACAGCAATATGAATGGAACAACATAGACAGAAGGCAAAGGCAGTGCATACGTATGAAAATTAGGGAAACAACAAATCATTAGCAAAAAAAATACAATACCATATGATAGATGGTCGTAACAGTACAGCAAGGGCAACATAATCAATCAGACAACATATACAGAAGTTGTAAGCAATGTACACAGAAAGAAAACCATAAGAAAGTGTTGAGCACGAATACAAAAAAATTGTAGCAGTACATTAACAATGACAAAAAATTGACAATCTAGAAAGCATGAATTAAATAGAACCGAATCATATCAAAATATAAATGAATGTATGCACCAATTTATGTGGAAACATACATGCATTCACGGGACCAAATTTATTTCCCTTTCTAACTCCTTCCTAAACTAATTAATCTTCATCTTGAACACACGAGTTTCAATATCTGGCCTGTCCGAATGAATTTGTCCGGGTTCAAGAAGAATAGCTTCAGATATTTCATCCCACTTCGGATTACATGTAAACGTAACAAAAAGGTCTGGAGGCCATGAACACGACAAATATCCATTCCATCTGATAATTCTGAATCATATATCGAGGGCCTCCTGTATAGCTAGAATGCAACATATATTCGACACCAACATTTTTTCCAGTGGGAGTACCTTCTCCAAGAGCATCAGACAAACCTTGGTATGTTTCAGAACGCAAAGTGTCTTGATTCCAGAAATGATAATTAGTCTAGATGACTCCACACATGAGAAAGAATCGACCATTATTTGATGCGACAATCGACCACAACAAGTGAAAGGATTGGGCTCACCTTTTCGATAATGAAATCTATAACAGTAGTACTCAAGCATAGATACATCTTGTCTTCCACGAGCAACAGCACCATAGACAGGCTGGTACTTTATTCCAAGATGGAAACCCATGGAACCCTGAGGAAATAAAAGTGGGTATTGCAAAGCCATAAGCGAAGGATTAAGAGGCGAAACCGCTGAAAAGGCCCAGCATCTTTCTGAACAATTATATCGAACCTATTAGTTTCCATAGAGAAATCATCGACTATCAAAGCAGCCAGTTCAGAAACCGCAGGTAAGGAATAACGGTTTCCATGTTCTGTCCCTTCATGACCATACAACTGAATAGCAACATTGGGAGATTCAGGTGAGAACAGTCTTCTTTCAGCCATACGAAAGGTCTGCACAAGTGGATTATGCTGATCAAGCATACTCCTTAGTGAATCAACTACAGCACGGTCAGGCTCTTCTCTCCGAGAGCGCACATGACGAACAGAACGACCAGCTTCATGTTCAGTGCCATCATCATTAGCTGAATCTCTCCTTCGCCGACGACCGCGAGGCATAGAAGAGAAACGATCTTCCGAAAGAACTGAATCAGGAGCATCAACATCACCAGAGGAAAATATACCAAGTCTATGATCCAACTCATGTAGTGTGTCAAAAATATACAGCTGAGCAAACCTAGGAACTGGATTATGAGAAGGCGGGAGAAGAGATCCAATCTGATGGCAAACCACTCCGCAAATCTTGAAGACATAGGGACCGCCACCAGTGTTGATGCTATCATCTACATGAACACCGAGTGATGTGAAGGCAAACATAGAATTGTACTCCCGTATTAAGCGCAAAAACCGTTTGCACTCAGGACCACCATCAAACCTAAGCAACTCTGAGAGGGGAGATGGCCAAGCAGGATATATAGGAAGGGACACCCTGCCACCACCACAGCATCCAGTATATACAGGCCGCCTCTTCTCGTGGCTAGCTCTCTTATGGCGTTCCTGAAACCAAAATGAAGCGGCACAAGGTCTGCAAACATGATGGGGCCTCCATAATAAGAACGACTAGGCCAAGCACATAAAAATATAAGAAAGAATCCATTACTTGCATAGTAAAAACAACGTAAGCAGAAAACGAAATGCCAGCAAGGAAATAGAAAAATTACGTTTCAGTACAGCAACAAAATCTTTCGACAACGGTAAGTCAACACGTCCAGGTGTGTAACCCGCTCGAAGCAGGCTCGATGACAATGGAGAGCCCTGCGCATCCGACGATTGTAGCAAGCTCGGCATGCAGACACGCGAGGAGTCGCAGAAACTATAGAAACAAACGGTAAGAATAGTAAACAACATCTGTAAATACGGAACAAACAGAGCAAGCTAACCAAAAAAGAAAAACGAAAGGAAAAGTGGGAATACCTCGCGACAAATAATCCAAAGGATTAGCACCAGGAGGCAAGGCCGGCAAAGAACGATCATCATCATCAGCATGAGAATCATCGTCAGCCGAAGAATCAGAGTTTGTAGAATGCTGCGCCTCGAAATCAGAAGAAGCAGGCGGCGGCTGAGTAGAATGAGGAACAGAGCGACCAGAACCTCCAGCAGCATTAAACTCATCAGCTGGCATAGGAGCCCAAGTAAACTGTCGAGCATCAGGCGAATCAGCAGAAACACCAGTCTGCCCCATACCAGCAGTGGAAGTATCCGCAGTAAGAGGATCAGGACCACACAGCAAACGAAACAAAGCTGGCAACGTATCGTCATCAGAAGAGTCGACCTCCTCACGCAAACGGTGAAATACATGCCCTGCAAACAAAGGGACCGCATGAGAAAACGACGCAAACAGAAGTGGAAAAAATAGATGGCAGTAATGAACCACTGAAGCGAAAGCGACGCAACAATTCCCATCCATGATGAACAAAGAAGATCACCAAATACGAACAAAACACAACACATTATTAAATGGCCACAGCAACATAGGTAGTATACAGAAACCAACAGCCCTCATTGCGTCACCCACGGCAGAAAAACAAACTTGGTAAATATAAATAGAAAACAGCTAGCTAGTAAACCATTATAGCAGTAATACTAACGTCAAAGAGCAATAAGCACACCATGAATGAATGCTAACTAATCTCTCTACATTTAAACTGCCCACACTCAATAAGACCTGCTACATAAGTAGAATACAAATCTGGTCAGAGAAAACAAACTGTCGTGCCATATGGAGAAGCATATAGTAAGCAATAATTAAAAACTACATATGTAAACTAATAGGAGTGAACATAAGTGGAACTCCATAAAAGACCGAACCCTCCAAAGAGCAACTAACTATAGATTAATATATGGAAATTGTAAAGGCTAACACGAATCAATGTAACTGAATACGCATACTCATAAGGAGCACAAACACAGCATGCTGCATTATCTGTGAACAAACATGACAACAACAACACTGAAAGTTAAAGGGAAAGAACAACAATGGAAAAGAAAAGTAAGAGAGAGACAAACAGTAGGACAGACCAGCAGAGGCAGTGTGAGCAGAAGCTTCACAATAAGACGAAGCGTCATGAACCGGACGCTTGCCTAAACGAATTTCCCTCCTTCGCGCATCATCCTGAGTTGGTACAGTGTCACCAACAGAATTAGTACGCAAACCTCGGCTCGTAGCAGGCAAATCCAAAGAGGGCAACGACCCACGAACAGCAGAACCCTCAGACAAAGCAACAACAGGAGCACCACCAAACTGAACATCAACAGAAGGACGCCCAACCACAAACGAAGCCGGACGACCAACAGGAGCCGGCACGGAAGGAAAAGCGTCAGCAAGCCCGACAATAGATAGCCTGAAAGCTGCATCAAGCAAACGTTATCAAAATATCTTCAGTACTGATTGATAAAGACAGTGAACAAATACGCCATGAATATATCTTCTTACATGTCAGTGCAGCAATACTAACCCAAAGAAGATAGAAAGACATGATGCACATGGAAGCAAAGTGCATATGAACGATTGGCTGAGAAATTAAATTCTTATTCAGCATGAAAAACAAAGAAGACACCTAGAATCCGGCAAGTTGAAAATTCAGCCTATACCTACTGCTAGATACTGCAACACATCAAAAGCAGAAAAATATAGATCAATATTGGAATAAGAAACCTAAACCTTTTAACAAATGTACTCCAGGAGAACATATATAAATATTTTTGAAAGAACATGGTTTAGTCAAGCTGATAAAAGTCTATTACAAAAGTTTTAGGAAAATTAAGAGATGGCACATGTAAGTGAATGGCGCAGCTATCAGAAAAACAAAGAAGACACCTAGAATCCGGCAAGTTGAAAATTCAGCCTATACCTACTGCTACATACTGCAACACATCAAAAGCAGAAAAATATAGATCAATATTGGAATAAGAAACCTAAACCTTTTAACAAATGTACTCCAGGAGAACATATATAAATATTTTTGAAAGAACATGGCTTAGTCAAGCTGATAAAAGTCTATTACAAAAGTTTTAGGAAAATTAAGAGATGGCACATGTAAGTGAATGGCGCAGCTATCAGAAAAAATCAACCTTCAACGCCATAATGGTAATATAATCAGCTGACACAAAACGTACAACATAGTTCCTATAGTTATCCGAGTGCCATTTAGAGTTCATAAAATACCTAGATAGCAAGTAAGTAAGAAAAACATGTATTCAATTTGCTATTGTATGTACCAACCAATTGAAGTTGTTGTAAGCAGAAACTCAGCCACAAATAATGTATGCTGCTCGTAGCTTCTGCGGAGAGCTTTAATATTTGCGAACGACATCTACAACCCTTTGCAAATAAAGATGGCTTTCTTTTGAATACAGTAAAAGTATACAAAGCTAGTAAGTTCGAAACAGAATACAGGATGCGCTGCTGCTCAAGATGTCGCTGAATCGTTAATAATTAACTGTACAAAGTTATCTATTAGCAAACAATTAACGGCATGATGCACTGCTAGTCAGCACATCGCTGAATTGTTAACAATTAACTCTAGAAAATTATTATCTGCAAGCAAACATAACGAAGCTAGGAAGTTGACCATGCTTTAGATGTGTACGAATAGGAGGACTGGCTAGAAGATGGTGGCCGGACAACCTTGAACACGTACCAGCAGAAAGCAATCGTGCAGAAGACACCCGCCGTACTCGAGCAGATAAAGAACCAATATGGCATTGACGATGGACCTCAGGCGCAGCAGAAAACGTATCTTCAGCAGAGCGACGACGCCGCACCGAACGAACTGACCCGGCTGAGCAAGGCTGATCAACAGCAGGCCGACGTCGACCATGGGGCATAGCAGATTGTGACGGAAGCACCGGCGACGCAGCATCGACGGGACGATGGCATCGCCGCGTCGAACGAACAGGCTCCGGCGACCAACGGTCCGGAGGACGGCGGCGACGACGACCAACAACCTTAGGCGCACGGTCAGGCGGAAGATCCGCATCGGACAGAGCAGATAACAGCAGAGCCCGAGGCCGGCCAGGCCACGGCCGCGGTAGAACAGAGGCAACAACATCAGATGGAGAGACATGAACTCCGGGAGCAGCGAAGCCACCAAAATCACCGGCGGGAGGAACCCCCAATCCAAAGAAATCCGCAGGCACACGGATGGAATCAGACGGGGAAGAATCAGCCGCCACATCAGAGGAGAAAGCCGCATCGGGTGTAGCGAGAAGAAAGAAGGTCGTACTGGGCCCTGCCGTCGACGGCGCGAGCGATCCGAGGAATCCGCGGAGGAAGATACGGCAGGCAAGGCATGGCGGCGACGAGGTCTGAAAGGAAAAGGAGCAGAAGGCGAAGAAGCACAAGGATGAAGAGGAAGTCGGGAACCATCAGGAGGCGGCGACATATGTGGGGCGGCAGAGGGAGGCGTAGCGCCGTCCCGCGCGGAATACGGGCGGCGAGGCATGGCAGCGCACGAAAGGAGAAGAAAAGTAGCAGCAAAAGCAACGACCAACTCGAGAGCAGGGAAAAGCAGCATTAAACCGTGGAGGGGGAAAAAATAGAGCACTGCCGATCAGCAGCAACCGTGCGGACCGACACGTCCACACGAACGATCCGGTACAGGGCCAGCGAACCAAACGGGCGAATCACTGCTGAACACTGTAGATGCTACAGTAACTCGACCACCCCATAGCTCGCTGTTTTGCGTGTCTTTCATATACTTAGTAATGCAGTTATGCACGTACTAGTAGATTAGATCACAAATTCAACACAAATTTACCACAAAGTCATCATAATTTTGCGAATGAGTCAATCACCGCTTTTGTTGGCCATCCATTTGCCCTTCCCCTTGTCATTTTCTAGGACGAGTACCTCCTTCAGTATGTTGGAACAATAGGCCAATCTAAATGGACTTCTCTCAAGTTGATGATACAAAATAGTGGCCGACTCCAGCTAGGGATGTAAATGGTCAGATATGTGGCGACATGTAGTCCCATCTATTCTGGTCCACAGTTCAAACCGTTTTTTTGTTTTCTGAAGAAATAAGGTGTGAACGCATTTATACGGGAATAAATGGCGCCATTTACTTGTCCATTTACATCCCTAACTCCAGCTACCAAATAAAGAATCACACAACAAATGCAATAAAAGGAAGCAAACATCAAAACTGAAGCAAACAGAACCAAGATTTTGCACTTCGTCATAGCACCCAGCAAACATGTTCACGTAGTTTTGGATGTATGCCCATCTATGGCCGACACTGGCGGAGCTACAACAACGCCGGGGGGGGGGGGGGGGGGGGGGGCGCCCCCCCAGCCCATGGGCTTTCAACAAAGAAAAGGTGCTAAATGGGCCATCTGCCCCCCCAGATTTGGAAAAAAAAAAAGCCTACGTAGGCTATTTTAGCCTGTTTGCCCCCTCATACAAATGGGCCAAGCTCCGCCACTGATGGCCGAGAGAGTTCTTGGTGCGTGTTGTGTGGATTGTATGCGGATGTTCACTGTAAACTCATGATAGATTTTTGTCCGAAAATCCGAGGTCTTTGTTACATCAACGGGATCCATGCCGGTGGTCAGCCAAGATTTGCACAACAACTCATCCTCATGGATTGAGTTGAAATTCCTTTTGGGAGGCTTTGGATCTAGACTTGAGCTAACAAGTATCACAATAAAACTACTGCACTACATAGATCCGATGATGATAAAGAAGATGTAGAGGAACAAACCTGCGGAGGTCGAACACTTGGATGGCTTCAGCGTCGTAGTTGCCCGACCTGCGACTGCATTCACCCTGGCAAGCCGACGGCGCTGATCTCTTGTTCTCTAGCGAGTGGCGTAGGGCGAGCTCCTCGTCGTCCGACGTTGGTCTAGAAACTTCCAACCCAAAGTGCATCCCAGTAGAGGCCAGCCTGGAACCCAAATTTAGTGCCGGGAGCCGACCATGGGGGAGGAGAGGGAAGGGAGTGGAGTGGACCGGAGCGAACCGGTCAAGAATGAGGCTAGGGTTTGTTATGGGGTTAGGATGGAGTAGGATATGTGTGGGGTCGGACTGGGCCATCCTTGGCCGGATCTGACGTGGCAGATGTCTTCGAGAAGCCCCATTTCGGCCCACATATAAGATGGATATGAGGGGTGCTGGACAGCCATGACGTATGGGCTAGGTATTGGAAGGGGGCGTTTGGGTAGCATTATTAGGTTCGGGTCGCATATAGGGAATAAGTGGGGGTCATGTTGAAGATGCTCTTACTCGGCAACCTCGGCCTACAAGGTGTAATGCCCTACATGTTCCATTATGAACATGTAAGACTTGGTCTTCCCTCAACTGTCGTTTCTTCGCATGGTTTGTGGTACATAATGTGTTTTGGACCTTAGACCGACTAGCCATTTGTGGTTTGGCCTCATCAACAAACATGCCAGGTTTGAAAATGCTAACCGGAGACGGCTAGACACATTATTTTTGAATGTCGCTACTCAAAGCGGATTTGGTCATCCGCTGCCTCCTGGCATTCGTGTCTGTATCGCCTTCAAAAGCTTGGACTAGCCGACTAGTTGTCCTATGATATTGGCGGTCCATAGCTGGGACTCTGTCCTCCTCTCTGAGGGGGCTAATAACCGCCATCGTGCTGATATCTTGGGAAATTTTACAAGAATGGAAGGCCAAATATTTCATCAACTAACAATCAATGACGTATGTGTTCACTTATGAAATCAATAATGAGAGCACAAGTGGATCTTAGCAAGGACGAAAAAACTTATGGTGATTTTATAGGTTTTTTTAAGTTGGGGCTTTTGCCTTTATGTGTTTGCTCCTCCTATATATTTTTTTGAAACTTTAGGACACTAGGAAGGCTCCTACCGTCTCTATATTAAAACACCCAACAAAAGGGCCCAGAATATTTACATGGCGTGGGGGCAGTAAGAGTGTTCAGATTACATTGCTGAAAATTAAAGACTAACAACTAGGGTTTTTATGAAAGAATGTTTATCCTCCTTGGTCCTATGAACTAGGAGGGAGAAGTCCTCCTTAAATCTGGCCAGCCAAGAATTAGTAGCAGGTGCAACCCCATTGAAGTGTAGGTTGTTTCTCTCATTCCATATACTCCAAGCAGCTACTGCAAAAACATCCATGAACATGGCTTTCCTCCAACTATTCCAGGAATGTGTTAACAGATCTAGTCTGTTTCCTGACACATCATCCGACAGAGGGAAGCTCAATATGGCCCAGCAGGTCCTGCTAAAATCACAGTGAAAGAAAAGATGATCCACAGTCTCTTCCACTCTAGCATTGCACATCGAACATTCAAAATTATTGCCAATATTGACATGTCTTCTCTTCAAACTTCTTGATCATTTGCCTTTGAATGAAAGGATATAAGTGCAGTAGCTTCCTGCACTTGCCTCTGTTCTTGAATTGCTTGTGGGGACAGGGGCAACACAAAGTTGGCAGCAAGAGAATTTGCTGTCAAGAAGTCCCTGACTGAAACATCCCCATTCAAAGAATATGAGAAAGCTCTAGGGTACATTTCTGAGGCAATGCCATCTCCCCAAGGGTCTTTCCAAAACAGAATGGAATTCTCAGAAAGAATTGTGCAGGTCGAAATACCTCTATAAATTGGGGAAAGCTTGCAAACATCTTTCCACCAGAAAGAACCACATGATTCAACAGCATGAGGAACCCTCTTTCTGTAATGAGCTTGCCAAATCAGAGTGACCCAAGGCGTGTCAGCTTTATTGTAAAATTTGTCTAGATATTTCAACAATAGGGCTTCATTTTGGATTTTTAGGTTCAGGATTCCCATCCCTCCTTTATCTTTTGGTCGGCACACCTTATCGTCGCAATATCACAACCAAGAATAGATGCAATGTCTGAAGCTCTCTGACTAGAGATGTTGATTGGGATCATTACTGGTTTGTGGTAGTTAATGCGCAGACCAGTGGATTGAGCATAAGTGTGAAGAATTTCCTTCATTTTGATCACTTGGGTAGGGCGGGCAGGTATAATGATAATTGTATCATCAACATATTGAACTACTGAGTAATCCATACCATAGTCCATGAGAAAGGGGCCTGCAAGAGATTGTCTTGGAAAGCTTTATTAATTGCTCACTGTAGCAAATCAGCTGCAAGGACAAAAGTTAGAGGTGAGAGGGGATGCCCGTTCCTGACGCCTCTTTTATAACGAAATTGTATCCCAGGTACCCCATTGAGCAACACAGATGACATGCCTGAACCAAAAATTAACTGAATCCACTTTAACATTTGGCGTCAAAACCCATCTGTTTCATGATTTTAAGCATAACAACATGGTCAATAGTGTCAAATGACTTGGCAAAATCCAACTTGAGCAAAATTATTCCTTTCTTTGAAGCCTCACACTGATATATGAATTCAAAAGCCCAGGCAATACAATCTTGAATAGTTCCCCCTTTCAAAAACCCATACTGGTTCTTGTGTACAATCTTAAGAATAAGTTTTTGAAGTCTGTTGGCCAAAACATTTGTGATGACCTTAAGACATCAATTAAGGAGAGCAATAGGTCTAAAGTCATTGACTATTTCAGGAGAACCAACTTTCGGAATCAGACTGATGTAACATGTATTAATGCTTTCCAAGTTGAGGTTACCATCATAAAAATCATGACATAGCTGATAAATATCCTCCTTGATTATATGCCAACAGGTTTTGAGAAATTGACCATTAAATCTATCTGGACCGGGTGCTTTGTCATTGGGCATTTGCCTAACCATGCATCAATCTCTTCATGAGTAAAAGGTGTAGACAAGCAGTCAAGATTTTCACACGTGTTATCAAGGATGCAAGATCAAATCCCATGACAGGACTATGACAAGTTCCTAGTCTGTCCTTGAAGGCTTCAAAAATCACCTTTTCTTTAGCAGCATGTGAGGAAACCCTGGGAACCATCTGACAGGGTGAGCTGAGCAATGGAGTTCCTTCTATATCTATCAGTGGCAAAAATTTAGTATTTTCATCTCCAAACTTTGTCCATCGAATAGTGCACCTTCCAATATTGCCTCTAATAGTCTAGCAGTTTCAGCAAGTGCTCTCTAATGATTTTTCTGAAGTTTTCTTCAGGAATGGTGAGCCCTCTTTTATCTTCCAAGTTGTCCAATTCTAATAAAGCTTTATTACAGTTTTCAATGGAGATGGATAACTTTGAAATGTTCTTACTCCAGAATTTCAAGTCATATATGAGGTGCTTAAATTTAGCATTTAGATTTGCAGCACTATTACTCTTATGTGTAGGCTTAGCCCAACTGGATGAAACAGTCTCCAAAAAACCTGAATGCGTTGTCCAAAAATTCTCAAACCTAATAAGTTTGCAACCAGGGATGCTTGTTTGAATAGACACTACACATGGAGTGTGATCAGAAGTTGGTTTTTTGTGGGGATTACCATAGTAGCTGGATATGATGTGGAACAATGCAAGGATGTGAAGAACGATTCGAGCTGTTCTAATAAAGGATCCTGTTGCATATTGCTCCAGGTAAAATTCCTCCCCTTGATAGGAATTTCAGTGAGGTTTTGAGATCTAATGATGTCATTAAACAGCAACATATCATCAACATTACCCCCTGGTTTATTTTGATTGCTAGATCTTATAAAATTGAAGTCCCCCACAATAAGCCAATCTTCTTGATGTGGGTTGGTCCCGATTTTCACGGATTTGTGCGGAGGGAAAGATGAACACGAAGAACACGCAATGAACGAAGAACACAAAAGAGGGGGAAAATCAACACACAAGGGTAAATAGCAAGTACCAACCCGGCAAGACTCGATTGGTAACAAATCCCCGTGGGCAGCCCCCAATCCTCCTCTCCCAAGCACACCTTACTCTTAGGATTGTTTGTCCAATTGGTCAATCCAACCAACCCGATAGAATCACCGTAAGATGAAAGATCGGCAAGTAATCGCAACTACAAGCGGAGCCTTGGTATCCACGCAGGGATCTTCTCCTCAAGAGGAGGCCTTGGTTCATCTCCACATGTGGAGGTCTTGATTCATCTCTATAGGAGGAAAAGAGACACTTTGAGAAGAAGGAGCAAGGCTCTACTTTAGTTCTCAAATCTTAGTCTAACCCTAGATCTAGATGAAGGGGTCCTATTTATAGTCTAGGCAAAAGGGGACGAAATACATGGGTCAAAACCCAGATCTGCTCGCAGGCACGCGCAGGGCCGGTAGTACCGGCCTGATTTGGCCGGTAGTACCGGACGTGCGGAAGTCCGGTAGTACCGGAATTAATTCCGGTAGTTCCGCTTAAGGTGGCCTCTGATCCAGTACCGATTGGCGTTTCGGTGGTAGTACCGGCCCTGCTGGCCCAGTAGTACCGGCCGGCAACTCTTCAGGAATTCCAGCTTCTTCTCCTCGCTCTTCTTCTTGGCCATCTTCTTGGGTCTTCTCTTGGTCATCTTCTACACTCCATTGAGGGTCGTCATCAAGGTGGTTACTGAGTATGCACAAAGTATCCGAATGAAGTAGCAAACCATTCAAAGGAGTGTCGAGATCACACATAGATAGGAGTGAATTCACCTTATCATGGAGAGCTTTGACTCTTGCTCTTGTCATGGGGCCACTTGTTGTAGGAGACGTATGTCGGGCTACATCACTTCTCCATCGGGAATATTTATATTATAAAGCCAATCAACAAACTCATCTCTCAAATCACCAGTACATGGACCATATATATTCATTAATGTCCAAGAAAAAGCATCATGTTTTCAGGTGAAATGAACTGAAAGGGCAAATGATTGACAATGCATAACTAGTCCAGAAAACACTGAGCTTTTCCATATAATAATTAACCCTCGAGAAGCTCCATGAGAAGGCACATACACAAACTCATCCAAGGAACTAGGACAACAAGATTTAATAAAATCCATATCAAAATGTGACTTCTTTGTCTCTTGCAAACAGACAATAGCACAACCACTTAACTTAATAGCATTCATTAAAGCCAACTGTCTGGTTCTAGCATTAAGCCCCCTAACGTTCCAGCACAAATAAACCACTTTCTTAAATAATTCATTAAATAATAGAAAAAGGCCTAGACCTTGTTGTCTTCCTTGTCCTGAAGGCTAGTCATCGTCTTTTTAGGGAACATCTCTTCTGGAGGAACACCACACAGCTGAATTTTTATGAAAGCGTTTCATTTGCTTCTCTTCAATGGAAGTTTCATTTTCTCCAATGCGCTGGAGAAGAGGAATAGGAGTTGTTGGTGGAACATCTGCATCAGTAGCAACATTTCCTGGAACCCGGCCATTAGAAATGTGGTCAACATCAACCATCCGAGGAGTCTTGATAGCCTTCACTCTTGACTTCTTCACCCTGGCATCAGTGATCAGTGTCACCTTAAACCCATCAAATTTATTAGCCCTAGGGCTCCTCCTCACTTGCATAGTGACAAAGGGGGTGGCAGAACTGCTAGTGTTGGAACCCGCAGCAACTGCCTAGTCAGACTCCAACAGAGCTAGTTCAAGACCAGTCACATTCTTCACATCATCATCATCTGGTAGTTCCACAATTGGAGCAACTTTCTTAGGTCGCTGAGAGAAGAAACTCAGAGCACTAGCAACCCCTTTTCCAGCTATCACAGAGACAAAAGACAAATTCTGAACATCAATCGGAGCATTCAAATTTAGGTTCAGGTTGACATCATTGTTCTGTTGCTGCAGTGGCACGTTCATGTTCTGCTGGTGACCATGATTATTGTACTGAGCATTGTGTGCCACATTTTGCTGCAACCACGCTGCAAGTTGGTTTTGATAGATCTGTTCTGCAGTGAGATCTGTCCCATACAAAGGGTGAGGATTCCCATCCTCTGGCTCAGGATCCTCCTGTGGTGCTGGCACATCATGGAAATGTGCATTCCAAACTGCACTCCTTCCCATAAAAACAGGCACATACCAGCTCTGTCTAACACCACTTAGTTGAGTCACAACCAGACTTCTTGGAACAAATTTAGGATGCACAATCCACACTTTAGCTAGGGCATACTTGAGGTTTCCTCTAGGATGATGCCACACAGAGAGCAGCTCCTCCTATATAGTTTATAAAAGCCAAAGTTATCCTCTCAATGCACAAAAATAGTAAAAATTAAAAGTAAATCATCGTACAATGGGAGAACATTTTTCTCAACGCTTCAACGTCATACGTGAATTATTTGTACACCTAATACCTCGTTGACATTCTTGCTTATAAATTTCCACTAGTATTTCTAAATTTCTGACAAATTGGGAGAAAAAACTTTAGAAGTTTGAGATGAAGAGCTTAATACAAGAGCGACAAAATGAAAGGTTACCGAAAAAATAGTAAAATGAAAAAAAAACTTTTTATGTCAGGATATCAATTTTTTCTCAAAAAATGCTACCACATATATACAGCTACATAGCAATCCGAATAGCATTTTCAAAATTCAGCACAAACAATGTTAGAACTTCTGTCTCGCTTCCTCCATGATTCTTTTCTCTCAGAGAGAAAAAAATGCTACAATGACTACAACTAGATCCTCTTTATGCCTCCCTTAGGGGCAAGGTGGTTAGGCATATCGTTTGATGATACAATTGTAGTGCACAAGAACAAAAGACATTTCTCGGACACAGGCGTGATGGTGAGATAGAATGTTTGATGACATGTTCGAGGTGCAAGTTGACAAATAAGTGCGATAAGTTAAGGCGTAGCAACAAACACGGTCAGAACATAACCATGTATAAGCACATAACCAAAGATAAGAAACAAGAGTACATTTAGGCATTTAGCACATCTTTTAATATGCAATGCAAATAGTGCCTAATAAAGTCCAAAGGTTCGAACATCAAGAGTACATAGCGGAGGAACATAGTAATACTAATAAAATTGGACAATTTATGCAATAAAAGGACATGTGGATTCACATTTGTGAGACAGACATGGCAGATCGCACCGGCGGTCTAGAAAAACTTGAAAGCACAGACGTTGTGGGAAGCATCCTTGCATCCCAAAAGATCTACCACCATGTTGTCTGCCTCTACCATCGGGCCCATGTCGTGCACATCCCGAGTCTATCGATTAAGAGAAGCATGTTTCGTCGAGTAAGAGCACGACAAGCATAACAAAATAAGCATGCTTGATTTCTCTGGATGAAAGGGAGCATACACCATGTTCTATAAGTTCCGTTCCAAGGATAATGATGAGCACCAAGAAGAAGAACATATAGCACAACAAGTTTTATTGACAAAGAGGTAAGAACATTTTTTTTTCAGTTATGACACAACATGTCGAGGTTTGGTCTAAACAGGACAATAAAATACAACTTTTAGATGACGTGACATGTTAACATCTTACTTGAAACCCACATCTTATACCTAGCACCTTCGCCGATTTGCTTACTTATAAATGTTCACCTCCCCGCATGATTTGGAACTCATCATTCTTCTGAATATATGGGATGCACCAAACGACTAAAGTGTTCAGATGCATTGACCAACGCCGAACATTTGTCAGGACCTTACTCTCTGGTCTCGCCGTTCAGAACAACGGATAAACAAATGGCTGCCATTCGTGGCGACACCACTTCATTCTCTGTAACTTCTAAGGGTCTCTTTGATTAACATGATTCTAAAATCGCAGAAATAGGAACAACATAGTACACATGATTGCAATGTCATCCACAATTCAATCCTACATGAATTTATATAAACCAAAATTCGTTAGATTGTGCCACAGGAAAAGCAAAGGATTTTGAAAAGGAGTTATGAGTGGGTTAGACTTCCTATAGGATATAGTGCAAAGAATTTCTTAGAAAAATCATTATAGGATTTAATCCTACAATTCAAACAACCACCATAGGGAAAATACTAAGTATTTCAATCTTTTAAAAAATGCAAATCATTTAATTCAAAGAGGCCCTGAACTGCTTTGTTTTGAATAAAATTAGGGTTAATTGGATCTATGCAATTGCCCAATTCACAGATTGGACTCATGCCATTACAAAAACTGAAGTTGGAAATATGCCACTCAAACTTCACAATACCTCTATCTATGCCATTGTCTCCACTAAATAGAATAACAGTTCAAAAAATACATGTATTTGAGTGTATAGTGTTGTATTTACCATACTACTCATGTGCCCAACTTTTTGGCAGCACTTTAGCGTCGTCCGGCCGCCCAAAAATTCAAAAAATTCAAATTTTGGCCAAAATTGAACTTTCTCAGAAAAATCTAACAAAATTACAGAAAATAAAAAACAGTAATATGAGCCTACTGTTCAAACATGAGCCAACTCTGGGCACATATAGACCCTTAAACTGAGATTTTAAGTTCTGTCCAGAAAATTTTCAAATTTCGATGAACATGTACGAGTCTGGATCGACTCTTTTTGTGTGTGTGCATGGGTCCAGTACGTGCTCCAGCGTATAAAGTACTAGTTGAATGCCCGTGCGTTGCTACGGGAATACAATATGATGTTTTATATTTGTTCTATCCATCCACCTATTGTTGCTCCCTCCTATGGCCACCATGTTGTCACTTCGGACATCAACAACCCACTCCACATCACTGCCTAATCGCATATGAATATTTTCATAATCCACGAATGTTCGCAGTTGAATCCCCTTTAGATACATTTGGCTAAGTTGTTACTGTGCTCTGACGTCTTCTTGCATGATTTTTTTTAGATACACTTGGCCTAGGAAGTATGCAAAAGCTTGATGGTTTCACATTATCTGTTCAAATCATTTAGTACGCAGACGTTCAAGAGAAAAAAAACAAAGGACACCTCTAATTTAGATAAAAAAACAAAAGGATAAATTAAGTGTCGGTGCCATGAATCCACAAAAACCAGTAGCGCTGCAAATATTTGAAATGCAGTTTAAAAATATCTCATATTCATATGTTGAATGCTCATGCCTTGCCACTATCCCTTTTTCTCTCTTGTCAACTTAATACACATGAATATTTACATGATATAAATTGCACTATGATTTCATTTTTCTTGAAGTGTATCACGAGAAAAGGGACAATTATATGTTTAGGACTCACCTAGTGCGCTAAACACGTCAAGTCCCTAACTCCAACGTCTTCCTCATTCCGCTCTCAAAGGCACACCCATGTGATCATCATTTCTGTTGTGTTTCAGCCTAATCCTGCTAGAAAACGGAGCTTTCACGTTGTCTCGTTCATCACATGTTGCCTCTGTACAATCAAGAGGACATGGCACAATGGTGATATTCGATCTTCTTATTTTTCTTATGTCTTCTTTGAGACGACAAAAAATGTTGCATATGGTGATAATAAAAGCAGCCCAATATAATAATAAAAAGTGTTGATCAATATACTATCAGTTCCTCCGCGACCATAGGATTAGCCAATTTCATTAAGAAAATCAAAATATTTACTGCTACAAAGGAACAAATAGGACAATAAAACGAAAAAATAAATATAAAGGGCTACAAAAGTTTGGGAAGCCAGCAGAAACCATCCATTTGCCCCCAACAGCGAAAATGATCTCCAAAAAACCAAAGGCATTTGTATATCCTGCATGAAATGGCACACAAGGTAACACAGTATTTGCAAGGAGAAAATAATTATACTCAGAACGACGAATACCTATAACACCCCCCCCCCCCCCCCCCCCCCCCCAGCTTTATGTAGGACATAATCGTAGCATCCCTTCCAGCGAGACGCTGATGGTGAAGATGAAACAGCAAGCCTAGGAAAAAGCTCCAAAACGTAAATCTTGGCGGCATAAGGTCATTGTGGCCCAACCTCCACCTCTGTAGTGCAGCCACAGGCACAAGAATCCTTAATCCTTACCGACGAGGCACTTGTTCTGGTTCTTTCTGCAGTTTAGACCAGCGATGAATTCAATAGCAGAATATGTATATCAAATCCATGGGATTAGCGTGAAATTGGGCAAAAGCATGGATTATTGAGAGCATTCCATAGGGTGTATATCACAACTCCCAGATTAACATTTTTTTTACTACTCTGTTGAGATGTTAATGCTAACTAACTATCATACATAGGATACGTTTATTTGGGACACAATTCAAGCTGAGAGCACATTAATCCACTCCCTATACATATTTTGCAACCGGGCAAGAGAAAAAGTAGATGATCAATTGTCTTATCATCACAAGAAGGCATTTCTTTTCTCCCTTCCACCCCCGTGGTGCTGCAACAACTCTGATGCACACTAACTTGTACTTTTCTTCCTATAAACTTACACGCACAACACTACATGTGCAAAAAACGATTTTGGATAACTATTATTTGCCTCTTAGGTGCAACTTTATGTTGCACAGAAGTATCATTAATAACCAGTGACTACATTTTTGTCAACATAAAGTTGTTTACTTTGAACTCGTGTAGAAGAACCAGTCGATATTGAGAACGCACGCGCACGAATTACTAAGTATATGAAAGCTGTGCAAAACGGCGAGCTCTCCGCGCTCGATTTACTGTGCTTAGCTACAGTAGTAATGTAGAAATCTACAGTGCTACAGTGCTTCAATCCCGGCCGTCGCCCGGCGATCGGACGATCCACCGACCGCGTCCATGACGGTTTTGCAAAAAGGCCCCTCCCAAAACCAGAAACCAAGCCCGCGGTCCAGAAGAACGCGAGTCGAGGGACCAACTCGAAAAATCCTAAAAAACCTAGACTTTTATGCAAATTTCACGACAACATCCCCCAAACT
The DNA here is from genome assembly GCA_947311845.1 of Poa pratensis. Taxonomy (NCBI): domain Eukaryota; kingdom Viridiplantae; phylum Streptophyta; class Magnoliopsida; order Poales; family Poaceae; genus Poa; species Poa pratensis. The sequence goes on from CAMZMU010000114.1 coordinate 30,331,725, forward strand.
CTCCTCTCTCTCCCCTCGCTCTCGCTCCCGCGGCGACCTCTGCCGCCTCACCGTCGCCGGCTCATTCCGGCGTGCTCCGGCCAAATCCGCCGCCGTGATGTCGCGTGGTCCACGCGGCGGTCGCCGCTCCACCTTCTCCTCCATTTCGATTTGATTTTCCCCTCCTGGTGCGGCCGCGCGCGACCCAGGCTAGGGTTTCGGCCGTCCGCGCGGCTCCGTCGTGCTCGCCCTCGCCTTCAAGCCGCCCTCGCCGGCCTCATCTCCGACTCGGGCCGCCGTTGTCCCACAACAGGTCCACCGTCTTCATTCCCCGTCTGCTGCTGTTGCTAGCCACGACGCATCACACGCAGATGCGGGACGCGACGGTGCAGGGGCAGCCAGGACGAGCGGCAGCGACGGGGAGTCGGTGACGCCATGGCGCAGGTCGGCCGCAGCGAGCGGCAGGAGCAGGGAAGCCACGACGTCGTTGTCCATCTTCACGTCGCCGCCACAGGTCAGAGCATCTGCTTCCTCCTCCTTCTCCCTTTCCTCTGTCTGTTAAACTTCCATAGCGCGTCCTTCCGTTAGTATTGCTTTTGTTGGCTTCAATCGAGTCAATTTTTCCCAGCGTTAATCACTACGTGGCGTGCCTCCACCTGTAGTTGATATCACCTGTTTCGTTATTGCACCGAGTGGCCACAGAATGATTCTCTTACGATGTCACTGAATGGTTGCAGGACTACATGTAGCATCACCTTGACGGAGCTCCTTTAAGCAGGATGGCCAGCAAGAGAGAAATCGTCTTCTAGGTTTGCTAGAACAAAAAGATTGTCTGACACCTTGGCCACCATCAGAACCATGATCTAAAACTAAAACACCCTCTTCACTGCCTTATTGGGCTATCTATGCATTGTATGTTCTCTACTGAGTGGTCACAATGTTATGTTGCATAGAGCTGTTGTGGCTTCATTGTGTCGTACTTTAAAAAAAAATTGTTTTATGCAATGCGTTTTCACTGCTGGGTATGAAAGCCTAATGTATAAATTATTTTATCTTTTATTGGTTTGCCGCTTAATCTTCTTTCTTTGTGGTTAGGCAATTCCTCTTTGGTCTGCTAGCTAGATGCAAGATTCATGCTTGGACATACTAGCATTTATTTACTCCGGCCACATGCCGTGATGCTCTAATCGGCTAATCCTGAACAACATGTTTATTATTAGGTCTGTGGCTGAACAACATGCCCTGACCTTAGTTAGTTCCGTCCCAGGTGTTGTGAGAATTAGGCCATCGACGTTGGTTGGACAATGCGCTGATGAGCTGCATAGAGTAACACAGCATACACAGCAAAATGTTTCTGTCAATGTGATATCTTCATGCTACAGAAACAAACTTATGGGCCAAATTTAACCTACAGTTCTTAATATATTCAGAAACAAAATCTAGGTGCAACTACTTTTGATTTGGCATCTCCAACTATGTATTTATTGTTCGTGTGTGCCATTTGCAGGTGGAGGTCGAGACGAGCAAATACTTACCTGACGAAAATTTTATGCCTCTACATTGCTGGAATCAGCTAACATGGAAACATACACAAGAGATGACGCGCTTGCTGCAATGAGATTTGGGAAAGTTCAAACATTTGTACCATTTTATGCAGGCATGGGTTGGGCTGCAGAATCAATGGAGCTCAATCTATTGTCGTTTGTTGGGCCATTGCTGCGGGAGGAATGGAAAAATCTCTGTCCAAGATGAGAGTCCACTCTCAAGTGTAGTGTTCGTTCGCATGTTAATGGGAGCATGTGGTTGGGGTTTTGTTTCCGACAAATATGCGTGAAGGTAAACGACTTAGTCTTACAAGCGCTTCCACAATTCAGTTACTCAGTACAACCTTTTTCCTGTTCCTTAGAATTAGATGGCTGTAACCATAATCATGAATTTTAATTTCACATACCTGATGTACTGGCGCCATTTCATAAGTTCAGCCTATTTTTGAATTGTACCTGCACATTTAGCTTCTGCAGTACCCTCAAGCAAGGCGACATCCTGTAGGTAGTTATAGTTGAAAATTTAAAATCCACAAAGGTTATTGCAGTAGTAATCTGATCTACAGTACCTACACAACAAGTGGAGCCTGCATACATGTATTAGAAGATGTGCTGATGGGATTTCTTTCTCCTGAGGAATGTAGATTCTATACCTGCCTAATACATACCAAGTAGCAGTCATGAAATCAAGATCGTTTTTTCTACTTATGAATAGTGATTTTCAAGCTATTCTGTGGTTTTTGATCAAGGAATTTTCTCCTTCAAAGTACAATATATCAATGGCTTCATGATATTTATATGTATTACTCAAGCAGAATGAGCTCTACGCATGCCATTTTTTACTAAAGTATCATTAGAGCTATTCTCTTGAGCAGTATTTTTAGGCATAATAACCTGTACATATGCATGTTGTGTTTGCTAGAGTACCATTAGAACTATTCAAGCAGAATAAGCTCTACGCATACCATTTTTACTGAAGTATCGTTAGAGCTATTCTCTTGAGTAGTATTTTTAAGCATATTAACCTGTACATATGCATGTTGTATTTGCTAAAGTATCATTAGAACTCTCCCTATCATGTTTCTTACGTTCCTCAATATGCATGTCTCATAGCTACAAAGATGACCAAACCATGAGACTCACGCTGACGACAAGTCAGGTTGTTTTTGATCAAGGTCAGAAAGCCGTTGTATCTTCAGAAGTTTGAAAAACATTGATGGAAACACAATATAATTGTGTGATGGTTTACTTGGTGTAGGTTTGGGCGAGATGCTCACGTTAAAGCAAAGGATGAACATCCAGCAGTTTTCAGTGCATGGTGAGGCTGACCACAAAATCACCGGCAGTGATGGATGCCGCTAATGCACAGGTCAAATTATTTGTGTTTGTTCTAAATGGCAGATTCTTAAGTTTTTATTTTGGCAATGCTAAACATATCCTTGCGTCCTTACTCATGTTTTCTTTCATGGTTTTAACTGAAAACCAGGGACAAGCCCACCTAATTATAGCTTTTGTCAATAAGTAGATTTAGTTCAATTGCTTCGAAATTGTCAACTTTTGCATTTAGCTGAAATGGCATCTACTTGCTGGAATCAGTCATAGATGTATGTGCAGTTCTATGAAAAAAAAGACATGGTATGCTAAGGTTGTGCAAGAAAATATTACTGAAACCATTGTTGACGGTTTGTGCCATTTTGCAAACTTGCTACCTCTCGATTTTGTTCTTAGCAGGGGATTCTCTCTGGGTCTTCTTTGCAAAAAATGCTAATGATTGAATATTCATGGGAAATCATGTAATCTGAATGTACTAAACAAATAGCTTTTTTTCCGATCAGGGTCCCGTTCAGGTATGCTGCACTGATTACTTCATTCTCATCCTCTGGAACATATCAAATATTTTGAATTGTATGCTTACCAACTTATGAATTTAAAAAAATCCCCACGGCTTTTTAAATAAAATGAACCTATTTTATAATGTATTTGTTCCGTAAATTGAAATTTTATTATTCTGTAACAATGTCAAATCTCTATGTGCACTCTACTCAAACATTAGGAACTCTTTCTATGCAATTTTTGCTATATCGTTTAATAATGACCTCACCTTTGCGCTAAAAAAGGGTTTGTTTACACGTTCGTAGGTTCAAAAAGTGTCTGCAAGATTTAGTTACTATGTAGAGGTTCCAGATTAAAGGTAGCTAATCTACTACTGTTGTCCTTTATATTTACTTCAAATGCACTAATAGTGCTCTGTTTGGTTCATCGATCAGCTTGAAATTACTATTGGGTGTTCCTAATGGTGCACCTCAAGAACATTGCTCATTCTGCAACACCCTCTCTTCCTTGCACTCTTATCATTTGAGGCTAAAACTCATGTTAGTCAAGTATGAATCATATATGATAACTATTGTGACGACAATGCATGGCTGCCATATCGATCAAGCCACTGCTTCTATGATGCTGATCTGGCCACTATGTTAATCAGATTAGCAACAATTTCTTACTTTTGAATGTTTTGTAGATGAATCACATGCAACAACCAGATGGCACTACCTGGCTGACTTTGTTTTTGTACAAACAGACAACCCGCCAACTAATGTACACATTTTGTAATTATTTACAGGGGGTGACTGTCTCCTCTTTCCCAGGTACTTATGCCACAATCATTTGCATATATCACCGAAGAACAATTCAGCGGATAGACTTTCCTGCTTACTATATCCTACTACTACAGGTTTCCTACCATTTGTGAGCACCTCTCTTACTCGCTGGCACTTCAATACACAGCTTCCTGAAGCAGAAACTCTTCACAACAGGTCAATTTATCTATATATACCCAAATGCTGACTAAACCATATGCAAACAATTAAACATAACAAAAGATTTGCTAACATGATGCAGTTTCGAGGACTACCATTATTTGATCTGGGTGGGATGGACACGGCATAGAATTGGCCGAACCTTCAGAAACAACGCTATCTGCCCTAGGATGCCACGATCTACCTGATATTGCTGTAAGTTTGCTATTCAAACACACTATTTTTTTATTATACTATTGACGTATCTTACAAGTAGACGCGCGACTATATGATGATCTCTCTTTAATATTTTAGTCAAAAAAATTGAAACTGCATATACTTATTTTCCAAGTAAACGATCCACAGGATTGGTGGTTCTATTCTTGCAAGAAATGCTTTTCAGGAATGAGATTGTATGATGCCACGCATAAATGTCGCAGGTGCTCAAACTGCACATCCAGTTCATCGACCTGTTAACTAATATTCATAAGTTTCTACTTACTCACTGGCTGTTGGTTTGTTTTCCTGTGGTGTTTATCATCAGAGTGTGTTCGATCTGCTCAGAAGGAAATAACTGACATTCCCTCTAGCACATTGCAACTAGCAGAATACAGTCTGATTCTTCAGGTTTTTTAAGTTTCTAACGTAGCCACGTACGGATCAATATATTTTCCATGCCGTCTCTCAGGTAGCGTGCCCAGATAAGAAAAAAACATGCACATGGTGATCCAAAATATACTCTAATTTTTGTTTCTTTTCTCTTAGGAATCGAGGTAGATTAGTCTCTAACAAAGTTATAAATACTATCCAGTGACTGTACTACTTATGATTATATTCAGAATTTTTTTATATTTGATTAAAACTTGACCGTTAGTGTTCCTATGAAACTCTACAGGTAGCTTCAATGGAGCAAGACCATGAAATGAACACTCACAGTGGAGAACTTTAATAACCTGGGTCTGGTCCTAGATTCATCTTTTTGTTTCATTAAAAACAATAGGCTTGGCTTGCTATTTAGTTCTTGATGATGCCTGCTGCAAATGGTGGTTCAAATAGGTAAAGTATATATATTTTGAAAAAAAAAGGTGAAATGGATGTCTAGAAGGCAGAGACCATTTCATTGACTCCTAGATGATAGGGATTGCAGCCATTTTGTTGTTTCTCGAATGATTACTGTAGGGGAGACCTCCACAGCCCTTTATTAGAGAAAAGAATATTTACAAGGATTTACATTATGTACAGATGGAAAAATTACAGGAGATTACTTACCCATATTTCTAGAGTAGGTACCTTTCAACCTATGCTTAGGCAAGGTCATATCACAAGCTTTTTGACTGTTCCAATGTAAGATATGATGTTTTGGGCAGTTTTTGTTTGTCCCGGGATTAAATTAGAGGCAACAAGACAATAAAATATGACTTTGCATATGTTATTTTCTAAAGGTATTATGATATGCACGTACAACAGACAGTGAATACCATTTTATCTTCCAATATGGTACATTTGTTTTTTAAGGACATGATCATTTCCTTCTACGAGTTAGGGAGTTATACCAGAAAAGTGGATAGAGATTGATTAGGTAAATGAAGATCCATCTACTCATTGTTGGGATTGTTTTTCTCCGAAGTTTCATTTGTTTTCTCCAGTGTTTCATTTGTTTCAGAGAGCAATTAAGCGAGTTTCATGCAAGAATTTATTGTTTTCATGTGCTATGGTAGGTACTGATTCTTGGGCACTGGACATTCAGGCTGGATTGTTCTGTCAAACTTGCAACATGAGCAATATTACTTCCAAACAGAAATTTCTCACCAAGGGCGCGGCGTGTCGCCGCGCCGAATTCAACTAGTAAGCACAATCTCGGACTAAAAAACTGATTGCATATTTAACACGAGCATGGACTCTTTAATGTGAGTAAAACATATGATATTTAATAGTCTCGTTAATCTAAATTTGTCAACAACTAAGGATGGGAGTTAATTTGGCTTCGTTCAGAATATTAGATTATCGGCTTCCCAAGAGAATACAAGCGAATGTACATCACACTACTGATGTATGAAAAGAAAGATAGAAGATCAAACCTGAAACGCATTTTTTGTGTGGAACATGGTATTTGATAACAAGTGAAACTTGAAATATTCCATGTGCTCTGTCTCCAAAACAAACATCTGTAAAGTAGTGGCAGTGTATTTGATAATTGGTGAAATTATGGAACATTGTATTTGATAACAACTGAAATTTTGGAACTGTGCGGCAAAATGGATGCTTGTCCAGAGAGCACTACAAATTAAGCTATAGTACTGATGACTCCAGTTCATTACTAACTCCAAACAAAGAGTGAAAGACCCAATTTACATGCAAAAACTGAATTAGTCGGCAACTATTTAACCTGGCTCACCTCCATGGGACATGTGAACATAAAGAAAAAATAGGTATGGTGTGATGAAAGAACATGTAAAAAAGTGTCCTCTCTAGAATAACTGTTTCCAGTATGTGCAAGCTTGTTTACATCTGGTATAGCAGATGTACGATGGCTCTAGCATCGGTTTTATCTCGTTTCAAAGTTATCGTGGCCCACTCCATGATCTCATGTCCCTTTTATAAGTCAGCTGCAAATAAAGGAAGTGACTTGAGCGGCATACGTGCTCAAGCAATGAACGGATGTGGATGCGGTCATTTCGGATTGGTACAAGTCTCATCAGAGAAATAGTTACTCGGAGTAACTCATGATATCACTGAGTCCTCCTAATGTTCTGTTGCTGAGCACCTCAGACTCTTCATCCATGCGTTGTGCGCTTCAATGGATTTCAGCTTCTTGAGGAACATCTGACAAACAAATCGGATATTCAGGAGTGTTTCATTCACTAAACATTAAGGATTAAAATAAGTCATATGGACTCAAGTGTAGGTAGGGAATCATGCGCTCCTCCATACCTTGGATAAATAAATAGTTGGCTTACCCTGACATTATGTGCAAAGACTATGGTATATGTTCAGGATTAAAACAATGTTTGGAATTACTAATCCCAATCAACAAGACTATGGAATTACTAATCCCAATCAACAAGACTATGGTTTCCTGTACTGCAGTTCAGCAAGTGCATTGTCGTTCAACAAGATTAACAGCTGATTTTGCAAACTGTGGTTGGCTTGCCGGATTACTCCTTGTGCACACCCTCGACGAAGAGGAGGAGGATGGGAAAGCCCTGCATGCTGTAAGCCTCCACGAAGTCGTCGTCCTCGCTGGCGTGAACCTTGGAGATCGCTACATCGTGGTGCCTCCTCCGCGAGGTCGGGTCCAAGCCTCCACGCCCCTGTGCTGCTGATCTTGCTCAGGATCTGGAGAGGGCATCGGGCCTCCATGCCCCCAAGACGCGCGGTGGAGGACTGGGAGTCGAGGGGAAGGCGGTGAACGCCGGATCTGGCGGTGGGGAGGCGCTGGAGGAGGAGGGGTGAGAGAAACGCCGGATGTGGAGGCAGAGCGATGGGTCGTGCGTGACGGTTGCCGTTTGACTGATTGGATCGCCACGGCGGTTCCCATACGCAAGGGTTGACCACGCGGGATCCGCCGCGGTGGGAGATGAGGGATCGGAGCAGAGCGGGGGCGCAGGACTCGGGGCCGAGCGGGGCGGCGGAGGACGAGGCCGAGCAGGGGCGCAGAACTTGGGCCGGCGGCGGGGCCGGCAGGCCTGGATTCGGCGGCGCGTTGGGAGAAGAGCGAGGGAAGGAGAGAAGCGTGGCGGCGAATGAGAGAAAATTTCTGAGTGGGGCCCACACGTGGGACGATTTTTCGTATGAGTCCGGCCTGAGCAGACTTTGGCCCCACCTGTCGGCGCAAAATTTTCTGCCAACGGCAGACCGCGGGCGAACCAACGTACCACCGACCAACCATCACGACCGCAGACTCCCATTTAATAGTAAAGACATGTACGAATGTATAACTGTCGTATAAGTTTGGGTAATGAACAAAATGGCATAGATAGAGGTATTGAGAAGTATGAGTGGCATATTTCCAACTTCAGTTTTTGTAATGACATAAGTCCAATCTGTGAATTGGGCAATGGCATAGATCCAATTAACCCATAAAATTAACCTACAAATTGGAAGAAGAAACATTAGAAACTTCACACGAACTATACAATTTTGCAACAATTTAACGGCAGAGCAACAAAATGAGGAAAAATGTAAAAATGAAAAAACAAATCATACTGCGTCGCTGGGAGGAGGAGAGAGTGGAGAGGTCTGCTGCGGGAGTGCTGGGTGGGGTTCAAAATTTTGTCTTAAACAAAGGGTTGTCCAAAATTTTGTCTCCCGCGTTTGGACCCAAAATTTTGCCTCCGAAATCAAATATGCGTGGCGGGGTTTGGCGGGCGGTCTTCCCAAATTTCGTTTTAGCGGAGCACGATGGCAGAATCTATTTTCTCTAGGAAAGAAAGTGTCCTGACGGAACCGAACGAAGCTCTCCCACCTTATCCGCTCGGCTACAGTAGAGAGAGGCGGAAAAGGAGGCGACCGCGCGAGCTCGGTTTCCGCCGGCGAATCCACCGCTCCCCTCCGCCTCCGGTCGCCGTTGAGGCACCGCGAGGTGGGGGGAGCTCTGGTTTTCGTCCTGGTGTGTAGATAGGTTCCTATCTAGGTGTGAGTGCCTCCCGACGACGTCGAAGACGGGGCGATGGAGTCGGTGTGTTGGCTGTGGTCCTTCCCCTCCTTCTCCGTTCCGGCGGCCTCGTTGCCGGGGAGGACGTGAAGGTAGTTCATCAGGTGCGCTTCTTCGTCCTTGCTCCTCAGGCCGGCCGTGGTGACGAGGTGAGGGCTCGGTGGTTGTTGGCGACCTGCTTTTGTTGGTGCTGGTGGAGGTGGTCTTCGTCGACGGTGCTGCTCCGGCCGGCCTTGGTGGCGAGGGGAGTGGTGTCTGTCGGTGCCAGCGTGCTGGTGGTGGTGGTCCTTGGCGATGGTGGAACGGCTGGAGGATGGGCGGAGGCGGGAAGACGACGCTGTGGCCGGGCACGTTCAGCGAGTCTAGATCCCGGCGCTGGCGGCGGGTGGCTCTTGCGGCCGTCTACAAAGCATGGTGGTGCTGTCTTCCCGGCGGTGCGTGGTACGGCGTCTCCGGCGTCGCCTCGGAGCTTTGGGCGCGACGATGGATCTGATCGTGATCTTTCCTGGTAGCTTGGGGTGCTCTCTGCACTTTGCCTGGGTCCGTTTGTAATTTCTGTTTTCTTTTCTTTTGGACTGTCTTGTAAAGTGTACTGAGCTGCCTTGTATTTGGATCGGATCCTTTCCTCAAAAAAAAAAGTGTCCTGACGGAAATACAGCTACATAGAATTTCGAATAACATTTCCAAAATCCAGCATAAACAACCCTATAAATCCTGCCTCACTGACAGCGTGACCCTATTCGCTCAGAGATCAACCAAAAATGCTACAATAACTGCAATAGTAACCCCCAAGAAACGACTGTTCGCACCAACCGCTCCTCTACAGCCAGCGTTCTTGCTATCCGTGTCGTCACTGGCGCCGGCGCCGGCGCCGTCCGAGCCCTGCGAGAAGGCCGACCCAGCGGGAGGCGGCGCGAGGACGCGTCCCATGGGCGGCGGCGGCGGGTGCGCGAGGTTGGGCGGCAAGCCGCGGCCGTAGGCGACCTTGATCTCGAAACGCATGCCCTGCTGGCACTGCGCGCCGCCGTCGGCTTCGGAGAAGAAGTAGTTCGTGCCTTCGTAGAGGAGAGCGACAGCGATGGATTCGGCCTCCTCGGTGCCGCCCCCGCCGCCTCCGCCGCCGCCGTAGATGTAGGTCTTCAGGCCGTCGTCCTCGCTGGCGTCGCACAGGGAGTAGGTGGTGGAGTTGTCGGTGAGCACCACCGACGAGTTGTCGTTCGTCTTGAATACTGGTTGGTAGGAAGAAAAAGGGAGACGGTTAGCTTGAATTTGGTTCACGGCTGAGCTGTTTGATGCAAATCATTAGTCGATCACCGCATTAGATTGTGAGCACAGATCGGTGATTCAGCTACATGATACTGGAAGTTGATGATCAGTCAATTGCTCTAACATTACAAGTTGAGAAGTATATGAGTAAAAAAATCACATCACTACCATGCCTTCCGAAGTAGTACAATCAAGGTAATTAAACCTGAGTTTCCTGATCATATTGGACACTAGAATCAAGGTAATAAATTACTCCATCCAGAGTGTTGACCTGTCATCTTGGAGATCAAACGGCACATGCTGTCCACTACAGACAGATTCTACTAATTTGCCTTGGTTTCTGGGCGCATGAATCTCGGAAGTTTACTGCATAGCTAGATCTGGATCTAAGTTCAGAATTCTTAGTTTCTCTGGTTCATTTTCTGGAAAAATTGCCTTTGCTTGCCTCCACTTTTATCAAGTAGAGCTGTACATGTAGATAGTAATACTTCTCCTCCCTACCATTTCATGGCATCTAGAATTACAGCTCCCATTTTTCTTCTCATGATGCACCGGAACACTAGCTCAATTACTTTCTTTTCTCAAAGCACATTGCAAGCCACAAAAAGAAATTGTACACGGAAAGCAAGCTAAACTGATCTGGAGTAGCTGTTGGTTTAATCAGCATGAACGTACTGAGGAAGTCGCCGAGGTAGAACGTTTCGGTGGCAGCCCAAGCGGAGTAGTTGCCCGAGGTGGTGTTGCTGGTCGCGTTGAAGAACCAGCCGTCGGCGCCCCCAACCGTGTGGTTCTTGTACGCCGGAGCCGGCGACGCGGAAGGTACGCCCTGCGCCGCCGCCGGGCTTGCCAGCATGCCCATCACGGCGACAGCGGTGGCTACCGCGGCCGCTCGTAGAAGGAGCGTCATGGAGCCTGAGCTGCTATGGCTTGTGGCAGGCCAGTGGAGTGGAGCTGTCTAGTGTTCTGCTGTTTTTCGGAGACAAATCTGAACTGGAGTGGCTTGGCTTCGAATTCCGAGTGATGGATATGCCTTTCAACGTGGGCTGAACAACTGTCGGTGTGTGCATAGTTGATTTATTTTAGCTATTTATTTAGAAGCTTCCAAATCGAACGAGCCATTTAACTTTGTATAGTATTAATTACCCGTGCATTGCAACAGGGCATAAACATACTATACGGTAATTATTGTGAATATGATGATTAATAAATACTTTACACTGTGTTTGGATGTAGGAATTGGGGCTTGGAATCTGGGAATCTAGAATTGGACAGCAATTTTCGCCGTTTGGACTGGTCACGAAATTCGGGCTCGGAAACGCAGACCAATTCCCAGCGCACCCCCGCGTGTCCGCTCGGCCAAAATCTTTCTGAGCTAGGAGCCTCGGAAACGCACGGAAATGGTGCGAGCGAGCTCCTTCGTGAAACGTTCCCCTCCTCGTGAAACAGAACGAGCGAGCTCGACCTTGCTCCTCCTCCTCCTCGATCTGCCCTGAGACTACCACCGCCGCCGACAACCCTGCCTCGCCGCTCACCCCACGACGCCGGCCACCTCGTTCCCTCGACGCCGTCCACCCCACTCACCCAATTCCCTCTGTAGCTGCCCTAGGTCACCCATCTCCGTCGCCGTCTGGATCCCAGTCCCGCCGCAGGTCACCACCCACCCGACGCCATGGTCCGCCTCCCTCCCTCTCTGGATCGCCGCCGCCCGCACGTATCCGCCTCCTCCTCCCCCCATCCATCTGCCCACCCAGACGGCCGCTCCTCTGCCTCCCTGGTCGCGCGGCTCCTTCACCTTCCAGCATCAACGACACCGGTCTACGACGGTCATCCGGATCCTCTGCTCCGGCGTCTTTGATTGTTTGTTACTTGATTTTGAATTTTTAATGCTATTATGTGTGCAAAATAATATATCAATATTTAAATATATACATACAATTGTTTCATACATGTAACAAGTTATATATTGTCCAAACTCAACAAAACATTCAATTCCAAGATTCATACATCCAAACAGGAATTGGAATCGTGTTCTACCCTCCGATTCCAGCCATAAATTCCAGTCACAACCAAACAACGGAATTGGAAGTGGAGTCCATTTCCTTTCCATCTGGGAAATCGAATTGCTAGTCCAATTCAATTCCAACAAATTTTGCTACATCCAAACACAGTATCTAAACACAGTGTTACAATAATTATTCTGGTTGGATGGAAAAGGTAGTTAAATTCATGATAGCGTGAAGGGATGATGATTGATAAATTATGGTAATTGATTCTGTTAGGATGAAAAGGGTAGGTAAATTATGGTGATTGAATTGGTGACGTGGTGGGATAGACGGACGGATCGGAATAATATCAGCCCTCCATTTCTACAAATACCAAAAATGACCATGTGACAATTGACGAAGGCACATGAAGATGATCCCCACAGAGCTAAGGTTAGTGCCCTAGAAAGCACATTTTGGTTGCAAACCACCTCGCTATTGGTAGCACAAGCTCTACATTTTGCAATCCCATTCCATCTATTGGATATACATTCAACAGCTTATCCCATGGTTAAAATGTGAATATCCACCAAGACATAAGTTTTTTTTTTTGAGAAAACGCAAAGCTTGCCTTTCGTTGCATTGATGGAAAGAATAATCTTACAAGCCTAAGACAAGGCCTAAACACCCGACCACTCAAGACAAGACCCCACCCAACAGCCGCAAGACAAACATTACAACACACCAGATAGAGAATGCTAACTCCTGGTACAGATAGAGAATGCTAACTCCTTATACTGCCATCTTCATTTCTATTTTCTGGTGAGGATCATAGCAAACCAGTTCAAAATCTGATGCAACGAATGAATCTATATCCTTCTTCAGAGGATTTATTTTCAAAATCTGCAAATGATATCGAATGCAAAAACATAATCAGATAAATAAATTACTTAAAGGTACAGCCGGAGTTAGTATATGTCTGGTTGCTTTTTTATACAATGTTATGTTATGTTCACGAAATGCTTACAGGAAATGGCTTAGGCTGCTTTTTCATTTGTTCCTCCAAAGCTTTAACATGTGTGATGTAGACATGAGCATCACCTATAACATGGACAAAATGTCCTGGACAAAGATCTGCAATCGTAGGAAAACAAGGGATGAACAAAGAGCTTCAAGGCCCGAGAAGAGTCCAGTTGCACTAGGAAGGTAAAGTTATGGTTCGGCCTTGAGTTCGAATTGAGATCCAACTTGCAGATCAAGTTAGCGTGTACCACATAGAATCAAGCAATAACAAGATATGTTATTAATCTCCTCGTTCGTCATCAACCTATGTTCTACTCCCCAATCCCCTACTTTGTGCCGTCCAGCCATCTTCATGGTGGTAGTTACCTAAGTTGTTCAATAATATATGTTACCCAAGCTGAGCACCTATTGGTGAGCAGCAACTCAATGCAAAACATACAACGGACTAGATAAAATGGACAATCAATGGAATGCTCCTGGCACAAAGCCACAAAGTACAATCTCCGCTCTAAAAATGGGTGGCAAGAAGCAAGCTATATGTACCAGTATGATTAAGAATATTTCTAATGGAATTTTCTGCAAATAAGGTCCATGTCCTTGCTAAAGATTAATTTGCAAATTAATGAGCAGCAAGAGCACAATCCATAAAGGGTCTGGGCATAAATGGATGAGTTGAATGTAGCCATTCTTTTTTCTAGCAAAAGAAGCCTTCGATCCATGGAGGTGCCACGGAAGAATGAAGTAGGGATAGGAGAATTGGCTTCTTCAAGCGGCGTGGGCACCTGATCTAGTTCTCCCAGCGAAAGAGTGTGATGGAGCGCTTCCAGCGGCAAGATGGGTGTCGTCCATGGCGGAGCTGTCCGTGGTCCACGCCAGGATCTCGTCTTCCTCACTGGCCCAGCATCGAAGCTGCTGCCTCATCTGATGCTGTTGCTTCCCTGTGGTGGTGAACGGCGAGTGGCCACGCAGCGGCAGTTTGAGCGAGTGTTTGGGAGGTGGGGGAAGGGATTACAAAACGCAAATCACTTGTTCCGGCCCTTGGCAGGTGGATTGGTCGAGCATCTTTAGTTAATATTCCTCTTGTGGATGGTTTCACCTGGGTATTCTAAAACCAAACGCATGTTTAAAAGAGACGGTCTTATCCCATCCACGGTTTGGTCAGCAACCAAACAGATCCATATAGCGGCCTGGAGCATTTAGACTACTTGGGAATCAGAATGTTTCATTTAAAAGGAAGACTTATAAACTTCGGAATTATTAAACAAACTTTTAAGATGCGGTGCTTAGCTCCTAAGGATGTGGTTGTATTGGGTTGTTCATCCATTCTTGGGTATGTAAATAACATTTTATACATATCAATGCATCAGCGTACGTTTTTCTTGGAAAAAGATGGTTATCCATATAGCAAAATGGGAACATTATTGTAAGCTTCAATCATGGCGACATAGCTTGTTGTAGGTCATGTAAACCTTTTAGTTTCACATAATTATACACTAGGATCATGTCCTGCTGTTTTTCTAAACAAACGAAATGACTTCGCACAAGAAAACATTTTTGTGTTTCAACTATTCCAGTGACAACAGTATGAGATAACTGACGAACATATTAGAACAACCAAAACGTCATATGTGCTCATCAACACACCAAGTTGTGACGGAAAAATGAGCAGGTGCCTTAATGTGATGTCGCTGTCTTTACATAAATAAGTGAGATTGATAATAATATGTCAAGTGAAACTTACCACAAACTTGCGCAACCATACATGTTAGAAGAGCATATGATGCAATGTTGAATGGTACACCAAGCCCCATGTCAGCTGACCGTTGATACATCTGACAGGATAACTCCCCATTCTCAACATAAAACTGTGGATTTTCAGCAATAAATAGGGAATGTTCATAAGCTGATATAAGAAGAAAATAGCATATTAGCTGTTCATAAGAGTAATAAAGAGGGAATGATTTATGAACCCAACTATTTTCAACAAAATATCCACATAAGGAAGCACCATACTAGTCGACTTACAAGCATATATATAGTTTTGGAGATTTTTCTTTTGCGGAAAACAACAAGTGTATGCGCAAACAGGGCAAACAAAATAATCTACAATCCTCAGAGTGGAGGCTTACAGCCTATAGGAAGCTACCACGAGAAACTCAGGGGTGATTCCATAGAGATAAATTAGTTATCATTTTTGGCATAGGCTAGGGTCAGGTACAGAATTGCAGCTATAAAGATTTACACAACCCAGTTTCATACACAAAACTAAGGATTTTTTTTCCGATAACGGAAACAAAGAAAAAATTATCCATGGACTATACTAACCTGTGCAAACATGTGGCAAGGTGGAAGTGCCATCTTCTTGAGATCTGTTGGATTCCATGCAGACATAATGATTCTCCTATCATCAGGGTTATTCTTGATCTTGTTGATGACATCAAGTAACTGATCATAACCTTTCCCCGTGTAGTCAGCATGCATGTCAGTATATCTGTAAAATGTGTCCCGACGGTTCTAAGTTGACACAGTGAAGGAACAAGAGGGAAGGATCCTAAATCAATGTAAGCTTACTCAGCACCGAAGTGTCTCCACTGAAATCCATAAACTGGTCCCAAGTCACCCTCCTCTCGTTGTGATAAACCAATACTACAAAATATCGCAGGGAGATAAAGTTTAGGGATGTTATATTGTTTTACTCTAAGCAGTAATATCCAAGACATGTACCTGTCAAGATACTCCCTTGAAGCATTGCCATCCCATATACGGACGTTTTTTTCCTGTAAAACCTGTAAATAAAAATTTATGCACACTGTCAAGAAAAAAGGAAACTATATTTTCCTCCTACCCCAAACAGCAATGTAATAACTTCATGACGATATGAACAATTGATACATTACAACAATATGACCAGTGCTATCCAGTCCTGAAATGCAGCCAACAGAATAAAAACTCAAATAGTTAAGTAGGATATCATACTTGCATGTAGTCAGTGGCGGAGCTAGCGATTTCTCGAAGCCGGGGCACACAACAAGCAGAGAACAAAGTCTAAAAAAAATTCAACACTTGAAGCACAAATTTGAGTTTCGTGAGGGAACTGCTCGTACAGAGGACGGGATGGGGAATTGATCGATTGATTGTCTGGAATATTAACTGGACAGAAAAAAATAACTAATGGGCCGCTACTAAGGCCCAGCCGCCCAGGGAAGTGGCCCAACTACGGAAATAAGCGTCTTTCTCGTCACCGTCGCGGATTCTGTCAGTTCCAGCGTGTTCGGCCGCCATAAAACCTCACCGGCGATCAGCCATCCGGCGGCGGCGAGCCCGGGCACGTGCCCAGGGCGGAGGTATGGTAAAATCGCCACTGCATGTAGTAGCTATATAGAGTTGACCCAAACAGCTTAAACACATAGGCTGCCTTTAAATATAAAAAATAAGATGAATCTCAAGTAAATTAACATGCATGTGATCACCTATTTGTATTGGGTCGGAAAAATACTTGAAGAGCGCCTGAAGGTCTAAATTTGAAGTAAAAAATTTATTCAGAAAAGGCTAGTTCAAAAAAGTAATCATTGCATTTAATTAAACATGGGCGTAATTGCCAAAATGCTTTGTGAACCATATTTTAAGGTGCACAACACAGTACATTACGAAGGAACAATCTTAATCCGAAGCATTACGTGTGTTCTTACCATCATAGAGCCTAAGACATCAACACCAAAAGTCTCCATTCAACATTTAAATTTTAGAACTGCACAAAAAAAAAGTTTAACTACCTTTGCATTTGTTGAACCACTGATGAACCACAGCAGCTCCTCAAGAACCCCACGCCAAAACACTCTCTGGTAAAAACAACATAAAAAACTAACACGTTACATAAACAAGATCACAGGGGAATGCGCCAAAATTTACTGTTAATGTTTCAAAGTTTTTATACGGGTGTATAAGCTAATATTCCCAAAATGAGTGATGTATTAAATTGACAGAAAAATACATTTATATAGCTGGTCACAAGTAAACCAATTGATAACGAATGAGCTTAAAGTCTAATTGGCCCCCGGTATTTGCAATTTATTGGACCATGGATTTAAGTGCTAGGATGTAAGGATACATTAGTAAGAATTTAAAAGGAAAAATTTGAGAACGGACCGACCTAATAATGGAAGAATCAAATATTGAACTGGCCCTTCCAAATTATGAAAAATTATTTTGAAACACGTGTACTGTGGTAAGAATTGTTAGTGCATTCAAGTTTCATGGTCTAAATTATAAGCATGAAGAACATACGATATACATTAAACAAAATCAACAAGGTACTGCAAATCCCTAAGGGTATGCACAATTATTGATGCATTCCACGTCATCAAGAGAAGAGGAAAAAACATGTTATACATTGGATTGCTGCTTAGTGTTATCTCTATCAATTAATGTTTGCATGCTCCTAAAACTATGGGATGATTAAAATTGACAAGAAGACGTGTGGCGTAAGAAAAGACATCTCGTACAATGGTGAGATATCATATCTTTCCTACCAAGATATCATCTCTTAGCTAGCTAAGAGAAGACAGTCCTCCTTATTCATTTCTCTCTTTTCCAACACGAATCATCCTACGTGGCATTGCTAAGATAGCACCATTGTACATTTCCTAGGCAAAATCGTGCTTGGTATGCATTTGAATTAAATTAATTAGGCTGACGCAGCTGGCATTTCCTAAGTAGAAAAGGCTGGTATTATTTATCATTTGACAGTTTATCCGTGTTTTCTTTCCTTCAAGTCTAAACTTACTAAAATTATAGTTCAAAGAGCATTGCTTTCCAGACTTCTAACAGCGTGCACAGACTTCAATAATGTTATGCTAAAAAGTTAGAAGTACATATATTCAACACAGACCACATGTAGTACCTTCGTCGTGAGTAATGGAAAATTCCTCCTCAAGTTAAACCGCATCTGGTAATAAATAAATAACCACTAAGTTTATTTCCATCAAATAAAAATATAAATACTGAAAAAATAGTGAGGAAAAAGCACCTGGCAACCAAATTTTGACAATGTTCCGGTTCCTGTTCTGTCATTTTTCCGAGCACCACTTTGTATTATATCTTGAACAAGATTGAGATACTGATACTCATCATGCTTTTCAAAGATACTCTTAGGTAGAAATGAAAAATTCTGGATTTCAAACTTGTCGTTCTTAGTATCATTGCCAGTTAATTCATTGACATTTGAATCATTAACTTCTGCTACTGATTTTCTAACACGAACAAAGCTCACGAAAGAATGCCTAATATTGTTCTCCACAACTGGTGAAGATGAATACCACAGGCAGAAGACTGATAGATCAATAGGAGGAATGAAAGTATCACACTCAATGGTTGACTCTATGTCAGTAAGATGGATGGCCTCACAAGCAGATGCATTTAGAGATTCCCTACAGCAAAATTTTGTGGTTAAAGCAAACACCGAATATGATACCAGAATACATAGAAACGATGTTCATCAAATAAATAACTCACCTCAGTACCTGCCCACCCCCTATTAGAAAGGCTTTCTCAATGATTAAGCTGTAGGGAGTTGATGCTAATAGTTTTAAGGAAGCATCCAAGCTTCCACAGATAACAACATTCTCGACTGTCGCATAATCAGAGCTGCCAGAACGAGTCAGTATAACATTCAATCGACCTGGCAATGGTCTAAACTTAGGGGGTATGCTTTCCCACGTTTTTCTTCCCATTATAACAGCATTCTTCTTTGAGGGATCTGATGTAGCCGTTGTAAGCTCCTTAAAATATTTAAGGTCAGTAGGCAGCTTCCATGGCAATGCCCCATCCTTCCCAATGCCCATCTCATGGGTAGCAGCAACCACGACTTGATAGTTTCTCCGAATCTCAGTATGTGAATTGCCATTTGTTTCATTGGCCATCATCTGAGGTTGGTGAAAGCAGGAAGACATCAGCTTGTTATTGGCTTCAAAAGATATAAGCCTTCTCAAACGAAATGTTTTGGTGGTACACGTGCTGAAAAATTGTGTAACCTGGATATGAGGAAGCAACAAATAAGAGCCACTCGGTCAGCAGGGAAAGCAGAGGGCTGACACAATTATAGTTAAACAACATCCTAGAAGATTAAAAAAGTATATATTAAGAGCCTTTGGAAATGTTTCAGAGCATTAATGCAGACAGGTGCAAGAATCTATAACTAGCTCAATCCTCTGAGAACAAATGGAATGATCAAACTATTTCAGCTTGAAGAAAGTTTGGTGCCAGGGCATGTAATTCATGATTTCATATTTACGGCAAAATGAGGGGGGAAACAAGGACCGTCCAATAGAAATCAAGGAAGCAACTGAAGGCAACAACTATAACTATTCCCCACAGTTCAATTGTCAGAGTACATTCCACAAAACTCTGTTGAGGCAAGAAATATGAGACTTGAAAAGAGGAGAAAACCGCATGTCAAAAGTAAAGGTGCTGGTAGGTACTATAGGTGGTGTACTTAACATGCAATCGCGCATACAGTGGAGGGGCTCCTGTGCTGAGTACCTTTGATGACAACATCTGGATTCTGGAGCAGGAACTATCAATAATAAAAAATGGCACAACAAATCGTTTCTGTTACTGCTAGGCCAGTAAAGTAATTCACATAAATCTAACAAATGGGATAAGAGGGGGGGGGGGGGGGGGGGGAAAGGGAAGAGATGATGTGGTTGGTCCCGATTTTCACGGATTTGTGCGGAGGGAACGACGAACACGCGAAGAACGAAGAACACAAAAGAGGGGAAATCAAACACACAAGGGTAAATAGCAAGTAGCAACCCGGCAAGATTCGATTGGTAACAAATCCCGTGGGCAGCCCCCAATCCTCCTCTCCCAAGCACACCTTACTCTTAGAATTGTTTGTCCAATTGGTCAATCCAACCAATCCAACCTAGCCACCTAAAGATGGAAGATTAGCAAGTAATCGCAACTACAAGCGGAGCCTTGGTATCCACGCAGGGATCTTCTCCTCAAGAGGAGGCCTTGGTTCATCTCCACATGTGGAGGCCTTGATTCATCTCCATAGGAGGAAAGAGACACTTTGAGAAGAAGGAGCAAGGCTCTACTTTAGTTCTCAAATCTTAGTCTAACTCTGAAAGGAAGTGGGGACGAACTATTTATAGTCGTAGTACAAAACGGAGTGGACGCAGGGAAGCCGGCCTGGGAGCTGGCTGAGCCGGGCTGGGAACCGGGCTGGGGGCCGGGCTGGAGTCCGGGCTGGGGGCCGGCCGCCTCAGCTGGGTGGCCGGTCTGGGAGCCGGCTGAGCCGGGCTGGAGGCCGGCTGCCTCTGGCTGCAGGCCGGTTCCTGGGCCGGTTGGTCCGGGCTGGCAGCCGGCAAGGCAGTTTTGCCCCCTTCTTCTTCTTCTTGTTTACCATCTTCTTGTGTCTTCCCTGTGTCATCTTCTCCATCATCTTGCGTCGCTTCTTGGCCATCTTCATAGGGGTCTTCAGGTCCACCATAGCTGAGCACACACAAGGTATCGGAATGAAGTAGCAAACCATTCAAAGGAGTGTCGAGATCACACATAGATAGGAGTGAATTCACCTTATCATGGAGAGATTTGACTCTTGCTCTTGTCATTGGTCCACTTGGTGGTGTGTGCCTAGGTTGCACTACATCATCTCCCCCCCCCCCTTGGAAAAGAGTCGTCCTCGACTCTTCGTCCTCATCATCACTTGGGTTTCCATGGTAGGGCGAGATGTCGGCGACGTTGAAGGTGTCATGGACGCCGTACTTGGACTTTGGTATGTCAATCTTGTATGCATTGTCGTTGATGCGCTTGAGAACCTTGAAGGGGCCATCACCTCTTGGCGCGAGTTTAGACTTTCTCTCATCGGGGAAGCGGTCTTTGCGTAGATGTAGCCAAACAAGGTCTCCTTCTTCAAAGATCATGGGGCGCTTGTTCTTGTTCATCTTCGTAGCATGGTCTTCATTGTGCTTCTCAAGCGTGGCCCTTGTGTCTTCGTGTAGTTTCTTCATGTACGCTGCACGCTTGTCGAAGTCCATGTTGACTTGTTCACGGAGTGAAAGTGGTAGCATGTCGAGCGCGGTGTAGGGGTTGGAACCATAGACGACCTCGAAGGGTGTTCTCTTTGTTGCGCGATGTAGTGCTCGATTGTAGGCGAACTCGGCGTGTGGGATGCACTCTTCCCAATTCTTCAAGTTAGGCTTGATCAACACACGAAGTAGTGTGGATAGGCTTCGGTTCACCACTTCGGTTTGGCCATCGGTTTGAGGGTGGTATGCGGTGGAGAATAGTTGCTTGATTCCCATCTTGGCCATCAAAGTCTTCCAAAAATAGCTCACAAACTTGACGTCACGATCCGACACAATGGTCTTGGGCACTCCATGAAGACGGACGATTTCCCTGAAAAACAAAGTAGCAATGTGTGAAGCATCGTCGCTCTTGTTGCAAGGTATAAAGTGTGCCATTTTAGAGAAACGATCAATGACGACAAAGATGGAATCCTTGTTTGTTTTAGTGCGTGGTAGTCCTAGGACAAAATCCATAGCAATGTCGGACCATGGGTGATGTGGGATTGGCAAAGGTGTGTATAAGCCATGAGAGTTTAGAGTAGACTTAGCTTTGAGACATGTTGAACATCGTCGCACCAAGCGGTTCACATCCCGGTACATCCTTGGCCAATAGTAGTTTGTGGAGAGCATCGCAAAGGTCTTGTCACGTCCAAAGTGTCCCATTAAGACGCCCCGTGCGATTCCTTCAAAAGGACCAAACGAAGCGAAGACTCGGGTATACATAGTTTGCTAGCCTTAAACAAGAAACCTTCGTGCAAATAGAAATCACCAATTCCTTTGTGCTCCGAACATTGAGCGAAAATGTCTCCAAAGAAAGCATCGGTAGCATACAACTCCTTTATCTCATCCAAACCCAAGACACTAATGTCAAGACGTGTAAGTAGGTTGACCTTGCGGGATAGAGCATCCGCGACCACATTGTCTTTACCTTTCTTGTATTTGATTACAAAGGTGAAAGACTCAATGAACTCAACCCACTTAGCATGTCTTTTTGTCGTGGGGTTATCACGGCAGATGTTACCATAGGGTAACTTGATGATTGGGGCAAGGCGCCTTGGTCCTTCAGGATATTGTCACGCTCGTTGGGAAAAAGGGTTTACCCAGGTTCAGCCTCTCCATTGGAGATAAAGACCTACTTCCTGCTTCTATATTATTGATCTCAAGGTCTCGATAACTCGGCTATGACAACAGAGCCGGGTTACGAGACAGGTTACAAGGGTTTCGCTTGATAGCGATGATATCGAACTGGGGTTACTCGATCTCCTATGACTTGAGACTTAAGACTTGTCTATCTATGTTCTGGGAGCCTGTTTATATAGACGCCGGGTCTCCCGAACTTTTAATGAATACCGAGTTACATACGAGCCCGGAGTCCTACTCTAGGTTCTTCTTGACCTTCCGTAGCCTCCAAGTCACCTGGTTCCTTCCTTCACTCGGACTCCAGTTCTTCTAGGTCCTTCCTTCTAGAGACGAGTCATGTTAGGCATATTGGCCCAGCTATAACCCGGCCCATATCTTGTACACATCACTCAGACCAGTCCTTGGGCCGTCCGACTGATTCTTCCTTCGTCATGAGTATACCGGGTTATTATCCCCCCAACAGTAGTCCCCAAGTTGACTTGAATAAGCTCATCTGTTGCTTCATTTGATAATCTTGATCTTGGTCTGATTACTCAAGGGTAGCTGCTGATGGGATTATCCTAGTTAAACTCCTGAAAACAAAATGAAACATCATTAACTTTGAATGGCCGGGTTATGTTTCAGACCAGCTCCTTTTGGCGGTTCTCTTATAACCCGGCTTTTCTCTTGTCCCAAAGCTTTAAATGACTCGACTTTTATCTCACACTTAAGTCCCTCTGGTCAACGACCAGGGAACATTCTCTGACACATTTTATCTTGTCTTTGACCCATGGTCAAACAGAATCTTGACGCCCGATTTCTGCGCTCCTAGGGTTTCACCCTGGGCTATAAATAATGGGCCACGGTGAATAGGGTTTCACTTTCCCCATTCACCGCGCCACTTCATCTTCTTCCTCAATCTATTCTCTCTCCTCTCTAGGTTTAGGGTTCCTGTAGATCTCGCCTCGCCGCCGCCGGCCATCGGAGTTCCGCATTGCTGCAACTCACCGCCGGGGAATCTGTTCCGCGCCAGATCTCCACGAGCTCCGGTAAATTTTTCACTCCTGCACTTAGCTTCCATCTGGATCTTGACTTGCTCTTCCTCGGGCTGTTCTTGAGCTTGTTGTTCTCCATTTCTTTTCTTGCTATTTTCTAGATCTTCAGATCTCATGGCACCCAAGGACCCGAGGAAGCTTAAGGCCAAGGCCAAGCCCGGTGATGGCGCCGCCGCATCGGCATCGAAGAAGATCAAGAAAACAACCAAACCCAGATCTGGGATTACGGCTAACTGGGCCAAATCCATGGCCACACAATCCAAGCTTGAAGAACTGGCTGAATCTGGTGTTCTTCCTCTTCAGTCGGAGATCGAGTGGAGAGGGACTGAAGAGGAGACTCGGCCTTCCCTCCAGGAAGGTGAAGTTATCTGCTTTCTTGAGCATGTCACCCGGGGTTTTCGTCCCCCGGGTCATCCTTTCTTTAGGGATCTTCTTCATCACTACAAACTCCGGGTCTTCGATCTCGGACCCAACTCCATCTTGAATATTAGTAACTATATAGTTCTTTGTGAATCGTACTTATGCATTCCTCCCAACTTAGCTCTTTTCCTGGAGCTATTCTTGTGCAAACCTCAACGTGAGCACAAGAATGGCCCCCTCTTGGTCTGTGGCGGCGTTTCTATTCAACGCCGCAAAGGCTCTGCTATGCCTTCACTCGAACTTCATACTCATGTAAAGCATTGGCAAAAATCATACTTTTACTGCAAAGCCAAGATACCTTCTGGTGAACACCCTTTACCGGGTTATTCGGTCGAGCCCCTCGTTATCAACAGCAACATGAACTCCTTCGCCTCTGACACTGAGAGAGAAGCTCTCCAGCCTCTCTCAAGAAAATCTCCGTTCTTGTTAAGCACGGTCTCCGTGGAACTGATCTGATCAAGACGTGGATGGGTTGGCGAATTCAGCCCAACAGTATTCGCAAGAAGCTTCTTTGCGATTACTCGGGCCATCTAACTGATTCCCTCCGTTACTCGGAGAAGTCCTACCCAACACTGCTGAACAAGGCTATCAAGGCCTTCCTTGCTGAAAAGGTTGAGACGATCAAAGATAATGGCCTTCTGCCATTCAGTAAGAAAACCCGGCACCACCAGTGAGTCCCGACTGATAAATATCTTAATAACATATTCTTTCTCAATTGTATACTGATTATTTTACTTCTATTTTTTCACTAGGAATCTGATGTCTGGTGGCAAGTTGAGACTCCCCCTGCCACTCCTGAGGCAGATGAAGATGATGATGACGAGGCTCTGTCCTCGAGTGAAGAAGAAGAAGAAGAAGAAAAGAAGAAGGTGAACTTGACTCCCTTGGCCACTTCTTCATAAGCTTAATTGAGAACGAAACTCAATCCAATTTATCCACTGATGCCAATTTTATAATACCAGAGCCGACTGAAAAGGCAGTCACTCCTTCACCCGGCCGTAGCTCTGAAGCCACTGAATCAGCTGCTACCGGAAAAAGGAAGGCTCGCACTATCTGTGCCAAGGTGCCATATTCTCGCATGTCCACAGAACCATATTCTTATCTTGCTATGCAAAAACTCAACCAAACTCTTCTTGAAAAATCTTCGCAGAGATCTGCTGAACCCTCTACCAAGAGGAGAGCAACACGGACCTCCCCTGGAGAGGATCCTCTTAACCCGGGAATCCCAAACCTTCCATCTCCACGCCGTCCTGGTACTTCCTTTTCCAACTTTGAACCACAAAAACATCCCTCTGATAGTTATCCTTTAGCTGGTCAAATCCGAGTTTCTAAATCATACTCTCTTACAGCTTCTTCAGGCTCCAGCAACGACCTCCCCCGTGACTTTCAAGTCAATACCGGGTAATACGTATAACCTTCTGTTACTTGTATTTACTTTCATCAACTTTGCTTTCTTTTGCTCTTTCTTATATTATCTTCGTACTTGCAATTTCAGGGCGAAAGCTACTCTTAGTGGCGCTCCAAGCCCTCCCATTGCTGAGGAGGATAACTTGGAGAACACCCCTGAAAAACATGCTGAGCCGACTGATAAAGAGCAGACAACTGACCAGATGAATGTTTCTCCTTCTCCTGCTGAAAAACCGACTGATCCGAAGTCGTGATCACAGGAGCTGCTTTACTGAGAAGATCTCTCCCCTCAATACTGCAACCAAGTTTGTTGCCTCTGAAGAGAAGTCCAAGCCGACTGATAAAGGCGAAGCTTCCACTGTGCCCACTATGGCCATATAAACTTTGAAGGTCTGTTAACTGAGTACAACACACTGAAGCTTACTGAGGGCAAACTCGTGGATTCTCTTGTCCGAGAACATCAGGTACACATCTTTTCCTCTTCATATCTTTATACCAAACCTAGTCCCCAAGTATCGAGTAAACTGTCCTCAGTCACTCGGTACTTGAAAATATATATCTCTTTCTGCCTTCATTTTGAAAACTTCAGAATATCCCAGTCCCCAAGTTCCAAGTTATCAGTCTACGATAACATGGAACTTGTTTTACTTTCTGATTTCAAATCCTCATTAATTCTGACTTTCATCATAACGATACTTTCAAATCCTCATAACCCCCAAGTTCCGGGTAATATGTTCACATTTTATCTGGAACTTTGAAAATGTGTTACTGAATAACTTGTAAAAACTTAAAAGACATACCAGTCCCCAAGTGCCGGGTGATCTGCTCTTCAGTCACTCGGAACTTGTATAAATACTCTGTCTGTATATAATTTACTGTCAACTTGTTCTTTCTTGCCATTGCCGACTGAAATATATTTCACCCCCATGTTTCTAACTTGCTATTCTTTTTTCAGAGGTATGTGTCCCATAATGACCAGGTACTTGCCAAGACCAACCAACTCCTTGAAGTTGAAACCAAGCTGCGCAAGGAAACTGAAATTCATGCTTCAGACTTGGAGAAAACGATTGAATCTCTAACTGCAGAGAACACCAAACTGAAAAAGGAGTTGGAAGAGGCTGGAGATAAGTATAAATCTGCTTTGACAAGATGGTCAGTGCCAGAAATACTTGGACACCCTGAAAGACCATATCAAGGATATCCTCAATCCACTCATTGGTAAACACCATCTCTTTCACTTTTTCTTTTTACTCGGCTTTCATATACTAACCCACATCATACTTTTCAGGTGAGAACGCTGCCATCAGGAGATCCTATCCAGAGAAACTGAACTGCTTGAACACCATCATTCGGCAGTTCCAGTTTGGCACTTCTGAGATTATGAAGCGTGTAAAGCAACTGTGCTCCTCCCCAATGATATACGAGTCCCTGCATCAGCTTTCCACAATCCCCGAGTGGTTGGACCTCTGGACGCGCTCAGCATGCCGGGTTGGCGCAATGCGCAGTTTAGCTCTAGCCAAAGCCTACAACCCGCGCCTTAACCTGGCTCCTTTTGTCAAAGGATTCCCTCAATACAATGCTGATGGCACCAAGTTTGGGGGAAAAGAATTCAAAGAAATTGCTGCCCAAACCCGGCCGTTGCTTGCAAGATGCTGAGAGCCTCAACCTATCGGTTTTCCAAGATGCAGTGGATGAGAACAACACTCCAATCCCCACTCCTGAACCCGAGCATATTGATCTGTTGGCCAAGCTGAGAGACTCCATTGCAAAGAAGAAGAAGCTGCAGCGCCAAGTACTTCTACTCCAGTTGTCCCTGCACCCAGCCGTGCTCCTACCACGCCAATCATGGAAAAGCCGGCTGATGTTGCTAAGGATACTGCAGAAGATCAAGGCCTGACAAGCTAAGTCCCAGGCCAAAGCTCCTGAAGATAACCCGGCTTCTGCCGAAGCTGAAGCTGCCAAGGGAACCTCAACCGATAACCCGGCTATCTGAGCCAGTTTTCATGCTGTTTTTTCTGCAAAACAATTATTCGGCCAATGGGCATTGTAATATGCTTGAAATACTTTGCCTTTTATTTGATGGTGCCTGTGCACTATATGAAATACTCAATATTTTGTAATAACTTATATTTTTATGGTTTAGATGACCCTTTTGGTTTATCTTTAGCTTCTTATCAGTCGGCTTTCACATGACTTTCTCAGTTGCTACTTTTTCCTTTGCTAAAACAGGGTCAAACTAAGTCCCAGCATGGGCATCATAGTTGATTGAATTAACAAGTAAGCAATCTGGTCATAAAATTGTGAGTAACATCAAACTGATAGGCAAGTTTAACCAAGAACAAAATTAAGGCTTAAAAGCCGGGTCTTAGGATTAAAACTTATGAATTTATAATTCATAAGTCCCCAAGCCCTGGATCAATGTTTACAAGTAAAGGCTTAAACTATGCATCATTACCCCACTGATCTCAAACATCTCTATGCGTGCTCTCTTGGGCAACAGCTATAGGACTTTTTGCTAAGCACTCCTTTGGGCCAAGCTTTATAAACATAAACATGCATAAAAAGTAAAACATAGAAAAGATTTCTTCTCAATACTCTTCTTTATTAAAGATACACCAGCAAGCCGCCTCATTAAAAACCTTCCAGTCCCCTTAGGTACCCTGGTAAGGAAAAGAGCGCGTCTGAAACCTGCTGGGGGTTACATCGTGTGTTACATAACTCGGCCTAGGTTCATGTTCACTAGGTATAATGGGCGAAGATGAGCAATGTTCCACGGCCGCTTCGTCTCTTCCATAGGAAGGATAGCATGGTCCGTGTTGTTCTCTTCACCTTTCTCTCTCACATCTATCAGATAATATGAACCATTGTGCAATTTCCGACTGATGAGGAACGGCCCTTCCCATGGAGGAGTTAGTTTGTGCATCCCTGCCTGCTTCTGTCTGAGCCGTAAAACTAAATCTCCTTCCTGGAAAGTTCTTGATCTTACTCGGCGACTATGATAGCGCCGCAAATCTTGCTGATAAACTGCGGACCGTTCCAATGCTAACTCACGCTCCTCTTCAAGGGCATCAATCGAATCCTCCCTTGCAATTGCATTGCTTGACTCCACATATGCCGCCACTCTTGGCGAGTCATGGACTATATCACTCGGTAACACTGCTTCTGCTCCATACACCAGAAAGAACGGTGTACGCTTGGTTGATCTATTCGGGGTTGTATTGATCCCCCAAACCACTGCGGGTAACTCTTTCACCCAAGCTCCATACGCCTTTTCAATCGGAACTCGAAGTCTTGGTTTGATTCCTTCAATATTTCTGATTACTCCTTTCTACCTGCCCGTTGGCCTGTGGATGTGCCACCGAAGCAAGGTCTAATCTGATTCCCTTCTCTTTGCAGAATATCTCTGTTTCACCGAGTGACATGTTGGTCCCATTATCTGTGATGATACTGTGAGGATAGCCAAACCGACTGATAATTTTCTTCAGAAACGTGACAACTTTGGAAGCATCACAACTTGTAACTGGCTCTACTTCAACCCACTTAGTGAACTTATCAACAGCCACCAAGAGATGAGTTTTCTTGCACGATGTCATCTGAAAGGGCCCCATCATATCAAGACCCCAAACTGCAAACGGCCAGGTGATTGGTATTGTCCTCAATTCCTGAGCCGGCACATGCTCCTGTCTTGCATATCTTTGACATCCATCACATGCCCTAACAATCTGCTCTGCATCCTTGAAAGCTGTGAGCCAAAAGAATCCATGCCTAAATGCCTTGGCCACCAGAGACCTAGATGAAGCATGATGACCACAGTCCCCAGCATGTATCTCTTGCAAAATTTGCCTTCCTTCGACTGATGAAACACATCGCTGATAAACTCCAGAAACACTGCGCTTGTACAACTCACCATCAATTACTGCATAACCGAGTGATCTTCTGACAATTTGTCGCGCCATAACTTCATTACTCGGCAGAATCTTCCTTATCATATAATCCAGATATGGTTCAGTCCACTCAGGAATCTCATGCAACGCTGCTACTAACTCGGAATCTTGATCTGGACTATCATCTTCCTCTTCACCCGGAAGTTGGACTGATGGCTTCCATAACTCGT
Organism: Poa pratensis; assembly: GCA_947311845.1. Taxonomy (NCBI): domain Eukaryota; kingdom Viridiplantae; phylum Streptophyta; class Magnoliopsida; order Poales; family Poaceae; genus Poa; species Poa pratensis. Next base: position 30,361,152 of record CAMZMU010000114.1, read on the forward strand.
CCAGGAACACATTAGGTGGAACTGGCTCTCTACGTGATCCCAATCTTGACAAAGCATCTGCTGCCTCGTTTTTCCTTCTATCAATATGATCCACCTGGAATCCTGAAAAGAATCCAGCTGCTTCATCAACAGCCCTTCTGTAAGCCGCCATCTTCTCATCTTTCCTGTCCCAAGTCCCAGAAACTTGCTGCGCTACAAGATCCGAGTCACCAAAACACATGATCCTTTTGATGTTCATCTCCTTGGCAATGCGCAAACCATGTAACAAAGCTTCATACTCGGCAATATTATTGGTGCAATCAAAGTGAATCTGAAGAACATAACTCATCTTATCTCCTTTGGGCGAAGTGAGAACCACTCCTGCTCCTGATCCCTCATATTGCTTGGATCCATCAAAATGCATAACCCATGACTTATAACTCGGCGCCTTGGGTGCCGTGCTTAACTCAGTCCAATCGTTCACAAAATCAATCAGGCTTGTGACTTAATCGCTGTGCGAGGCTCATACTTGATGTGATAATCACCCATCTCAATCGCCCACTTGGCAATTCTTCCAGTAGCTTCAGTATTGCACACAATGTCTGCCAATGGTGCTCCACTCACCACTGTAATGGGGTGTTCTTGAAAGTAATGCTTCAATTTCCGACTGGCCATGAAAACGCCAAAAACTAACTTCTGCCACTGCGGATACCTCTGTTTAGCCGGAGTCAAAACCTCACTGACATAATAAACCGGCCTTTGAACCAGATGCTCCTTTCCTTCTTCTTTTCGCTCCACCACAACAACTACACTAACTGCTCGGGAATTTGCAGCTATGTACAACAGCATGGGCTCCTTTGGAGCTGGAGCAGCTAAGATTGGTGCTTTCGATAATGTTTCCTTCAATCTCCAGGGCTTTATCAGCTTCCTCATCCCAAACAAATTTATCTGACTTCTCAAGAGTCGGTATAAAGGAATTGCTTTCTCTCCCAGTCGGGATATGAACCTACTCAACGCAGCCACGCAGCCCGTGATCTTCTGGACTTCCTTCAATTCAGTCGGCTTTCCCAACCTATTGATTGCTGCTATCTTTTCCGGGTTTGCTTCAATCCCACGCTCGGACACAATAAAGCCGAGTAATTTTCCTGATGGAACTCCAAACACACACTTTTTTGGGTTAAGCTTCATCTGAACCTCCTTAAGTTAGCAAAAGTTTCTCTCAAATCATCAATAAATGTCTCAGCCTTCTTTGTCTTGATCACCACATCATCAACGTACGCATGCACGTTCCGATCTATCTGCTTCTCAAAACAACTCTGGATGCACCTCTGATAAGTTGCTCCAGCATTCTTCAGTCCAAATGTCATGTTCTTGTAACAAAAAGCTCCAAATGGGGTGATAAATGATGTCTTCTCCCAATCTTCCTCTGCAAGCTTGATTTGATGATATCCTGAATATGCATCCAGGAAACACAAAAGATCACTACCTGCCACAGCATCTATGATTTGATCAATCCTTGGTAACGCAAACGGATCCTTCGGACAATGCTTGTTCAAACTTGTGAAATCAATACACATCCTCCACTCATTGTTCTTTTTCAACACTAAAACCGGGTTAGCCAACCACTTTGGATGTAACACTTCCATAATGAATCCTGCGGCGAGTAAACGAGCTATCTCTTCTCCTACAACCTTTCTTCTTTCCTCATTCAATCTGCGCAATCCCTGTTTAATCGGTCTTGCTTTAGGATCAACATGTAAGCGGTGCTCAGCGAATTCAGTCGGTATGCCTGGCATGTCACTAGGTTTCCATGCAAAGACATCCCGATTCTCACGGATGAATTCGATGAGCGCGCTTTCCTATTTGTCAGTCAGATTTGACCCGATAGAGAACTGCTTGGACGAATCACCCGGCACGAAGTCAATCATCTTGGTATCTTGAGCCGCTTTGAATTTCGCCCTCTCTTCGGTCATTGGTTTCTTCAAAATTGTCCCATCATCCGGGTTTGTGGTAGCTTTGTAGTAATTCAACTCCTCTTCCGCACAGGCTTGTTCTGCCATAACAGCATCACCTTCCTCACATTGTAACGCCAACTCACGACTGCCATTGACTGTGATAATACCGTTTGGACCTGGCATCTTCATCTTTAGGTACACATAACACGGCCTCGCCATGAATCTAGCAAAAACATTGCGGCCAAAGAGAGCATGATAAGGGCTCTTCAATTTGACCACCTCAAACAAATCATCTCAGACCTGAAATTATCCTTTGATTCTCCAAACGCGACCTCCAATGTTATTGTTCCCTCTGGTCTTGCCGACTTTCCAGGGACAATACCATGAAAGATAGTACTGGAAGGGTGAAGCTGTTTGGCTGTGAAACCCATCCGGATGAATGTATCCCAATACAGAATGTTGATGCTACTACCTCCATCCATAAGAACCTTGTGTAAAATATACCCGAAACCTGAGGTGCAACAACTAAAGCCAACGCTCCAGGTGCATCTACTCGGGCCGGGTGATCCTCTCTAGACCAAGTGATCGGATACTCGGACCACTTCAAATATCTCGGAACTGCGGGAAGAAAGCGTTGACAGCTCTTTTCTTCAATTTCTGATCTCTCCGACTAGTGCTGGAAACTGTAAATGATACTGTCCTCGATTTAACTCCTTGGGGTTTTGCTGGAAACCTAACCCGGCTGGTCCGTTATCCGGGCCGGGTGGTCCTCCATTATTTCCTCCAGCTTGTGGTCCGTTGGCCGGGTTATTTCCATTACCCGGCCTCGGGCCGTTTCCTCCCATACTCATCCTGGCAAACTCTTCGTTCTTCCATCTCTGAAGATCAACACACTGGGACAAAGAGTGATTTGCCGGTTTACCGTTCCTACTATGACGTGGACACGGCATGTTGAATGCTTCCTGGGGGTTAGCCGGTCCTCGGAAATTTCCCCTGTAATTGCCATTGTTGTTATTGCCTCGATAATTATCATCTCGCCGCTGAAACTTGTTATACCCGTGTTTGTGTTTGCCACCAAATCTGAACCACCCTCGTGCTGCCTTTTGGAGTTATTCCCATTGTTACCATTGTGATTATTGTTCCGTTGTTGTTGTTACCGTTGTTGTGGTTCTTTCCTCCGTTGTTGACGTTTCCTTTTCCCTTATCTTCATCATCATCCCGGGTCTTGTCTGTGGACGCGTGCTTATGAGCCGCTTCCATCAGCTGCCCCATGGTGATTGTTTCTGCTTCGCCAGTGGCCCTCAGTCGACCCATCTTCTGAATTACCGGGTCATATCTGCAGGTTTTCTCCATTGATGACACGGCCGCAGCTGGTGTAATTCCCTTTGATGAGTGAATGATGGCTGTAACTCGGCGCATCCAGTGACGCGCTGACTCGCCTTTCTTCTGGAAACATCGCTCCAAATCCTCTATAGTGAACAACTTCTCACACGTGCCCTTGAAATTCTTGACAAATAATGCCTTCAACTCATCCCAAGAATTGATAGATTTCTCGGGTAATCCATTGAACCATAACTTTGCTGCTCCTTCACTCATCATCAGGTACATGTATCTCGCGCACAAGTTGGCCGTGGCATTGCGAATACTCATCGCCATCTCGTAACTGCTGAGCCATGTTTCTGGATCCATGCTGGGGTCATAATTCGTCACCTTGCTTGGCTCTTTAAACTTCTCAGGAAAAGGTTCACTCTTGATAGCATCTGAAAGACATTTAGTTCCAACCGGGTTAAGTAATGAAGAAACTAACGGCAAACCTGACCCGGTATTTGGTGCGTTGCCCATCACTCCTGCTTCAGGTTGTCCTCCGGCTCCTCCGGCGACACCTAAAGCCGGGTTTGCGCTCGCCGCACGCCGTGCTCTTGAACTGTTGACAATCGCTTGGGCCACAGACTGGGCCGGGGCCGGTTGATGCGGCCTCGGCGCCGGCTGATTCTGAGCTGGCCTCTGCTGATGATGTCCCGAACGTTGAGGCTGCGGCGCCGGGTGACCTTGATTCTGCTGTCCGTTCCTGACGCCTGATCCGGCTGGCCTCGGTGTTTCTCCGTGATGACTCCGGTTGACTCGGCTATTGTATGGTGTTGAATGTAACGCTCCACTCTTATCCGGCATGTTGCCCTGCTGCGTGATCGCGGTTTTCAACATCTCAATTGCCCTGCGTGCTTCTTCTCCCTCTGGCGATTGATCCATCGGCATGCGGCATAATGCTAATGTTGCTGCGTACACGTTATCAGCCGGATTTGAGTAGTGACCCACTGGGCGTGTGGAACCGATCTGCTGGTGGTGGCATCCCCCGCAGCGCTGTGTTCTGATTTTGCTGAGCTCCAGCCGTGTGTTGGGTGGCACCCGTTTCCTCCCTGATTTGCTCTAACCATGATTCCATGCCCGATTCCAACCGGCGCTGTCTCAGGCCGAGTGACATTGGGAGCTCCGTTTGTGATGCAAATTCAATCTTGTTGGATCTAAGGTCATGCCTGGCATCACCCGGGTCTGGAGCCTCCTACTGATGTACTGCTGTAAGATCTTCATGGCGATTCTGCACTGTTAACCTTTCTTGCTCCACACGGGCTCGATCCCGTTCTATCTCTTGTTGCTCATCAAACATGCGCTGCTGCTCCGCCAATAAAGCCTTCTGTTGATTCTCCAGCGTGATTCGTAACGTATCCAATTGCTGCGCCCGGGTTGCTGCGTTATCTGGTGTGATTGGGGTGGTAACTATTGCAGCGTCAAAGTCCAAGGGCCTCAAAACTGGTGGAATTTCCATCAAAACCGGCTGTTCCGAGCCGATCACCCGTTGAAAGGTCGGATGACGCTGAACTCTTTCTCTGTTTTCTCTGGC
>CAMZMU010000114.1:30368856-30462598 GCA_947311845.1 Poa pratensis
TCATGTTAGGCATATTGGTCCAGCTATAACCCGACCCATATCTTGTAGACATCACTCGGACCAGTCCTTGGGCCGTCCGACTGATTCTTCCTTGGTCAGGTATACCGGGTTATTATACCGGTGAAAGACTCAATGAACTCAACCCACTTAGCATGTCTTTTGTTCAAATTTGTTTACTTTTCAAATATTTCAAGAATCATGGTCGGAATGAATGACAAATTCCATAGGACAGAAGGTAATGTTGCCACCATCCAAAACACGAACCAAAGTTTTCAAAAAAAAAACACGAACCAAAGCAAATAACTCTTTGTCATAAAAGGGGTAACTTCAGCGAGCTCCATCTAATTTCTCACTATGGTATGCGATGGGTCTACCATTTTGCATAAGCACTCCACCAAGCCCAATCCACTTGCATCGCATTCAATCTCAAATGTCTTAGAGAAATCCGGAAGGGCAAGGAGTGGTGCTTCGGTTAATAACCGTTTGAGCTCATTAAAAGCAAAAACTGCAGCATTGCCCCAAATGAAAGGACATTCATCTTGTAAGTTCATGTAGGGGGCAAGCAATTGTGGAAAAACCTTGATGAAACGGCGGTAAAATCCGGCAAAACCAAGAAAACGTCTCAACTCCTCAAGTGATGTCGAAAAAGGCCAAGTCCCGAATTGCTTGTATCTTTGCTTCATCGACATCGACTCCATCCGAAGAAACAACAAAACCCAAGAAAACAAGTTTGTTGTGGCAAAAGTGCACTTAGAAGATTTGCATAAATCTTTTCATTGCGAAGAACCAACAAAACTTGAGCAACATGAGAAGTGTCGTGGGGTATCACGGCGATGTTACCATAGGGTAACTTGAAGATTGGAGCAAGGCGCCTTGGTCCATTGGATAAAAGGGTTTACCCATTCAAACCTCTCCATTGGAGATAAAGACCTACTTCCTGCTTCTATTTATTAATCTCGAGGTCTCGATAAACTCTGCAGCACAACAGAACCGGTTACAGACAGGTTACAAGGGTTTCGCTTGATAGCGGTGATATCGAACTAGGGCTTAAGACTTGTCTATCTATGTTCGGGAGCCCGTTTATATAGACGCCGGGTCTCCCGAACTTACAATGAATACCGAGTACATACGAGCTCGGAGTCCTACTCTAGGTTCTTCTAGACCCTGTAGCCTCCAAGTCACCCGTTTCCTTCCTTCACTCGGACTCCAGTTCTTCTAGGTCCTTCCTTCTAGGGACGAGTCATGTTAGGCCTATTGGCCCAACTATAACCCGGCCCACATCTTGTCACATCACTCGGACCAGCCTGGGCCGTCCGACTGATTCTTCCTTGGTCATGAGTATACCGGTTATTATCCCCCCAACAGTAGTCCCCAAGTTTGACTTGAATAAGCTCATCTGTTGCTTCACTTGATAATCTTGATCTTGATTTGATTACTCACGAGGGTAGCTGCTGATGGGATATCCGAGTTAACTCCTGAAAACAAAATAAAGATCATTAACACTGAATGGCCGGGTTATGTTCAGACCACTCCTTTTGGCGGTTCTCTTAAAACCCGGCTTTTCTCTCGCACTTAACCCTCTAGTCAACGACCAGGGAACATTCTCTGACACATTCTCTCGTATCTTTGACCCATAATCAAAACGGAATCTTATCTCCTCGTTTTTCACGCTCCTAGGGTTTCACCCTGGGCTATAAATAATAGTCACGGTGAATAGGTTTCACTTTTCCATTGACCGCACCCTTATCTTCAACCTCGGTTCTCTCTCTCTCTCCTCGAGCTAGGGTTAGGGTTCCTCCAAACTCACCACGCCGGCCGCCGCCGCCATCGGAGCTCCGCATGCAGCAACTAACCGCCGGGGAATCTGCACCGCGCCAGATCTCCACGAGCTCCGGTAAAATTTTCACTCCTGCACTTAGTTTCCATCTCGATCTTGACTTGCTCTTCCTCGGCTGTTCTTGAGCTCATTGTTTTCCATTTCTTTTCTGCTATTTTCTAGATCTTTAGATTCCATGGCACCCAAGGACCCAGGAAGCTTAAGGCCAAGGCCAAGACCGTGATGGCGCCACCGCATCGGCATCAAAGAGATCAAGAAAACAACCAAGCCCCAGATCTAGGATTACGGCTAACTGGGCCAAATCCATGGCACACAATCCAAGCTTGAAGAACAGGCTGAATCTGGTGTTCTTCCTCTTCAGTCGGAGATCGAGTGGAGAGGGTCTGAAGAAGAGACTCGGCCTTCCCTCCAGGAAGGGAATTATCTGCTTTCTTGAGCATGTCACCCGGGTTTTCGTCCCCCGGGTCATCCTTTCTTTAGGGATCTTCTTCATCACTAACGGACTCCGGTCTTCGATCTCGGACCCAACTCCATCTTGAACATTAGTAACTATATAGTTCTTTGTGAATCGTATTATGCATTCCTCCCAACTTAGCTCTTTCCTGGAGCTATTCTTGTGCAAACCTCAACGTGAGCACAAGAATGGCCCCCTCTTAGTTGTGGCGGCGTTTCTATTCAACGCCGCAAAGGCTCTGCTGCCTTCACTCGAACTTCATACTCATGTAAAGCATTGGCAAAATCATACTTTTACTGCAAAGCCAGATACCTTCTGGTGAACGCCCTTTACCGATTTATTCGGTCGAGCCCCTTATATCAACAGCAACATGAACTTTTCGCCTCTGACACTGAGAGAGAAGCTATCCAGCCTCTTCTCAAGAAAAACTCCATTCTTATTAAGCACGTCTCCGCGGAACTGACTGATCAAGACGTGGATGGGTTGGCGAATTCAGCCCAACAGCATCGCAAAAAGCTTCTTTGAGATTACTCCGGCATCTACTGATCCTCCCGTTACTCGGAGAAGTCCTACCCAAACACTGCTCTGAACAAGGCTATCAAGGCCTTCCTTGCTGAAAAGGTTGAGACGATCAAAGATAATGGCCTTCTGCCATTCAGTAAGAATAACCCGCACCACCAGTAAGTCCCGACTGATAAATATCTTAATAACATATTCTTTCTCAATTGTATACTGATTATTTTACTTCTATTTTCACTAGGAAACTGATGACTGGTGGCAAGTTGAGACTCCCCCTGCCACTCCTGAGGCAGATGATGATGACGAGGCTCTGTCCTCGAGTGAAGAAGAAAAGAAGAAGAAGAAGAAGAAGAAGAAGAAGAAAAAAAAAAGGAAGAAGAAGAAGGTGAACTTGACTCCCTTGGCCACTTCTTCATAAGCTTAATTGAGAACGAAACTCAACCCAATTTATCCACGATGCCCATTTTATAGTACCAGAACCGGCTGAAAAGGTACCACTCCTTCACCCGGCCGTAGCTCTGAAGCCACTGAATCTGCTGCTACCGGGAAAAGGAAGGCTCACACTATCTGTGCCAAGGTGCCATACCTCGCATATCCACAGAACCATATTCTTATCTTGCTATGCAAAAACTCAACCAAACTCTTCTTCAAAAATCTTCGCAGTTCTGCTGAACCCTCTACCAAGAGGAGAGCTACCCGGTCCTCCCCTGAGAAGATCCTCTTAACACGGAATTCCAAACCTTTCCATCTCCACGCCGCCCTGGTACTTCCTTTCCAACTTTGAACCACAAAAACATCCCTCTGATAGTTATCCTTTAGCTGGTCAAATCCGAGTTTCTAAATCATACTCTCTTACAGCTTCTTCAGGCTCCAGCAACGACCTCCCCCGTGACTTTCAAGTCAATACCGGGTAATACATATATCCAACTATTACTTGTATTTACTTTCATCACCTTTGTTTTTTTTGCTCTTTCTTATATTACCTTCGTACTTGCAATTTCAGGGCGAAAGCCACTCTTATGGCGCTCCAAGCCCTCCCATTACTGAGGAGGATAACTTGAGAATACTCCTGAAAAACACGCTGAGCCGACTCATGAAGAACATACAACTGACCAGATGAAATTTCTCCTTCTCCTGCTGAAAACCGACTGATCCAGAAGTCGTGATCGCAGGAGCTTGCTTTACTGAGAAGATCTCTCCCCTCAAAACTGCAACCAAGTTTGTTGCCTCTGAAGAGAAGTCCAAGCCGACTGAAAAAGGCGAAGCCTCCACTGTGCCACAGTAGGCCATATAAACTTTGAAGGTCTGTTAACTGAGTACAACACACTGAAGCTTACTGAGGGCAAACTCGTGGATTCTCTTTCCAAGAACATCAGGTACACATCTTTTCCTCTTCATATCTTATATACCAAACCTAGTCCCCAAGTATCGAGTAAACTGTCCTCAGTCACTCGGTACTTGAAAATATATCTCTTTCTGCTTCATTTTGAAAACTTCAGAATATCCCAGTCCCCAAGTTCCAAGTTATCAGTCTACGATAAATGGAACTTGTTTTACTTCTGATTTCAAATCCTCATTAATTCTGATTTTCATCATAACGATACTTTCAAATCCTCATAACCCCCAAGTTCCGGGTAATATGTTCACATTTTATCTGGAACTTTGAAATGTGTTACTGAATAACTTGTAAAAACTTAAAAGACATACCAGTCCCCAAGTGCCGGGTGATCTGCTCTTCAGTCACTCGGAACTTGTATAAATACTCTGTCTGCATATAATTTACTATCAACTTGTTCTTTCTTGCCATTGCCGACTGAAATTTATTTCAGCCCCCATGTTTCTAACTTGCTATTCTTTTTTCAGAGGTATGTGTCCCATAATGACCAGATACTTGCCAAGACCAACCAACTCCTTGAAGTTGAAACCAAGCTGCGCAAGAAACTGAAATTCATGCTTCAGACTTGGAAAAAACGATTGAATCTCTAACTGCAGAGAACACCAAACTGAAAAAGGAGTTGGAAGAGGCTGGAGATAAGTATAAGATCTGCTTTGACAAGATGGTCAGCGTCCAGAAATACTTGGACACCCTGAAAGACCATATCAAGGATATCCTCAATCCACTCATTGGTAAACACCTTCTCTTTTCACTTTTTTCTGCTTTACTGGGCTTTCATATACTAACCCACATCATACTTTTCAGGTGAGAAAATGCTGCCATCAGGAGATCCTATCCAGAGAAACTGAACTGCTGAACACCATCATTCGGCAGTTCCAGTTTGGCACTTCTGAGATTAGAAGCGTGTTAAGAGCAACTGTGCTCCTCCCCAAGTAATATACGAATCCCTGCATCAGCTTTCCACGATCCCCGAGTGGTTAGACCTCTGGACACGCTCAGCATGCCGGTTGGCGCAATGCGCAGCTTAGCTCTAGCCAAAGCCTACAACCCGCGCCTTAACCTGGCTCCTTTTGTCAAAGGATTCCCTCAATACAGTGCTGATGGCACCAAATTTGGGGGAAAATAATTCAAAGAAATTGCTGCCCAAACCCGCCTTTGCTTGCAAGATTGCTGAGAGCCTCGACCTATCGGTTTTTCCAAGATGCAGTGGATGAGAACAACATCTAATCCCCACTCTGAATCCGAGCATTTTGATCTGTTGGCCAAGCTGAGAGACTCCATTGCAAAGAAGAAGAAGGCTGCAGCACCAAGTACTTCTACTCCAGTTGTCCCTGCACCCAGCCGTGCCCCTACTAACGCCAATCATGGAAAAGCCGGCTGATGTTGCGAAGGATACTGCAGAAGATCAAGGCCCTGCACAAGCTAAGTCCCAGGCCAAAGCTTCTGAAGATAACCCGGCTTCTGCCGAAACAAAGCTGCCAAGGGAACCTCAACCGATAACCCGGCTATCTGAGCCATTTTCATGCTGTACCTTTCCTGCTGACGAGGTTATACCCTTCGGGTCCCCTATTATTGGTATACCTGGATGCAGTCCAGACGAAGGCCCACCTGCGGCTCAGCAATTACTTCAAGCACAAGTAAAGGACTCCAAGACGTAGTCTAACTAGGACTCTTGTAAACCCAACCTGACTCCTTTTATAAAGCCAGGCAGGGGCACCCGCATAGGGGGAGAAGACTAGATCCACAACTCGCATAGGCATAACGAGACCACGTCTCACCATATCGCCATTACGGCCACCATGTAATCTCATACATTATCATAATCAGACAAGCAGAGTAGGTCTTACCTCACGATGAGGAGCCAAACCTGGTAAATCCTGCTTGTCAGCCGTCCGAATACTACCAGCACGCACATCTTCTCTCTCAAAATATACCTGGGTACTCGACCCTGGGATTGCCGTGGCACACCACTCAATTGGCGCCGTCTGTGGGAAGAACACGTGCTGATCACGGTTTCGGCGGCTCCATCATATTCAACGACAAATCTCATCGACAAAAGCGACCAGATCGCATCTAGCAAAAGCGCGGCGTTCCGTATGCACAAGGACTCTGACGTCAGCACACCCGCACTCGCGGCTAATCAAACCTACCTCGTCCGAGGCGTTCCGATCCGTAATCACGATCAGCAAAACGGCAACTCGCCGAGGTCGACAAAATTTGGAGTCCCGTCGCTGATCAAATTTCGAGGAGCAGGCGCTAGCGTGCGCGGCGGCGGCGCTCTCAAAAATCGCGGGCAAGCGCGAGAGCAAAGGAGCAGCATGCACGGATCTGATCTACATCAGCAAAGCGGTAGCTCGCACCCGACGTGCGGGCGAGCGCGTTACTCCTTCCAACTCCTGCGCACCGCAGATCGAGACTGGATCGAATCGCACGAGGAAATCCAAGTTGTACCTGAGACTGGAAAGAAGAGCAGCCGACAGGGCAGTCGCACAAGTGCTAGAGTTGTACTACTCCACGTACGTACATGGATCATGGAATCAAGGAAGAGAAAGATTTGGTTTCCCGCTGCTGCTCGGCGTGATCAAGCAAAAAATAATCAGATTAGTTGGATCAAGTCCCAAGGAAGAGCCTGTTCATGCAAGCAATTTCAAGGTCGAATCAACCAACGCATGCATATGAGCCTCAAAGCACTAAAGCCATGCGCGGTGGATTATTAGTCATAGATGCTGTTGGATAACGATCTATGTAATATGTCGTAATGCCCAATTAAATATCATAGTAGTCAACATGTCATGTATATGCATTGTCATGCGCTCACTATTCGTCAATTGCCCAGCTGTAATTTGTTCACCCAACATGTTAGTTATCTTTTATGGAGAGACACCACTAGTGAACTGTGGACCCCGGTCCATTCTTTTACACTGATTAAACAACCACAAACTGCAAACTGTTCCTTTTTCATTCTCTGCAATTTAATACTCATTTTCCACACCATACGTTTAATCCTTTGTTTTCAGCAAGCCAGTGAGATTGACAACCTCACTGTTTCGTTGGGGCAAAGTAGTTTGATTGTGTTGTGTGCAGATTCCACGTCAACAGTCCAGACTCCCTCAACAACTATTTTTCTGGCGCCGTTGACAACCTTCTGAAGAGTTGCTGCTCCTACTGGTTCGATAACCTTGGTTTCTTTCTGAGGGAAAACTTGCTGCTGACTACATCATACCTTCCTCTTGGGGTCTCCCAACGAACGTGTGTTTCACGTCATCAAGCTATTTTTCTGGCGCCGTTGCCGGGGAGACAGCAGTCTTCTGCAAGGGGAGTTTCACGCTTCCAATCTCTTTACTTTGTTTTTGTCTTGCTTAGTTTATTTTATTTTATCTTGTTTGCTTTCAATTATCAAAAACACAAAAAAATTAGTTACTTGCATTTAGTTTATTTTCAGTTTTGTTTTCTGTTAGTCATCATGTCTAGCCCTGTTCCAGTAGTAATGTCACCTGAAGAAGAGATCTTCACTTTCAAGCAAGGGAGTGAGGAGAGTTTTAAAGATGCTTGGTCTAGAATATCTGAGTCCTATGCTAAAACTGAACCTAAAATGACTTTAAGCCTGCTTCTTAGTAGCTTTTATTTTGGTCTTGTTCTTTGCTATAGATATGCTTTAGATGCTGTGGTAGGAGGAGATTTCCTTCGTTATGATGGGGATCAAGCTTTTAATGCTATAAAAAAATTGATTACAATTTCTGCTCCCCAATCACTAAAATTGATTTGGCTTTGACAAGCATAAGCGATAGACTTAACGCTCTTGAAACGAACATATCTGGTCTAAAGAAGGGTATAATCAGATTCGTGAACATTATGATAATGTGCCAGTAAATTTTGAACCATCGGGATGGATTCCCTCAGTAAAAGTTGTTATAAATGGTGAAACTTTTCATTCTCGCTGTGATATTATGTCTGAATTCTGTTTAATGCCCAAGAATATTTATGATTCCTTAAATCTTTGGGAGCTTTCCAAATGCGAAGATTGTATAACTTTGGGTGATAATACTATTAAATTACCAAGGGGAGTAGCTGAAGGAGTATTTACAAAACTCTTAGGGATAACAATATCTATTGATTATCTTGTCATTGAATGTGCAGGAGTAGGACAAATTACGCTTGGAAGGTCCTGTTGAAACGCTTTGGAGCAATAATAGATGTGGGCCAAGGCACTATGAATTTCGCCTCTTCACCTATGTGTAACCAAGTATTTCCTAAAGATAAAGGTAAAGGTAAGAGAGCTAAGCGTAAGAATGTTGATGCTTCTTCACTTGGTAATACTTGATGCATGCTTTGTGCCTAGCTAAAAGGCGTTAAAGAAAAGCGCTTATGGGAGGCAACCCATTTTATTTTTCTGCAATTTTTCTTTTATTGAGTCAAGGAGTTTGTTTACTTCTGTAGCAACTCCTTTGTATCTTTATTTTCTCGCATTGTTGTGCCAAGAGTAGCCTCTAATGATAAGATGATGCTTAATTTTGATTGCTGCGCAGAAACAGATTTTTGCTGTTCACTGTACGAAATTCCTAAAATCACCAGATTGTTAAAAAATCTGAAATTTTTTGTGCGTAATCTTTATGAATGTCTGAAACTTTCATTAGTTCAGAGTTTCTCGATCTGAGCGTCGTAAGTGCCTCGAAAAAATTCGTCTTTGCGGACTGTTCTGTTTTAGACAGATTATGCCTTTTTATTTTTGCATTCTCTCTTTTACTAGTGTTGAGTGAAATTCTTTTTTGGGTGGAAGAGCTTCACATAACATCAGTGGCTGTAGCTAATGTTTAAAGTAACAAATCATATTGCGTCTTTACAGAACATGTGAATTTTTGATTATGCACTAACCCTCTAATGAGATCTACTTTGAGTTTGGTGTGACGGAAGTTTTCAAGGGTCAAGAGAGAAGGATGATATAATAGGATCAAGAAGAGTGAAGAGCTTAAGCTTGGGGAGGCTCCCATGGATCTCCCCAGCATATTTCAAGAAGACTCAAGCGTCTAAGCTTGGGGATGCCCAAGGCATCCCCTTCTTCATCGTCAAAATTATCAGGTCATCTCTAGTGAAACTATATTTTAATTCTTTCACATCATATGTGCTTTTCTTGGAGCGTCTGTGTGCTTTTTATTTTCAGTATTGCACTTTTATTTTCAATAAAGCTTGACTGGACCCTAGCATTCTTGATTGGGAGAGAGACACGCTCCGCTTTTTCATGAGAATACTCCTATTCTTCACTTATATTTGTTGAGTATTCATATCTAGCGCTGTTCAGCTTTTAGCTCTTGTTTTCATGTATCTCTTGTCAGAGCTATTAGCTTTCTTTTGTAGAAAGTACTCTCTTGCTTCACTTATATTTGTTTGGAGAGTTGATGAAATAAATTGATTGGTGTTTGGTTGGTTCAGAAAATGTTGCATGTGGTAATTGGTATAAGGAAAAACTTGCTTAATCTTGTAGATCACTAAAATGGATAACTTGATGCTTGTCAATTGTTTTGAGTTAACAAGTAGATCATGATTAAATTGTGCATCACATGAGTTAAGCCTATTAGTGAAGAACTACCGTAAAGCTTGTTGAAAATTTGGTTTGCATCGTGGTATCCTAAGGTCTAGATATTTTCTAATAACAGGGTTTGGTTAACAAGGAAGACGGTATGAAGTCTTATAACGTTTGCAATATGTTTGTCATATAAAACTTGGTGTACGGGTTGATATTCTTGTTTGCTTACATAACCTTGCTAGCCTAAACTCTGTACTGAGAGGGAATGCTTCTCGTGCATCCAAATCCTTGAGCCAAAATCCATGCCATTTGTGTCCACCATAACTACCTATATGTGGTATTTCCTTGCCACTCCAAGTAAATTTTTCATGTGCTACCTTTAAATTATTCAAAATGTTATTATTCCCTTTTTGTGTCAATGTTTACTAGCTCATGAGGAATTAGTGTGGTTATTCTTTATTCTATTTGTCGAGTGGACTTTTACACCTGGACTAGTGGCATATACATCCGCTTATCCAATAACTTGCAAAAAGAGCTGGCAACGGGGTGCCCAGTCCCAATTAATTACAACTTTAACCAATTAATTCTCTTCACACTTTTGCCCTGATTCATCAGTAAGCAATGACAAACAGTGAAATACCTGAATGTGTGTAAACCAAAGAGAAAGAGGGATGATCTGCCTTGCTGGTAGAAATAACGTCCTTCATGGGAGCCGCTCTTAAAAGTCCGTTCGACAGGTAGAATACTGTTCTCACCCGCTACCATTCGTTGACAATTAACAAACACCTCTCAAAAATAGATACTCCTCCATGGTATGTGATTGATGGAAGGCACCCGAGGATTCGGTTAGCCATGGCTTGTGTTAGCAAGGTTGGGAGGAGTATCAAATATTTTATGCAATCTCTATATGCTTTCAAAAACCTAAAAGCTCTAGCACATGATTTAATCCCTGCTTCCCTCTGCGAAGGGCCTTTCTTTTACTTTTATGTTGAGTCAGTTTTCCTATTCTTTCTGTCTTCCACAAGCAAACACTAGTGTCAATTTGTTACAACATGCGTTATATGCAATGTATTGGACTTGTTATACTACTTTGTGTTGACAATATCCATGAGATAAATATGTTGAAAGTTGAAGCAAATGCTGAAACTAAATTCTTCCTTTGTGTTGATTAAATACCTTTTGTAGAAACTATTGCTTTATGAGTTAACACTTATGCAAAACTGTTTGATGCTTGTCTCGAAAGTACTATTCATGAAAACGTTTAGCTTGTGTGATTCATTGTTTACTCATTATCTATTTGATAGCAAATTATAGACCATTGACTTGGATCACTTCATTCATTTACATGTGCCTTGCAATATTATATGATCAAGATTATGATAGTAGCATGTCACCTCAAAAATTATTGTTTTTATCGTTTACCTACTCGAGGACGAGTAGGAACTAAGCTTGGGGATGCTGATACGTCTCAAACGTATCTATAATTTTTGATGTTCCATGCTTGTTTTATACCAATTGCTACATGTTTTGCATCTACTTTATATCACTTTTATACATTTTTTGGGACTAACCTATTAACAAGATGCCGAAGTGCCAGTTCCTGTTTTCTGCTGTTTTTGTATTCCAGAAAAGCTAGTCTGGAAATATTCTCGGAATTGGACGAAACTACACGGGTCCCTATTTTACCAGAACCATCTGACGGACCAAGAGCGCAGGAGAGGAGCCACGGGGCCCCACACGCCAGGGCGCGGGCCCCCCTCTGCCGCGCCCTGGGTGGTGTGGGCCCCACGGGCCCTCCAGCCGCCGCCCTTTCGCCTACTTATTCCCCCCGACGCGAAAACCCTAAGTACCTGAGCAAATATCCACGAAAAGTTCCAGAGACGCCGCCGTCGTCAACCCTAGCTCGGGAGGGTTCAGAACCTCTTCCCGGCACCCTGCCGGAGAGGGGAATCGTCACCGGAGGCTTCTACATCGCCATGCCTGCCTCCGGAGTGATGCGTGAGTAGTTCATCCTTGGACTACGGGTCCATAGCAGTAGCTAGATGGTTGTCTCTCCACTTTGTGCCATCATGTTTAGATCTTGTGAGCTGCCCTACATGATCAAGATCATATTATTGTAATGCTACATGTTGTGTTTGCTGGGATCCGATGAATATTGAATATTATGTCAAGTTGATTATCAATCTATCTTATATGTTATTTAAGATCTTGCATGCTTTCCGTTACTCGTAGATGCTTTGGCCAAGTAGATGCTTGTAACTCCAAGAGAGAGTATTTATGCTAGATAGTGGGTTCATGTCTCCGTTTAACCTGGGACAGTGACAGAAAGTTCTAAGGTTGTGGATGTGCTGTTGCCACTAGGGATAACCTAACGATGCTATGTCCACGGACATATGTGTTTGTTTACATTACGCACTTTACTTAATGCAATTATCCGTTGCTTGCAACTTAATACCAACGGGGACTCGGATGACAACCCGGCGGTGGATTATTAGTCATAGATGCTGTTGGATAACGATCTATGTATTATGTCGTAATGCCCAATTAAATATCATAGTAGTCAACATGTCATGTATATGCATTGTCATGCGCTCACTATTCGTCAATTGCCCAGCTGTAATTTGTTCACCCAACATGTTAGTTATCTTTTATGGAGAGACACCACTAGTGAACTGTGGACCCCGGTCCATTCTTTTACACTGATTAAACAACCACAAACTGCAAACTGTTCCTTTTTCATTCTCTGCAATTTAATACTCATTTTCCACACCATACGTTTAATCCTTTGTTTTCAGCAAGCCAGTGAGATTGACAACCTCACTGTTTCGTTGGGGCAAAGTAGTTTGATTGTGTTGTGTGCAGATTCCACGTCAACAGTCCAGACTCCCATCAACAACACTATTTTTCTGGCGCCGTTGACAACCTTCTGAAGAGTTGCTGCTCCTACTGGTTCGATAACCTTGGTTTCTTCTGAGGGAAAACTTGCTGCTGACTACATCATACCTTCCTCTTGGGGTCTCCCAACGAACGTGTGTTTCACGTCATCAGCTACCTGAAAAAGCCTCAGCTGCACTCGACAATCAGGAGGGCACTCGCCATTGGCCGAGTGCTGCGCACCCGGCAAATATCTACGCCAGCAAACGCAAAGATTGGAGCACTCACAAAATACCTGACAACAGCAAAATGAAGGCAAATTGAGCCTACGCCCAACTACAAATAGTTGCACCTAGCCTCGGGGGCTACTCCCATCGGGAGCGCTGCCGCGCACCCGATAGACATTACGAGCAAAATCAATCAATCGCTACACACATGACAGTCGAACGACCATTCGACTGAGCTACTTAGGCTCAAACATATTTCATCCACAAATCCCCAAGATTGCGTCCGCCGCATGTATAACTCGGATGCTGCACGCACGGTGCAAAGGTAAGACCCGCCGATCCGTCGAGCTGGGCCGGGCCCGCTCCTACAGCGTTTGACCTGCAACTTTCCGTGTCAACAGACATGAAGAAAATCCTGACGGACGCGTTAGGTCGCAAAGTTAATGCTGCAGGTCGGCTCAGTAAGACCTCCGCGGCCTGAGTCGAACCTGACCAGCTTGTTCCGGGTTCGAGTCCGGGGACTCGAGCTTGATGTAGGCTAGTAAGGTTTTGCCCAAAAGTGCAGTTAACTGGTCCCGGTCCGTCGAGCGTGCCAGGCCTACTATGCCATAATCCCTAGGCAAAATAAACAAAGCATTGGTCGACGTGTTTTCCGACTGAGCATGCACAATCGAGACAATCTCGAATAAAAAATACATAGCAAAGTTCATGCAAAACATCAGTCGACGTATTACCGATTCCGCAAGCACAATCGAGACAATCTCGATTCAAAATTAAATAGCAAAATGATGAAAGAATCAGACGGTAACATACACCTGCAAATGAGTCCCTGCCCGATTCTTCGAATCGACCAGGCACTCGGGGGCTACTCCCATCGGGAGCGCTGAGCGCGCACCCGACGAACTACCGAGTCAAAAGCACCAGACAACATATCAACAGCGTGAAGACTAAGCCCAAGTTGAGAACATCCTGGACAATTCAGATTTCATTAATTACTCCCATCGGGAGCGCATTCGCCATTGGCTCGAGTGTGTCGGATTTTCAAAGTCAGGTTTTCTACAGCCCGCACTGATTTTTCAAAGTCGGGTTCTCTACAGCCCCACTGGATTTCTCAAAGTCGGTCTCTCTATAGATCGCATCGATTATTATTATTGGATTTCTTACATTGGATTTCTCAAAGTTGGTCTCTTTATAGATCGCATCGGATTTATTATTATTGGATTTCATACACATACACTGGATTTCTCATAAATGATTCAATTCAAGAAGAATGGATAATACAGTCATCACATGGTCATCAACACACCCGACGCATCGACTACGCCTATTCGACATACTGTTTTGAGTCTCTGCCCGATACTTCGAATCGACCAGACACTCGGGGCTACTGACGAGGTTATACCCTTCGGTCCCCTATTATTGGTATACCTGGTGCAGTCCAGACGAAGGCCCACCTGGCGGCTCAGCAATTACTTCAAGCACAAGTAAAGGACTCCAAGACGTAGTCTACTAGGACTCTTGTAAACCCAACCTGGCTCCTTTTATAAAGCCAGCAGGGCACCCGCATAGGGGGAGGAAGACTAGATCCACAACTCGCATAGGCATAACGAGACCACGTCTCACCATATCGCCATTACGGCCACCATGTAATCTCATACATCATCATAATCAACAAGCAGGAGTAGGTCTTTACCTCACGATGAGGGGCCGAACCTGGTAAATCCTTGCTTGTCAGCCGTCCGATACTACCAGCACGCACATCTTCTCTCTCAAAATATACCTGGGTACTCGACCCTGGGATTGCCGTGGGCACACCACGTCACCTGCAAAACAATTATTCGGCCAATGGGCATTGTAATATGCTCTGAAATACTTTGCCTTTTATTTGATGGTGCGTCTGTGCACTATATGAAATACTCAATATTTTGTAATAACTTATACTTTTTATGGTTTAGATGACCCTTTTGGTTTATCTTTAGCTTCTTATCAGTCGGCTTTCACATGACTTTCTCAGTTGCTACTTTTTCCTTTGCTAAAACAGGGTCAAACTAAGTCCCAGCATGGGCATCATAGTTGATTGAATTAACAAGTAAGCAATCTGGTCATAAAATTGTGAGTAACATCAAACTGATAGGCAAGTTTAACCAAGAACAAAATTAAGGCTTAAAAGCCGGGTCTTAGGATTAAAACTTATGAATTTATAATTCATAAGTCCCCAAGCCCTGGATCAATGTTTACAAGTAAAGGCTTAAACTATGCATCATTACCCCATGATCTCAAACATCTCTATGCGTGCTCTCTTGGGCAACAGCTATAGGACTTTTTGCTAAGCACTCCTTTGGGCAAGCTTTATAAACATAAACTATGCATAAAAAGTAAAACAGCAGAAAAGATTTCTTCTCAATACTCTTCTTTATTAAAGATACACCAGCAAGCCGCCTCATTAAAAACCTTCCAGTCCCCTTAGGTACCCTGGTAAGGAAAAGAGCGCGTCTGAAACCTGCTGGGGGTTACATCGTGTGTTACATAACTCGGCCTAGGTTCATGTTCACTAGGTATAATATGGGCGAAGATGAGCAATGTTCCACGGCCGCTTCGTCTCTTCCATAGGAAGGATAGCATGGTCCGTGTTGTTCTCTTCACCTTTCTCTCTCACATCTATCAGATAATATGAACCATTGTGCAATTTCCGACTGATAGGAACGGCCCTTCCCATGGAGGAGTTAGTTTTGCATCCCTGCTGATTCTGTCTGAGCCGTAAAACTAAATCTCCTTCCTGGAAAGTTCTTGATCTTACTCGGCGACTATGATAGCGCCGCAAATCCTGCTGATAAACTGCGGACCGTTCCAATGCTAACTCACGCTCCTCTTCGAGGGCATCAATCGAATCCTCCCTTGCAATTGCATTGCTTGACTCCACATACGCCGCCACTCTTGGCGAGTCATGGACTATATCACTCGGTAACACTGCTTCTGCTCCATACACCAGAAAGAACGGTGTACGCTTGGTTGATCTATTCGGGGTTGTATTGATCCCCCAAACCACTGCAGGTAACTCTTTCACCCAAGCTCCATACGCCTTTTCAATCGGAACTCGAAGTCTTGGTTTGATTCCTTCAATATTTCCTGATTACTCCTTTCTACCTGCCCGTTGGCCTGTGGATGTGCCACCGAAGCAAGGTCTAATCTGATTCCCTTCTCTTTGCAGAATATCTCTGTTTCACCGAGTGACATGTTGGTCCCATTATCTGTGATGATACTGTGAGGATAACCAAACCGACTGATAATTTTCTTCAGAAACGTGACAACTTTGGAAGCATCACAACTTGTAACTGGCTCTACTTCAACCCACTTAGTGAACTTATCAACAGCCACCAAGAGATGAGTTTTCTTGCACGATGTCATCTGAAAGGGCCCCATCATATCAAGACCCCAAACTGCAAACGGCCAGTGATTGGTATTGTCCTCAATTCCTGAGCCGGCACATGCTCCTGTCTTGCATATCTTTGACATCCATCACATGCCCTAACAATCTGCTCTGCATCCTTGAAAGCTGTGAGCCAAAAGAATCCATGCCTAAATGCCTTGGCCACCAGAGACCTAGATGAAGCATGATGACCACAGTCCCCAGCATGTATCTCTTGCAAAATTTGCCTTCCTTCGACTGATGAAACACATCGCTGATAAACTCCAGAAACACTGCGCTTGTACAACTCACCATCAATTACTGCATAACCGAGTGATCTTCTGACAATTTGTCGCGCCATAACTTCATTACTCGGCAAAATCTTCCTTATCATATAATCCAGATATGGTTCAGTCCACTCAGGAATCTCATGCAACGCTGCTACTAACTCGGAATCTTGATCTGGACTTCATCTTCCTCTTCACCCGGAAGTTGGACTGATGGCTTCCATAACTCGTCCAGGAACACATTAGGTGGAACTGGCTCTCTACGTGATCCCAATCTTGACAAAGCATCTGCTGCCTCGTTTTTCCTTCTATCAATATGATCCACCTGGAATCCTGAAAAGAATCCAGCTGCTTCATCAACAGCCCTTCTGTAAGCCGCCATCTTCTCATCTTTCCTGTCCCAAGTCCCAGAAACTTGCTGCGCTACAAGATCCGAGTCACCAAAACACATGATCCTTTTGATGTTCATCTCCTTGGCAATGCGCAAACCATGTAACAAAGCTTCATACTCAGCAATATTATTGGTGCAATCGAAGTGAATCTGAAGAACATAACTCATCTTATCCCCTTTGGGTGAAGTGAGAACCACTCCTGCTCCTGATCCCTCATACTGCTTGGATCCATCAAAATGCATAACCCATGACTTATAACTCGGCGCCTTGGGTGGTGCCGTGCTTAACTCGGTCCAATCATTGACAAAATCAATCAAGGCTTGTGACTTAATCGCTGTGCGAGGCTCATACTTGATGTGATAATCACCCATCTCAATCGCCCACTTGGCAATTCTTCCAGTAGCTTCAGTATTGCACACAATGTCTGCCAATGGTGCTCCACTCACCACTGTAATGGGGTGTTCTTGAAAGTAATGCTTCAATTTCCGACTGGCCATGAAAACGCCAAAAACTAACTTCTGCCACTGGGATACCTCTGTTTAGCCGGAGTCAAAACCTCACTGACATAATAAACCGGCCTTTGAACCAGATGCTCCTTTCCTTCTTCTTTTCGCTCCACCACAATAACTACACTAACTGCTCGGGAATTTGCAGCTATGTACAACAGCATGGGCTCCTTTGGAGCTGGAGCAGCTAAGATTGGTGCTTTCGATAATGTTTCCTTCAATGCCTCCAGGGCTTTATCAGCTTCCTCATCCCAAACAAATTTATCTGACTTCCTCAAGAGTCGGTATAAAGGAATTGCTTTCTCTCCCAGTCGGGATATGAACCTACTCAACGCAGCCACGCAGCCCGTGATCTTCTGGACTTCCTTCAATTCAGTCGGCTTTCCCAACCTATTGATTGCTGCTATCTTTTCCGGGTTTGCTTCAATCCCACGCTCGGACACAATAAAGCCGAGTAATTTCCTGATGGAACTCCAAACACACACTTTTTTGGGTTAAGCTTCATCTGAAACCTCCTTAAGTTAGCAAAAGTTTCTCTCAAATCATCATAAATGTCTCAGCTTCTTTGTCTTGATCACCACATCATCAACGTACGCATGCACGTTCCGATCTATCTGCTTCTCAAAACAACTCTGGATGCACCTCTGATAAGTTGCTCCAGCATTCTTCAGTCCAAATGTCATGTTCTTGTAACAAAAAGCTCCAAATGGGGTGATAAATGATGTCTTCTCCCAATCTTCCTCTGCAAGCTTGATTTGATGGTATCCTGAATATGCATCCAGGAAACACAAAAGATCACTACCTGCCACAGCATCTATGATTTGATCAATCCTTGGTAACGCAAACGGATCCTTCGGACAATGCTTGTTCAAACTTGTGAAATCAATACACATCCTCCACTCATTGTTCTTTTTCAACACTAAAACCGGGTTAGCCAACCACTTTGGATGTAACACTTCCATAATGAATCCTGCGGCGAGTAAACGAGCTATCTCTTCTCCTACAATCCTTCTTCTTTCCTCATTCAATCTGCGCAATCCCTGTTTAATCGGTCTTGCTTTAGGATCAACATGTAAGCGGTGCTCAGCGAATTCAGTCGGTATGCCTGGCATGTCACTAGGTTTCCATGCAAAGACATCCCGATTCTCACGGATGAATTCGATGAGCGCGCTTTCCTATTTGTCAGTCAGATTTGACCCGATAGAGAACTGCTTGGACGAATCACCCGGCACGAAGTCAATCATCTTGGTATCCTGAGCCGCTTTGAATTTCGCCCTCTCTTCGGTCATTGGTTTCTTCAAAATTGTCCCATCATCCGGGTTTGTGGTAGCTTTGTAGTAATTCAACTCCTCTTCCGCACAGGCTTGTTCTGCCATAACAGCATCACCTTCTCACATTGTAACGCCAACTCACGACTGCCATTGACTGTGATAATACCTTTGGACCTGGCATCTTCATCTTTAGTACACATAACACGGCCTCGCCATGAATCTAGCAAAAACATTGCGGCCAAAGAGAGCATGATAGGGCTCTTCAATTTGACCACCTCAAAACAAATCATCTCAGACCTGAAATTATCCTTTGATTCTCCAAACGCGACCTCCAATGTTATTGTTCCCTCTGGTCTTGCGACTTTCCAGGGACAATACCATGAAAGATAGTACTGAAGGGTGAAGCTGCTTGGCTGTGAAACCCATCCGGATGAATGTATCCCAATACAGAATGTTGATGCTACTACCTCCATCCATAAGAACCTTGTGTAAAATATAACCCGAAACCTGAGGTGCAACAACTAAAGCCAACGCTCCAGGTGCATCTACTCGGGCCGGGTGATCCTCTCTAGACCAAGTGATCGGATACTCGGACCACTTCAAATATCTCGGAACTGCGGGAAGAACGGCGTTGACAGCTCTCTTCTTCAATTTCTGATCTCTCCGACTAGTGCTGGAAACTGTAATATGATACTGTCCTCGATTTAACTCTTGGGGTTTTGCTGGAAACCTAACCCGGCTGGTCCGTTATCCGGGCCGGGTGGTCCTCCATTATTTCCTCCAGCTTGTGGTCCGTGGCCGGGTTATTTCCATTACCCGGCCTCGGGCCGTTTCCTCCCATATCATCCTGGCAAACTCCTCGTTCTTCCATCTCTGAAGATCAACACACTGGGCCAAAGAGTGATTTGCCGGTTTACCGTTCCTACTATGACGTGGACACGGCATGTTGAATGCTTCCTGGGGGTTAGCCGGTCCTCGGAAATTTCCCCTGTAATTGCCATTGTTGTTATTGCCTCGATAATTATCATCTCGCCGCTGAAACTTGTTATACCCGGTGTTTGTGTTTGCCACCAAATCTGAACCACCATCATGCTGCCTTTTGGAGTTATTCCCATTGTTACCATTGTGATTATTGTTCCCGTTGTTGTTGTTACCGTTGTTGTTGTGGTTCTTTCCTCCGTTGTTGACGTTTCCTTTTCCCTTATCTTCATCATCATCCCGGGTCTTGTCTGTGGATGCGTGCTTATGAGCCGCTTCCATCAGCTGCCCCATGGTGATGGTTTCTGCTTCGCCAGTGGCCCTCAGTCGACCCATCTTCTGAATTACCGGGTCATATCTGCAGGTTTTCTCCATTGACGACACGGCCGCAGCTGGTGTAATTCCCTTTGATGAGTGAATGATGGCTGTAACTCGGCGCATCCAGTGACGCGCTGACTCGCCTTTCTTCTGGAAACATCGCTCCAAATCCTCTATAGTGAACAACTTCTCACACGTGCCCTTGAAATTCTTGACAAATAATGCCTTCAACTCATCCCAAGAATTGATAGATTTCTCGGGTAATCCATTGAACCATAACTTTGCTGCTCCTTCACTCATCATCAGGTACATGTATCTCGCGCACAAGTTGGCGTGTGGCATTGCGAATACTCATCGCCATCTCGTAACTGCTGAGCCATGTTTCTGGATCCATGCTGGGGTCATAATTCGTCACCTTGCTTGGCTCTTTAAACTTCTCAGGAAAAGGTTCACTTTATAGCATCTGAAAGACATTTAGTTCCAACCGGGTTAAGTAATGAAGAAACTAACGGCAAACCTGACCCGGTATTTGGTGCGTGCCCATCACTCCTGCTTCAGGTTGTCCTCCGGCTCCTCCGGCGACACCTAAAGCCGGGTTTGCGCTCGCCGCACGCCGTGCTCTTGAACTGTTGACAATCGCTTGGGCCACAGACTGGGCCGGGGCCGGTTGATGCGGCCTCGGCGCCGGCTGATTCTGAGCTGGCCTCTGCTGATGATGTCCCGAACGTTGAGGCTGCGGCGCCGGGTGACCTTGATTCTGCTGTCCGTTCCTGACGCCTGATCCGGCTGGCCTCGGTGTTTCTCCGTGATGACTCTGGTTAGCTCGGCTATTGTATGGTGTTGAATGTAACGCTCCACTCTTATCCGGCATGTTTCCCTGCTGCGTGATCGCGGTTTTCAACATCTCAATTGCCCTGCGTGCTTCTTCTCCCTCTGGCGATTGATCAATCGGCATGCGGCATAATGCTAATGTTGTTGCGTACACGTTATCAGCCGGATTTGAGTAGTGACCACTGGGCGTGTGGAACCGATCTGTTGGTGGTGGCATACCACCCGCAGCTGATGTGTTCTGATTTTGCTGAGCTCCAGCCCGAGTGTTGGGTGGCACCCCGTTTCCTCCCTGATTTGCCCTAACCATGATTCCATGCCCGATTCCAACCGGCGCTGTCTCAGGCCGAGTGACATTGGGAGTTCCGTTTGGTGATACAAAGTTCAATCTTGTTGGATCTAAGGTCATGCCTGGCACCACCCGGGTCTGTGCCTCCTCTGATGTACTGCTGTAAGATCTTCATGGCGATTCTGCACTGTTATCCTTTCTTGCTCCACACGGGCTCGATCCCGCTCTATCTCTTGTTGATTCTCCAGTGATTCGTACGTATCCAATTGCTGCGCCCGGGTTGCTGCGTTATCTGGTGTGATTGGGGTAGTAACTATTGCAGCATCAAAGTCCAAGGGCCTCAAACCTGGTGGAATTTCCCTCAAAACCGGCTGTTCGGAACCATCACCCGGCTGAAAGGTCGGATGACGCTGAATTCTTTCTCTGTTTTCTCTGGCCGCACGCGTAGCATCGTCCTCACTTACAGAAGTTTATGTCCCATCATTGCGGTTCATCAGGGTGTACACCGCAGCACGCTTCATGGTCCTTGGCTCCGACTCATAATCTTCCTCATCAGCCACGTACCCAAATCTCTCGTCAAACAACGGTAAGATCGACTCAGTATCTGTATCCAAATCTTCCTCGCGTCGGCACTCCGGCTCGCAAGCCCGGATGTCCGACTGATGCTCGAAACCTCCTGTTCTGACTGACTCTTCTCCATCAGATTGGACGATGGTGCTGCCCCTGAAACGGAGTCGCACATAACCTCGTCATCAATTTGCTGAGTTGCATGAATCATACCTACGAAGACGTTGATCGACCGAACGGGATCACCCGGCCGGTTTCCAACAGATCTGCTTCTTCCTTCCAGCCGAAATCGTCGACGATGCGCTTTCCGTGCCGATCCATCCTGACCTCGCCGATCGCGAGGTTCTCCATCCCTCGTAGAGCTTCTCCCTTGATGAGGACAGCTTTGGTCGCGGGCCCACGGTGGGCGCCAACTGTCGTGGGGTTATCACGGCAGATGTTACCATAGGGTAACTTGAAGATTGGGGCAAGGCGCCTTGGTCCTTCAGGAGATTGTCATGCTCATTGGGGAAAAAGGGTTTACCCAGGTTCAGCCTCTCCATTGGAGATAAAGACCTACTTCCTGCTTCTATGTTATTAATCTCGAGGTCTCAATAACTCGGCTACGACAACAGAACCGGGTTACGAGACAGGTTACAAGGGTTTCGCTTGATAGCGGTGATATAGAACTAGGGCTTAAGACTTGTCTATCTATGTTCTGGGAGCCCGTTTATATAGACGCCGGGTCTCCCGAACTTACAATGAATACCGAGTTACATATGGGCCCGGAGTCCTACTCTAGGTTCTTCTAGACCTTCCGTAGCCTCCAAGTCACCCGGTTCCTTCCTTCACTCGGACTCCAGTTCTTCTAGGTCCTTCCTTCTAGGGACGAGTCATGTTAGGCCTATTGGCCCAACTATAACCCGGCCCACATCTTGTGCACATCACTCGGACCAGGCCTTGGGCCGTCCGACTGATTCTTCCTTGGTCATGAGTATACCGGGTTATTATCCCCCCAACAAGAAGTGTGCTCTTCCAAAGATTTGCTATAAATAAGGATGTCGTCAAAGTATACCACAACGAATTTCCCAATGAAAGGGCGCAAAACATGATTCATGAGACGCATAAAAGTAGAAGGTGCATTGGAAAGACCAAATGGCATGACGAGCCACTCATAAAGACCAAGCTTAGTTTTAAATGCGGTCTTCCATTCATCACCTTCACACATGCGTATTTGGTGATATCCACTTTTAAGATCAATTTTGGAGAATATAGCGGAACCACAAAGCTCATCGAGCATATCATCAAGGCGAGGGATAGGATGGCGATACCGAACGGTGATGGCGTTGATGGGACGACAATCCATGCAAAGGCGAAGAGTGTTGTCGTGCTTGGGTACCAAGATGACGGGCACGGCGCACGGACTCAAGCTCTCGCGGATATGTCCCATGGCAAGAAGTTCTTGTATTTGCCGTTCGATCTCCTTTGTCTCCTCGGGGTTGGTGCGGTAAGGAGCGCGGTTTGGTAGCGGTGCGCCGGGAACAAGGTCGATGCGGTGCTCGATTCCGCGTAGAGGAGGTAGTCCCGGTGGCACATCTTGAGGGAAAACATCTTCAAAGTCCTTCAAAAGAGACAACAAAGAAGGAGGAAGGTTTGTGAAAGTGTTAGTCATAGAAACTTCACCCTTGCATATGAGCACATAGTGGAGGTGGATGGGTTCTCTCTCAACTCCCTTATCACTCTTTGGTGGCAATAGTGTAAGTTTTGTGGGAACTCTCTTTGAAGTGTCACACTCATTTGGCTTGTGGCTCTCACTCACTTTATGGTGGGTCTCTCGCTCACCACTCATCTCACTAGACGAACGATCTTGTTGTGCCCTTGCAATAGTCTTGGCGTTGTCGGCGATGACTTGACTTGGTGTCATGGGCGAAGGACGAAGGTCTTGTCGTTGTTCTTGAAGCTATAGTAGTTTGTCCTTCCATCATGCATAGCACCCTTGTCAAATTGCCATGGACGCCCAAGGAGTAAGTGACAAACGTTCATAGGCACAACATCACAATCAACCGTATCTTCATAGGCTCCAATCTTGAAGGACACTTGCACCATGTGTTGAATCTTGACGGCTCCGGTATCACTCAACCATTGCACATGGTAAGGATGTGGGTGCTTCTTGAACTTCAAGTTGAGCTTATCACAAAGTTCTTTGCTCGCTAGGTTGTGGCAACTTCCACCATCTATGATGACCTTGATGGACTTTCCATTGATTCCCGCTCTAGTGTGAAACAAGTTGCATCTTTGGTCTTCTTCCACGTGAACATTGGTGGTTAGAGCTCTTGCCACAACCAAGGAAGGATTGTTGTCGCCATCACAATAGATCTCACTTTCTTCTTCTTGAGCACTTTGCATTGTGGCGACCTTGTTCAAAGCATTGTACTCATCTTCACTCATAGATTCATACTCTCCCATGTCATTGATGATCATGACCTTCTTGTTGGTGCACTCAAAAGATTTGTGCCCTTGTCCGCCGCACTTGTAGCATTGCAAAGTCTTGTGCCGGACGAAGATCCTTGAGGCGCCTTGGAGGAGGGAGGTACTTTCTTGAAAGGTTGAGGCGCTTGAGGTGTCGAAGTAGAGACTCTTGGAGGACCTCGAGTGTTCGCTTGAGGAAGAGCTTGTGAAGGTGTAGGAGTTGACGAAGAAGGCTTGTTGGCGTAGAATGCCTTTGTCTTGAGGTATTTGAGCTCTTCAAGCACGTGGCGCTCGGCCTTGGAAGCTTGATGTACTAGCTCAACCAAAGAGGCATATGGTTGGAACTCCACGATCTTCTTGATTGATAGTTGAGGCCATTCATGAAACGAGCCATGGATTGCTCTTCGTACTCGTTGACATTGGCTCTCATCATGGAGATTTCCATTTCCTTGTAGTACTCGTCAACCGACTTCAAACCTTGCTTCAACTCTTGCAACTTCTTGTATAAGTCTCTAGTGTAATGGCTTGGCACGAAGCGCTTGTACATGGTTTCTTTCATTTCAACCCAAGTGTCAATTGGTTGTTGGTGGTTAGCGACGCGAGCATCTTGTAGTTGTTCCCACCACAAGAGGGCATACTCTTCAAACTCCATCGAGGCTAAGGCAACCTTCTTGATGTCGGAGTAGCGTTGCACGCGGAAGATCTTGTCAACCTTGAGTACCCATGAGAAGTAAGCTTCCGGATCACTTGTGCCGTAGAACTTGGGTATGTCAAAGCGGACGTTGGTCAAGTCATCATAGTCGTCACGGTGGCCACCACGTGGGAATGCACGTCCACGTCTCCTTCGATTGAGTCCATCACCATTGTGTTGGCTTGACTCGTTATCACTTGACTCGGAACGTTGGTGTTGGTGACGATCATGAGGAAGCTCTTGACGAGGGCATGTTGAGGAGGTAGCTCTTGTTGAGGAACGGGTTGCTCGACATTGTTCGCATTGTCATGGTTTTGATGACGTGGCCTTGGAGGATGACGAGGGTGACGTCCTTGTTCACCAAAGTCATTCGCACCCGGAACGCCATTGTCATTAGCCAATGGGTCATGACGATCACGTTGTTGCGGTGGTGGTGATGGTATGCGTTCACGACGATCATCATTTTGGTGAGGTTGTTCTTGATGCGCATTGGCATTGTTCGCGTGAAGATCATGTGGTTGTTCAACGTGAGGAGGAGGTCGTTCATGGGCGTCGCGCCTTGGATCATGTTGACGTTCTTGTCGAGGTTCATGACGTCCATGACGTGCTTGTGTCGACCTTGAGGTGCTTCTTGTACGGCTTGAGTGTGAAGAAGCTCGTTGTCGCGCAAGGTTGTTGATAGCTTCGGTCAACCGCTCCATATTTGCTTCTTGAGCAGCATGCGGTCGTTGAAGTTGTTGTCTTGATTTTGAAGACGGCGCTCAAAGCGTCCTAGGTTATCACGAAGGAAGTGTCGCATGCCCACAAGCTCCGATTGTGTGACATAGCCATGATCACCGCGAACTCCACCATGGATTTCATCTCCGAGCTTGAGCTTCCGTTTGTACTTCCCCTAAACATTTTCTCAAGATCAAGTGAGATATGTGGTAATGAAAAACCAAGACAAACTATATCCCAAGTATAATGTGCTTGAGAGGAGAGTATCCGGTTCTAACACCCAACACACACACTTATGAGGATAGGAAGGTATGAAGTGGCAACGAAACAAGCAAACCCGGCGAAAGCGTATTGTCAAAGGTAGAGAAAATCCACAATGATCAAATTACCAAAGAAACTCCAACCACAAATATCAAGAAACACACACAAAAGCGAATGATGGGGTTGGGCGACCAAAGGGCGAGCACTCGAAGGTAGACGACCTAACGAAGACTACGTGCTCAAATGTCACCCAACACAAGAGGACGCTAGCTCAATTGCTTTTGGTGGGCAACGGATTTGCACAAGAGTTACACACTCACTCACTTTGGCGGTTCAAGCTTTGTCGCAACCTACAAGAGATGATACTTGGCACCACTTGATTCTTTTCTTTTCTCGTCTTTTTTTATTTTATTTTTGACGATGATTCCTTCTCTTTTGCTAGTGCCAAGCTCTCTAACGATACTCACTCGCCAATACTTGAAGACAAACACTCAACACGTGCAATGCCTCGCAATATCACCGAGCTAGTCCAATAGGTTAAGTTGCGCGAAAGGAAGAAGGGTTCACAACGGAATACAATGGTGGGGAAATGTCGAGTCCTTGGTGGCGTCGTCGCTTGGCGTTGATGACGTGTTGTAGCGGAAGCTTGTCGATGTTGTAGACGTTGCACACACCGGAAAAGGACTCAAACAACAAGGACAAATGCCAAAACGAACCGAGGAAAAAGGGAGAAAATGGCTTTGTCTGCCTAGCCGGTCTGGGAGCCGGTTTTGTCCGGGCTGGGAGCCGGCTGCCTCTGCAGGGTGGTCGGTTTCTGGGCCGGTTGGTCCGGGCTGTGTGCCGGCCAGACAGTTTCTCGAGATTTGCTCGATTTTGGGCGGAAAAAGTGACTAGAAATCCTCGATTTCGTGGGGAAATTGGCAAAATTAAGGCTAGTGAACGCAAACAAAAGTGGAGGGGGTCCTAAAGCAACAGATCCATGGATCAAAACTACCAAAAACTCATCAAATCGACCGAATCGCTCGAATCCCAAAATGGCTATTTTTGGTGGAAATTTTCGAATTTCTCAAAAACGAAGAAAAATTTGATGGATTTTGGTGGAAACACAAAACAAATCCGTGTCGACCTAGAGCTCTGATACCATATGATGTGGGTTGGTCCCGATTTTCACGGATTTGTGCGGAGGGAACGACGAACACGAAGAACACGCGAAGAATGAAGAACACAAAGAGGGGAAATCAAACACACAAGGGTAAATATCAAGTAGCAAACCGGCAAGATTCGATTGGTAACAAATCCCCGTGGGCAGCCCCCAATCCTCCTCTCCCAAGCACACCTTACTCTTAGTATTGTTTGTCCAATTGGTCAATCCAACCAATCCAACCTAGCCACCTAAAGATGAAAGATTAGCAAGTAATTGCAACTACAAGCGGAGCCTTGGTATCCACGCAGGGATCTTCTCCTCAAGAGGAGGCCTTGGTTCATCTCCACATGTGGAGGCCTTGATTCATCTCCATAGGAGGAAAGAGACACTTTGAGAAGAAGGAGCAAGTCTCTAATTTAGTTCTCAAATCTTAGTCTAACTCTGAAAGGAAGTGGGGACGAACTATTTATAGTCGTAGTACAAAACGGAGTGGACGCAGGGAAGCCGGCCTGGGAGCCGGCTGAGCCGGCTGGGAACCGGGCTGGGGGCCGGCTGGAGTCCGGGCTGGGGGCCGGCCGCCTCAGCTGGGTGGCCGGTCTGGGAGCCAGCTGAGCCGGGCTGGAGGCCGGCTGCCTCTGGCTGCAGGCCGGTTCCTGGGCCGGTTGGTCCGGGCTGGCAGCCGGCCAGGCAGTTTTGCCCCCTTCTTCTCTTCTTCTTCTTCTTCTTCTTCTTCTTCTTGTTTACCATCTTCTTGTGTCTTCCCTGTGTCATCTTCTCCATCATCTTGCGTCGCTTCTTGGCCGTCTTCATAGGGGTCTTCAGGTCCACCATAGCTGAGCACACACAAGGTATCGGAATGAAGTAGCAAACCATTCAAAGGAGTGTCGAGATCACACATAGATAGGAGTGAATTCACCTATAATGGAGAGATTTGACTCTTACTCTTGTCATTGGTCCACTTGGTGGTGTGTGCCTAGGTTGCACTACATCAAGAGAACTACTAGCATGCTCAACGGCGCGCCTGAATCTATCAAAGGGAGGAACAGGACCGCGACTGAAACAAAGACAGTTCGTCAAGCAGAGGCGTACCGAGACCGTGCCGGCTGCTTGCTTCGCCGCCGCCGTCGATGAGGAGGAGGAATTAGGCGGGGCCGTGTTCGTGTTTGGGCGGAGGCGGCGGGAAATCAGCGCGCGCAACCCTAACAGTGAAAAAAAAGAAGAAAGAGAACTCTAGCTGACGTAGTGACCCCACGGCCGGAAGAGCGGCCCCACTTGTCAGTTGCGTTTGCTTGCCCGGAGAATTAAACCGACCCGAGCGATTACTTATTCTGAAATTAATACTCGAAGCGGATTCTCTCCTCTCATATCCTCTTCTCTTCTCTTCTCTTTGGGGATTTCGACCAAGGAGGATTCGAGGGGATCGGGATCGCCCGGGCTGTGCCGATCGGCTGCGATGAACTGCGAGACCTGCCATCTGAATGAACTGGTCAGATCCAATCCGATCCTCCCCCGCCCCCTTCTCCCCGTACCCTAATTTGTTCGTACACGTTGCTGAATATGGTCTTGTTGGTTGCGTGGTGCTAGGAGCTGGAGCCTCCGGAGATCAAAGATGTGCTGCGATGTAAGTTTTGTTTTCCCCCTCCTGTTTCGATTTCCTTCTTCACGATTTTGCTTTCAAAGTTCCATCTTTTTTGTTCCCCTCCCTGTTCAGTTAATCAATTTGGTAGCATGTTAGTAAAATCCACAGTTTGTTAATGCTCGGTTAGTCAGCCCACTGGTGTCGGGGATTGATTTCATATGCCCTTTGTTTCGTGTTGACACTCTTTTAAAGCAATTGCGTTTATATGTGTCTTTTCTTCACACGGACCAATCATCAAGCATGGCTGCTAGTACTTTTTTTGTTTGTGGTTCTCCTTACTATGAATATCCTTGATGAATTTGCTGCAGGCATTCTGCATACGATATTCTTTCATCGAACTCTTACTCTTGTTCGGCCCAAGATGTTGACTGTGACCTCTTTGAGATCACCTATGTGAGTATTACTTGCCCTGGAAAAGAAACTATGTGACTATTACTTTCTTATTACAGAAATAGCTGTAATATAGCTCTATTTCCTCCATATATTTGTTGTTGCAGACAATATTACTTAGTTCTAGGTTATATGCTGGTGTGCCGATATTTGTGACCTGCTCCAGCTAAAATAGCAGTCTTTGATTTTCTTTGTGTGTGTGTGGCCAGGTGCAATGTGGACTTGCAGAACTAGAAAAGGAGGTCGATGAAAAGATCAACCAGTTCATTGCTTGGGCAGAAAAACATCCAAATCGGAGAAGCCAGGTAGTTTGTTATGGTCGAACGGGAAGATGTGCTATTTATGTGATTTTCATTTTGATACATGGTAGCTGAATGCATCAGGTGTGCCTCTCGTTCTTCGATGAAAAGAATAAGCACCCAGGCTGGTTCAGCAACAAGACTGAGAGGATTTACTGGGAACAATGGTT
Source organism: Poa pratensis (assembly GCA_947311845.1). NCBI lineage: Eukaryota > Viridiplantae > Streptophyta > Magnoliopsida > Poales > Poaceae > Poa > Poa pratensis. Next base: position 30,398,286 of record CAMZMU010000114.1, read on the forward strand.
CATCAATCTACATGTCATAAGCCCTAAAGGGCACAGCAAATCGCGTGGCTCCAAAGCACCAACAAATAGCAAAGGTATTTCCGGTTTTACGGTCATTTTCGTTGCTCCTTGCTAGGGCTCAAACCCAGGTCGAGGGTGTGCGTCTCCTCCACTCAGGACTTGTAGGAGTAGTTTTCCTAATTCTGTCATGTTCAGGAAATCAGGTATAACTTGTTAATTGTGACGCTATGTGCCTTCAGGACAAGCATTAGAAGAGGCCAGCTCAAGCTCAAGACGTGATGCGCTGGCCCTGCTGATCCAAGAAGTCCTGTTCCAGATCATAAACTACGCCAATGAGAAAAAAGACCATATTCCTCCAATCTCTGACAGGATATTCAATCACGAGATTTTAATCCCCAGGTGCGTATAGTTTCATACATGAAAATATGCGGGCAGCCTCCTTCGATAGATAGCATGTGGTCTCTGCAAGTTGGTTGAGGATGATTCATCAGTATCTGAATCTCCAGGTGACACCTTTTCCTTGGACGTGTGTTGACAGCTCTTCTGATTCTGTATTCGGGTGGAACGCCGACGTTCTTCGGAGAGCATTGAGCAGTGGACATTCGTACTCACTGAACTGAAGGTCCTTGTGCACTAAACGGACGGAGATGTGGATGTTGCTGTGCTTGGTTGTGTTGAAGAGGCCATCCGTCAGAGATGATTCATGGAAGCCACTGTTGTGTACAGAATAATAGTGTAGACTAGCAGGGCTGACTCTATTGCCGATGTAAGCACCGTGTGGTTCCTAGTACTTGTTTAGCTGTAAATATTACTCTTAGACAATCTGTGATCAATAATATTATGTTCCTTGTGCTGATGTATGTGTATTACTGATGTTACTAGCCTTTATTAACGGGAGCAGGAGGCTGTTTCGGTTGTATCAATTTTCTCTTTTTGGCTTCGAGATGGGGAAATGCAGTTATCATCATCTTTTTTCTTTCTTTTCTGTGTGAGAGATCATCATCCTATTTTGGTTGCGTATGACTCAGGAGCCAGATTACTAGTTTAAACACTTCAAAGTTTAAACACATCTACAATCGAGATACAACAATACAGGAATAGCTCACACGTAGCGAAGGGTCAACAACAAACATTATCCATCTCCAGTCTTCCGGCGCTAAATTGGGCAGCCGGCATCGGCGCTATTTGCCGCCTGGGCGCCGACGATTCCCGGTCGCGCCCCCAAGCCGGCGATTTCCGCCCCAAATTCACACCACAAATCACACAAACATGATTTTCTCCACATAGTTCAACATAGAAATTCATGCACAAATATTTCAACATATAAATCCAGACACAAATAGTTTAACATACAAATCCGTACAAATAGTTCAATAATGCAAGCAAATAGAAAACTAGCCGTTGGTGTTGCCTTTACGTCTCCACAAGTGCTCCACCAAATCATTCTGCAGTTGTGTATGCATTTGTGGGTCTCGAATCTCCTGGCGCATAGCGCGGAAGGCTGCCCATGTTGCCGGCACCTGGTGCAAATCTGCAAGAGGACCTGTCGGTAATATGACTCAGTGTCAATCACCGGATCATCCCGCTCGCTCTCAATGATCATGTTGTGCAAGATCACACAACAGTTGATCACCTCCCACATCTGAGCTTTCGACCAAGTCAGAGTCGGGTACCGGACAACAGCAAATCGAGATTGTAGTGCACCAAATGCCCGCTTGACATCCTTCATGCAAGCCTCCTAGCACTGAGAAAACCAAGCTTTCGCGCTTCCTGGCACAGGGTTAGAGATAGTCTTCACAAATGTTGACCAATTTGGATAGATGTCATCTGCAAGGTAGTCGCCCTTTGTGTATTGGTGCCCATTGATCTCATAGTTAACCGGGGGAGCATGACCTTCAACAAGCTCGCCCAAGACATTCGAGCACTGTAGAATATTGATATCATTTGTGAGATCCTGCCAGAAATCCTATGTAGCCACTAACTCAAGTACCACACTTCAAGCTCCATTGTGGCCTTTGTACATCTCTGCCAAGTAAATGGAGAGTTCTTCCGTGACCAATGCATACAGTCGATGATTCCAAGCATCCCAGGGAAGCATCTTGCTTCATTCGTTGCTAGGATCTGAGCAGTGTCTTCCGCATTAGGTGATCGCAAGTACTTTGGCCCAAACATTACAACCACTGCTCGACAGAACTTGTTCAAGCAATCAATGGCAGTGGACTCGGACATGCGCAGATAATCATCCTGCGAATCACCGGGAGCACCATATGCAAGCATTCTCATCGCCACCATGCATTTCTGAAGTGAGGCAAAGCCTACCGTGCCGACAAAATCTTTCTTGCATTTGAAGTAGGTGTCGAACTCCCGGATGGCATGCACAATGTCGATGAAGAGATTATGTTTCATCCTGAAACAGCGTCGAAACACCGCCTCGTTGTGCACTGAACCATCGACAAAGTAGTCGGAGTAGAGGATGCAGTAGCCTTCCATCCGCTGCATCGCTTGCTCTTGCGACGACCAGGCGCCGAGCCACCACGTCGCGGCATCGCCTCGTTTGCGAGCAGGCCGGCAAGACAGCGGATGATCAGCAAGTGCTCTTCATCATCGGCGACGGCCTCGGCTTCCTCTTCCAGCAGATCGGCGAGCAGCTCCTCGTCGTCGGAGTCCATGGCGGCGGACAAAACACCGAACAATTCGCGGGCGAGGTGGGCGCGATTCTTCCCGAGAGTCGAGAGTCTTCCTTGTGGCTAGATCACGGCGGAGGGGAGGGGGCGGTGCCGACGGCTTGGAGGGGTGGGGTGGTAGCCTTCCTAGCTGCTTGTGTGCGGCGAGAGGGGAGGGGTGCCGGCGGCGACATGGCGGCGACGGGAATGGATAGAGGAAGGGCGAGTCTGGGTGGGAAAAATGCGCTGTCTTACCGACTGTGCTGGCCCACTTCAACAGTCCCTGAAGCCCTGCTCGCCTGACCTGAAGAAGAAAGCGCAGCCTGGTGCCTCGGCCACGCCCACTTCGACCCTAAGATCAGACTTGGAGCTTTTGTCCGCGTTGGCGTCATGTAAAACCTTAACCTGCTGGTCAGGTCACGTTGATTTATCGATGCAACCAGGGATGGTTGATCCTTGTTGCTTTAAAAATAATTATCTTTATTACACAATCAACAAATTTAAAGAATAGAAGGACAAATATCTATTCTGACATTGTGATGCATGCATATGAATGCGAGATCAGAAAAAAAGGAAACAGAAAGTATACATTAACTCCAGCGAGTAGTAGATGTGAATATCTGATGCCAGAATAATGCTACAAACGACATTTGAATCACGAGTGCATATCTATAAATTTAGTTTTCGAGATACCCAAAACAGCTACAAGAAATAACAGCAAGTCAACACAAAGCATGAGTTTAAACTCACAATGTTCTCACACGATATCACAATTTCTACTGCTAAGACGAACTCAACTATAGCCTTCAGTTCGCACGCTGCCTCTTCAGGGGAGCGCCCTTCGAGGGCTGGAGATTCAAATGTCGTTTTGCTTTCTCCCTCCGCCGCTGCCTCTCGTCTTCACTGTCAGATTCACTGGCCATCTCCATGTCAGCATCCCTTGCCTTGCGCTCCATCTCGTCCCATGACTCGGCGCCATCATCATCTGAGCCAGCCAAGGGAACCTCATCCTCACCAGAATCCACCACTGATTCTCTGTCGCTGTCTTCGTCATCCGATTCTGAGCCTGACTCTGAATCAGATGGCTCGTACTTCTCATCCTCTGACTCGGTATTCTCCAAATCTGAGTCACTAGCATCTGGATTCAAGAATTCCCACCTGTCATTCTTGTCAGAATCTGGATGGTCTAGACTCTTGAGGACCTGGCGCCAGTTAAGGTTCAGTTTCGATTCATAGTACTTTATGTTGATATCATTAAGCCAATCTTTGATCTTGTCAAGAGATGCCATTGGAATGACCTCTATGCGCACAACATCTCGCTTTAAATCTTGAAATACAAATACCATGTCGAAGGATTTCTGACCCAGGGCCACCCTTTCCAAGCAAACAATCTCGACCTCCCTCAACGAAGTTACAAGAAACGGTGATTCAACAAGCTGTACTAGGCAAGTTGGAGTAGGAACAATAAAACATGTTGTTCTGCCATGAACTCCATTGAAGCCAAGCTCCTGTGATGGGCTTTCAAAATGTAAGCCGAGCTGATCAAATCTTGGCTGGGACCAGACGGAAACAACCCTTTTCACAAACAGCTCAAATTGTCCATTTATTTCCTTCCTCTTTGCCCTTTCACGCTGCTCTTCCTCAATCTCATCAGGATCCCATGCTCATCGGCGTTTAAGACCAACCGAATCCACAACATCCATCACTTCATTGTAGAACTGCACGTCCCTAGTCTTCTTGTTACCCACCATGATCTCATCGTACAGATGGAAGTGGAGCAGCGTTATCATGTCTCTCTCTGCTGGCTGGAAGAAGGCATGCTTTATGTTGCTGAACATAATATCCACCTTTTCAGATTTAGATGCAGAATATTGAAAACCATTGACATGGGCCACCAAAGTTCCAGGGACCTTCCGCCCACGGCCAGCAAACGAAGGCCGTATCCACAGATCAGGAAACTGAATCCTATCCCTCCTCATCCCATCACATAGTTGAAGCCTTTCCTGACTAACCAAGCTCGCTCTTCTAGCTCTTTCAGCGACTCCTTTTTGAAGAATCTTCACCGATTTAATAATATCATCAGCATGACTTCTGTCTTTGGAAAGGAAGGTGACTGCTTTCAAGAAAATAAAGTTCTGCAAGTGAGGGGCATGGAGACTGGAAGCAGTACCAGGGACATTAAATGTAATGCTGACATAAACTCCTCGGTTGCAATCCCCACGGATTTCCACCTTTTTTACTGTACAAACATGAAAGGGAACAGTAACTCCATATATCGGTAACAGGATAGCCTCATTCTGTTTGTCCACCTGAATCTCCCGTCGATTGGAACCAGGCATGTCACTTGCACTCCTGTATGCAACCAGTTCCTCCATAGCTCTGGAACGGCTATGTCCCTCCAACAACTTATGATCGACAGCACCACTTCTCATTGCTGCTTCACTAATTTTGTTCTTTAAGATTTCTGACTGAAGCTGTTTCCTAAGGTCCTCCTTAGGTGTCCTGCTACGGGATCGCAAATTTTCTCTCAGTGGGAGACTCAACTCTGGTTTTAGCACAGGTTTAACTGGGACCATAACCTCTGCTTTAGGAGCTGGTTTCATAGAAGGTAATTCCGCATTTTCCTCATCAAATGAATAGAATGCATCCCCATCAGCCTTGGAGACAAAAGCTGTCAAGACTTCAGGATTTTCCTTGCAGATCAGAACAGTGTCAGCCAGCCATAGAGAGAATTCTTTGGCCTTGTCATTGTTTGTCTTGTCACAGTTGGTTTTGTCTACAAGGTTTTGGAAACCAAGTGAGACATTAAAGATCATCCCCTCCTTTAGTGTCCGGTCATTTTTCTCACTCAAGGACAGCCATGTTTCCCGGAACTCAATACCAATTCCTGCTCCAGCTGACTTGGTAAGGAAAGGAAGAAGTCCGGGAGCTTTGTCCCTGACCACAGCAACTGCAGCCTGGTAACTGGAACTAACCTTGCTACCTGGTGTCAAAGCAGCAATAGCGGCATCATGCGCTTGACGGAGAACCTTATATGCATTACATTTGTCTGCAGTACAATCAATCAGTAAGGTTCTTGCGACATTTGAGCAGTAACCACTGTACTTAGCAACAGATAATGACGCTTCCAGAATCATAGTACAGATCATCATCATTGCTAAAAGCAGCAGGCCTAAGGTCATACTTGCCTCCACTTTGAAAAATAGGAGGGTAGCATATGTCAACATTTTCTGCCTTTAGTTTAACATCTATATTTATTGGGGAAAGTAGTATCTTCTCTGCCAGAACCATCAGCTTTGAATGTGTTACTTTCCTTTCATCCACTATGATCTTCTCCACCTTTGGAACTACATACTTCCGCATAACTGATGCAGCTAAATATGCAGCCTTTTTCACATATGTAATCTCGGTATCATCTTTCACAGCAAGAAGCTCAGAGATGCCACTTGACACATCAAAAAGCTTTAACCTTGATCCATGCAGCTTTTCAGACCATGCTTCAAGAACCTTGCCATCAGGCTTCTCTCTTGCTAAGTGCCCAACAACAGCATGGTTAGAATGTGCACATACAGCACATATGATCTCATCCATTAAGGCAGATCCATCATCACCCTTCCTCAGTATATGCAATATGATATCAACACCAACCGCTTTAGAAACAGACATCAAGGATTTAAGCTGATCACTATCTTTCTGCCTGCACAGGAAATGGATCTGCCTGCTGAGAAAGACCATTATAGTTTCTGGGAACTGATGGCCAAAAAACCACATGCTCAAGGCTAATGATTTCTGATATCGAATGTCTTCAGAGGGTGGAGGGGTAGCAACAGCAATTGCACATGAAGATCCCCAAATATCAGTCGCATGCTCCGTCCAGTGGTGATAAAACTTCTTCAAACATTTGATGAATTTTTCTGGACTGACTACAGGAGAAGATCCAGTAACAGAGGCCGGTGCTCTATCCAATTCTTCAATAATAGCCATATGTAAAATATAACCACAGTACCTAAAAAAAAATGTATGTTGCAACCATAGATGTGAGTACAGTATGAACATAACAAATCATTAAGAACAAGCAGAACAAACAGGTTTGTTAAGCTACAAACAAGTAACACAAACTACGGAAAATTGCCAGCATATAAGGTTTGCTTCACTTCAATCTCATCGAGCATAAATCTTTTCAATGATAACCAATTCAAAAAAAAAACTACAACAGCATTTAACTAGAAATCAAAAAGTTGATACTTCACATTATATTTTCATGATTTCGCATGATTAATCTCATAGTATATTCGATAAACCTTTATAATATCCAACTAAGCAGTGGCGTACACTGATGATATAGATTTTCTATTGCTGATTGCCAGTTCTTAATCTAATTCAGATATTCAATCTCTTTCTCATAGCAATCTTCATAGATAAAACCACCCAGTACTCAAGTATAATTTATGAACAGTCTAATCGAGAAAATATTGAATTGAGAAAAATGTCAGGAGTAGCTCATGGTTGCAAGGAAAATGATGTCGTGCACCCATATTCTTTCCTTTGCAGAAAAAAATTATGTACATCAAACACTATGATCAACCAAGTCTGACAAGTCACGTCCATGTTTCAATCAAATTTGCAGTTCACTTCTTCCCAAAATTTATGTTGTTAATCAGACGGGTAAGAAATAATTGGGTGGTTGCAAAAATATTTTCAACACTTCATGATAAACAATAACAAATTTGATGCAGATTATACATTATTTCTTCTTCAAACCTAACCAATTGATTTGAACAAGAAAGTGAATGAGTTGATCATAAATTAAAGCACCAAGTAGGATGCGAAAAAAAATAGATGGAACCAATTTTCGTTATTTTACCTATCTTAATCATAGGTTTTCACAAACGTTTTAGGTTTGTTAATGTACAACAGGTACCATAAATTGATGCCACAAATTTGTTGTGATTGTTTTACAGATCTCAACTCAAATTGCTTCCTTGGATTAATTTTGGCAAAGAATTGATCAATCAAGTGCAAGATATAAAAGTCTTTCACCGTTTTTCTAAACCTAGATTGATGACTGTATTTCCAGATTTTGTTGGTTTAGATATTTGCAGATTCGTTCAAGCTCTGGCCAAATCCAATCTCTTGTTATATAAATTCGATATAAAAAAGTTGCAATTACTGAGGCACTAATTTAATATGAACAGCCGACCCCGATCAACCACAAGAAACGCAGAAAGAACAGGCTCAAGTGGAAATTTTACCTGCAAGAATTCCCGAGTTGTTGGCAGATTCAGGGACCTCCGGCAACCAATTGCTTACTTGGATTGATTCTGGCAAAGAATTGATCAATCAGGTGCAAGAGATAAAAGTGTTTCACGGTTTCCTAATTCAAGATTGATGACTACACGTGCAGGTATTTACAGATTTGTCTAGTTCAGGTACTTGCAGGTTCGTAAAGGCTCGGGGAAAATCCAATCTCTTGTTATATAACTTTGATATAAAAAGTTGTGAGGCACTAATTTAACAGAGAAAATCCCAAATTCAATATGAACAGTCGACCCCGATCAGGCGATCACCCACAAGAAAAGCTGGAAATTTTACCTACAAGAATTCCCGAGTTGTTCGCAGAATCAGGGACCTCCGGCAACCAATGCTACCAGGGGAAACTGCCAACGAAGAGCTTCAATCTCGGCGTCGAAAGCGCACCACCTCTTCGCAGAACCGCAGCAACAATCTCGATCACAATGGAAGAGGCATCTGGGCGTGGGCGCTTATATAGGCCCCGCCCGCGCACCGACCTGGATACGTACGCACGCGCCTGAGGCGGCGCGTGGTGGACCCGAGGCGTCACGGCGGACGACGAAGGCGACTCCAGCGGAGGCGCGTAAGCCGGCGGCGTGGACGACCCGTGGCGGAGATTGTGTTGGCGGGTGCGTACCAGCGGCCGGTCTCGGCATGGTGGCCGGCGGGGCTAGGGTTTCCGGAGCGGAGGCGCCGCGGCGGAGGGCGAGGGAGGAGAACCGTGGGAGAGGAGGAGATGGTAGTCCTGAAGTGAATTAGCGGGTGTTTTTACTTACTTTATGGCGAAAACAATTATCGGGTGTTTTGTTTCGGTTTTGGTTTGGGTTGTTCGGTCCGCATCGGGGCCAGTGGGTCTGCTTAAAGCTGGCTATATGGGTCGTGCCTAGCGGGCCGACTCGTGGGCGCGCTTTTGCGGCCCGGCATGGGCACAGCACGTCACGGGGATAAATGGGCCAGACCGGCATTTGGCCCGGCAGGAACTAAGACCAATTGCCAAAACGAGGAATATGCAGTGGATATTTCGAATTTTCTTCAAAAAACGGGCTCATGTAGCTTCCGAGCCGTTTGAAGTTTCCGGTGCTTAGCACCTCCTAAATGGTATGCTCCCGTGCTACCATAAAAAACAATTTTAAATATTTTAAAAAAGTATGAAAAGGTCCAATTGTTCATAAGATATACTGTACATGTCTACAAGCTCCAAAACTTTTAGGTCCAAATTCTAATTGAGCATTGTAATCTTTTTTGTTTCTCAATGCTCCTTTCAAGTTATCCTGAAAATTTTAGAGGTTGTACACACATATCTTTTTAACACTCACACTTTTTCGTAGAATTTTAAAAAATAGCACAGGGAGTACCTAAAGGTGGTAGCCCTAGATATTCTCTTTCGCCAAAACGATACAAAACCATTCCACCTTGGTATTCTCGGGTCATGTGTGTAAGGGCACCTCCAGCCGTCCCCCCCCAGGGCTCAAAATAGCGCCGTTTCGGCCTTTTAGCGCCGTTTTTCTCCCAGTCGACCCCCCCCCCCCCAGGAGCCCAAATCGTTTTGGCGCCGGCACACCCAGCGAAACCTGCGCCTGGGGGGAGCGAAATGGCGCGAAAACAAGGCGGGCCAGCGCTGTCAGTGAAGCAGGCGAAATGGCGCGGAACAGAAACGCCCGTGAAGCGGCCGCGTCCTCATCCTCTCGGCTCCCGCGCCGGTCAAAGGCTGCCGGAGTAATGGCGTGTCCAGCGCCCAGTGAGCGGCCGTCGCCTCTACATCCAATCGAGGGGCACGCGGCGCAGTAATGGCGCGCCACCGCGCCCCTCCGCCTGGCCTCCCACGCGCTATATAAACTCCCCCTCCTCGTCGTTCCCCGCCACACCAGATCTCGCCGCCTTTCTCTCTCTCGCCTCGCTCTCTAGGCCTTCCTCTCTCTCACCAGCAGCAATGGCCGACAACGCCGCCGCCGCAAAACGGCTTCGCCCGCCGCCACCTCCACAAGAACGAGGCCTGGATGCTGTACCAGGCGGGCTACCCCGCGCCGCCGGACATGCGCGTCCCTGGCGCCTCCGCCGGCCAGGGTTCGTGGCACTTGAGCGCGGGCGGCGTGCCTGTGCCTCCTGTGCCAGAAGGGGCGGAGCGCGAGTACGCCATCGAGCAGGTGCTCGCCGGCCTCACCCCGGAGCAGGCGGCGGATCCCCGCTGGCAGGCGCACCACAACGACGCCTTCTGGACGGAGTACTTCCGCCGGCGCGAGGAGCACGAGCTCGCCGACACTGGCCGCAACGGCCCGGTGGAAGGCCGCTGCAACTCCAGGGGCCGCAAGTGCTGGTGGGGCGGGGAAGGACGAACTCGAGAGTTCGTCCTCGACCACATCGCCGCCGGCAACGAGCCCCGCCTCACCATGTCGCCGCGCAGGTCGTCGTGGCTGCCGCGGCGGATGGGAGCCCCTACCTCCTCCTCCTCTGGCGCGCACTCGACGCCGCGCTCGGCGTCCTCCGGCGCGCGCTCGGCGCCTCCCTCTGTCACGCCGCCCTGCCTCAGCTCTGGGCGGCGTGTTCCAACGCGCAGCACGCTACGCATCAACGAGCGCCGCCCCGCAGCCTCTTCCGGCGCCTCGTCAAGCCCAAGACAGAGGGCAAGAAGAAGGCTGTGGAGTGGGAGGCGCCGCCGGACTACCTCAGGGCGGCCGCGACGATGGGCGAGCCGGAGGAGGAGTTCCCCGGCGAGCGGCTCGCCATGGAAGCCTCGTTCAACGAGGTCCTCCCGGCGCCAGACGACGTCGCCGAGGAATGGTCGTTGAAGATGCACGCGGAGGAGGAGGTGGAGTGCCAGCGGCAGATCCTCGAGCAGCTGGAGCGCGAGCGCGTGGCGCCTAGTGGCGGTCATCGCATCCCGCCTCCGCCGCCGCCGCCGGAGTAATACATCCTCGACCCGAGCGACGAGGATGAAGACGCCCCCACCGCGCCCGGGCCGAGCAGGTGGCACGGCGACGAGGACGTCGCAGGCCCGAGCAAGGCTCCCGGCGACGGCTCCGACGACGACGGCGACTACAGCCAGGCCATCTACAGCCAGCTGGGCATCATGTAGATCGGCGTGTAGATCGCCTAAATAATGTATTTTCAGTTTTTTTTAGCTTAATTTTTAAGTCTCTACTATGTAATCGGCGAATTTCGCCCTATATGAATGAAATTCGCCTAGTTTGCCATATTTTCGCTTTTTTGAATATTTGGGCCGAATTTGCGCCGAGGTCTGGGTTTGGGCACGGCTGGGAATCGGGCCACCCCAGAAAACTGAATAGCGCCGTTGCCCCTCAGGCGGGCCAAAATAACGCCGTTTTTGGGCCTGGGGTGGCACAACGGCTGGAGATGCCCTAACCACTACCCATCCCACCTTCTGCTTGGCACACCATCAGTTTGGACTTCACCAAAGTCATGTTGACACAATGTCATCCTTGTTGCCAACGATCAGTTGACAAAATTTGGACATGTCATCCCTATCAAGCACCACGGCAGCATCCATCTCTCAGGTTTTTCTAGAAAATATACAAGATTGTCATCAGCAGCTTCTGGCGGAATCTCTACTACTATTAAACAAGCAAACTATTTCTTTCCTAAAGTCATCCAGCCTAACGTACACAGAGTACAACGGACTAATTATAGCCTCAGGATCCGCCCCACGAATTGGGATCTAACCGTCCAGATTACAACTCACCCGCACCGTGTGTACATCTAACAATTTGAGTGAGCGGACGAAAACTCTGCCATCCGCCCCGTTCGCACGCTAGAGAAAAAAAAACACAATCAACGGGAAAGATCATAATCCGTTATGTACAGTGGATCTTCGGGCAATCAACCCGGCACATCCAATTCCAATCAACAACTTGGAGGTATGGCTGAGTGGCTTAAGGCATTGGTTTGCTAAATCGACATACAAGAAGATTGTATCATGGGTTCGAATCCCATTTCCTCCGGCACGGAAGTAGAACGGGCGGGCGAAGAGGAAACTGGCTAAATTAGCGGCAATTAAATGAATTTGCCCCCTCGCCCTTCATGTTGCCATCCAGGCGTAACCAGTGCGTACGCCGCCGCCCACACTTGCCCGCACCATCGTAACCCTGCGCATCCGACGAGATGTCCGCGCCGACGAGCTCCTCGCCAACACAGGTGCAGGTGATTCTCTTGTACGCGTTATATTTCCAATTCCATTCGAACTAATCTTGATGTCTTCGTTCATAACTGCCGTCCAGACTAACCCTGCACTGGACGCTGCCGCCCGACTATCCGGTGCCATCGCCGCGCGGCCTATCCGACAACGTCGGCACCGGTGAACTTCTCGGCAACGCAGGTGCCGGCTCATTTGCCAACATGTGAATAGGAAAAAAGCGATACGTTGCTTTTCTGCATAATTCAGTGAAACCATGAACATTGACGTGCTATAACTTAATATTAATGGAACAGAAGAGCCATATGCTAACCTGATGGGCATATCAATAGGAATTTTAGATGAAATAGACATATCAACAGGAATGTTACTCACTTGAACTTGATAATTGACTGAACAGGCCAAAATATATCCTATTGAACAATCTTCATCTTATCCTAAAACAACCATATAGTGATTGTTAGTCATATGTTGCATCATATAGAGCAGAGACCAAATATATCTCTCCTGCACACTGAAAAAACTGTTGGCTGGATGTAGTAGTATACCCGTTGTAGCCTAAGCTGTCGCCACCAGTCACAAGGGTGGCTCCACTGTCGACACCCAACTTAATGTAGCATAAGATCTTGTTGAATGGCTTATCGTTATTCTAGCAGCAAATGAAACTTGCAAGGTTTGGATAAGTTGAAAAGTGAGAAGCTAATGTACCATCCGACTTTTTTCCAAATAAAGATGCGATAAATGTAAAAAACAACCTTATAAGGGAGCAACAATATATGTACCCGACTCCGCAAAAAAACAATATATGTACCCGAGGAACCTGTTTAACACCTTTCCTGTTAATGGATCCCAACTCCTACCTTCCAGGTCGAGACTCTATACACGTTTACCTTGGCCCAGCCTTGGGGAGGGTTCCATCTTTTAAATGAGACCATTATGCTGAATTCTACAGGTTGCATTTTGCCCTGGTTGCACAAGCAATCCAAAACCAAAATGAAACAAACACCCTGACGAAATTATGAATAGAAGTAGATGACCTTGAGAACCAACATACACCAGAAAGGAGCAGTAGGTGGAGACGCCCTGACGAAATTTAAGCACCGGAAAAATTGATTCAGATTTGGCGTACGATCTGGTGGGTTGCAGACGTACCACTTGGTAAGATGGCAATGTATATAGGTATAGGATAGGTTCAAAACCCGATCTGAAGCATAGCACTGCTACAGAGCTAACTGAAGTAACCTATATTTGTACTAAAGCAAGAATAGATTCAGCAATAGGAACTCAAAGAAACCTGTTTGAACCAAACCTATGTACAGCGAAAGAGGTAATTGTTGAAGCTAATGTAACATGGTAAAAAATCTTAGCCGGCGGTGGAGACGAAGGGGAGCGCCGGCCTGACGAGGTCGAGAGAGGGAGCGGGGGACAAGTGAATGGGCAGCGGCGGTGAGACGATGTCCTCGCGGGGGCGGTGGGAGGTAGTACTCCGGTCATCCGGTGAGAGGGAGAGGGTGCTACACAGTACACAAGTAGAGTGTGGGGGGACTGGGGCGTTGTCCGATTCATTTTTTCTGATCGGGCGTGTCTGGATATGTGGGTCATTTTTTATCAAAATAATACTCTGTCATGAACCATGATAATTTGATGACTTGAAGATTTTTTGTGTCATCAAAATAATATATTCAGATTTTTTTACAATTTTTTACTGAATTTATTAAATTCGTATCATCAAAATTTCATAATCTTGTAGGTCATCATGTGGTAGATGGATGTTAAAATTGTTGTTGTTTAAATGTTTTTTTACGAATTGAAATATATTTTTGTGTATCGTGGATTTTAAAATGAACACACGTTGAATATTTATATGACAATGTCGTATAATATATGCATATGTAAAATGGTTTGGAGTTGATCAAAACAATAAGGCGATAAAAAATATTCCAGCCTTGGAATGAGGAATTATTGATCGCATAAAGAGATGGATATTCATAAACTAATAAATAGTGGATTATGTTATGTTATTTAGAAGAAAAAAGATTAACTACTGCTTTGAACTGATGTTGAATTGTAATATTTATACGAATAATAACTATTATTTTTTGCTTTGTGGATGTTAGATGATGCAACGTGTGTGCATTGTATGATGTTCGCACATCTTTACACGGTTTAGTCGTACTGCTTTGGTAAAAAAAACTAACTACACTAGACATGAGATTTATATTTTAAAGACGTGTGTTGCACGTGCACGGCTACTAGTATATTCAAGTTAGCGGATGCAACTCTCTATCTCGGTTCTTTGTATCATCCCCACATCGACGGACAAACTAAACGACTAAATCAATTACTCAAGACCTATTTGCGTTGTATGTTCATACTAAACCCGCGAAATGGCCAATTGGTTGCCCCAAGCAGAGTGTCGGTACAATACGACCTTCCATTCTGGTATGGTCCATCTCCATTTCAAGTTTTGTTGCGAGAGGACACATAGATGTGATAGAATGGCTTTGAGAGTGCGCTGCATTGATAACATTGATCCAACAACACTTGCAGCATGCTCCAGAGCGGATGAAATCCTGGGCGGGTGAAAAACGCAGTAAAAGACAGCTTTTGGTGAATGATTGGGTTTACTTACGTTTATGGTTGTATCTCCATGCTTCAGTTGCACTAAGAATCTCGTGGAAGCTGAGTTTCAAGTTCTTTGGTCTATATCTGATTATGTAAAAAGTGGGTAATGTGGCGTATAAATTGCAACTTTCTAGAAACCTCTCGCATCCATCATGCCCCGCGGGTGTCTCAGCCGAAGAAAGCATCCCAAGACTCTGACACGCTCAGTGCATAATTGCCCTTAACTCTTTTGCAAGTGCAGGATCAGATTCAATCCCCGCACATCCTTGGTTCATGCTTGGTGCGGTGTGGCGGCAAGATGGTGCCCCAAATCCAGAAGAAAAAAAAGTGTCCCATACAGCATAAATTTCCAAATTCAACTCAACTTCCCATCTCATATGCTACTGACCGGGCAGGAAATTCATAATAAATAGTAAAGCAATTTTAAAATATCTAAAAAATGGTACTGTAACAAATAGATTCAAGTGGTACCTGCAAAGTTTCGTTAAAAAATGACATTTATATTAGCACGTGGGAAAAATATATTTAGTGGTCAATATGGGATTTAAAAATGTCCAAACTCTACAACCCTGCTCCCTTTCCTTCCTCCTCCAGAGCCCTGCTCTCCCCCCTGCGCCTCCGTTACCCGCCCCCTTTCCTTCCGCGTCCCCTCTCAGACCGCCGCGCGCCCCTCCTGCAACCTTTCTCCCTGTACTCCGCCAGCGCGCGAGCGCTCAGAGGCACCAAACCCACCAAGCCGCAGCAAGATTCGGGGGGGGGGGAGGGCGCGGCAGTGGCGGATTGACCCGAGATTCCCGGCAAGATGAAGTACGTGCCGGCCACCGTCGGCGCTGTGAGCGGGCTCGGCAAGGGCGTCAGAGTCAGAAGCATTGACGTCCTTCTCAAGGCGTGCGGCCTCCGCACTACGTCCATCAATACCGGTACCGGTACGTGCTCGCCGCCGGCCGTTTGATGTGGTGTAGAAGCGGATATGTTGTTTGATTACTTGGCTTGTGCGCGCGTGAGAGGCAGATTTCATTTATACTGTTTTTCATTTGAGGAGATTGCTTCGTTAGTGACCTAGTGGAAAAGAGGTTTTTAGACTCTCCAAAGGGAAATCCTTCCGCTGCTTTCTACTTCAGTATAGGACCATTTTGGGGTGTACTAGCATCTACTAGTATCTTTTGCTGCTCGAGGAGTAAAGGTTTTTTTTTTTGAAACCCGGCAAGAGTCTTGCCTTTTCGATTATATAGAAGAAGTGAATTGGCCAGTTTATAAGGAAAACTGGCCGAAAACCGGATACAAACAACACAACACACCACGCCGGCCCCGAGGCCACGCTCCACACTCAGTCGACGGCCTTACCGCCCAAGCGGCCAAGGCCGACACCCCTCAACGCCACAGCGGAGGCCCTCACCCAACTGCAGAGGCGAAATCCGGAGCCGCCGCTCCGACATCCACGCTGGCCACGGGCCACGCTCCACACAGGTCGACGACGAAACCGCCCAAGCAGGCAAGGTCGACACCCACACACCTCAACGCGCCGCAGCGGAGGCGAGCTCGGAGCCGCCGCTCCGACATCCACGCCGGCCCCAGGGCCACGCACCACCTAGCCGAAGACGAGAAGATCGTCGCCGCTGACCACCAAACATCCACGGGTCCCTCTGGCCGGTGAAACATCCAAGACGAGGCCCCAAGGGGAATACGACGACGAAGCGCCACCCTCGCCCGATCCACGGAGGATCTGGGGTTTCCCCCGGAAGTTTCCGGGCGGAGGAGTGGGAGCACCGCCAAGACGATGCCTTCAAGAAGGAAGTGTCACCCGAGGGCGTCACCGTCGCCCGTCCTGGTCAACGACCAGGGCAAGGTTTTCACCCGGCGGAGACACACGAACCACCCGCCCGCCCACACGGGGACCGACCAGCCCACCATGGCAGACCCGCACGCAGACACCGTCAGCCCCGCGCGCCCGACGGTCCACGGCCAAAACAGAGCTAGGCGTCGGGGCCTAGGTCCGCCTCACGCTGAGCCACCTCCTAGCTCGGCGCGACGCCGCCGCCAAGTCCGGGGCCGCCGCCCCGGCTTCCAAGTGCTGCAGGACCTCTTCACGCCCAGCCACGCTCACGCATGGCCGCCCCCGAAGCCGACACGACGTGCCGGAAAAGGGAAGCCGACCGGGATGCCTCCACCTCCCGCCAGCGGCGCTGCAGCCTCCGCACGCCCAGCCGCACGCAACCGGCCGCCTCCACGGAACGCACCACGGCGCAACGCAGGAGGGAGTCGCGCACAACCCAGCCCGCCCGGCCCATCCGGGCCCAGATCGGGCCCTGGCTGCGCCGCTGCTGCCGGCGGCGAGCAGAGAGGCCGCCGACGCCCAGCCGCACCACACCACCGCCACCACTGCACCCCGCCGCCCGACGCCCGACGCGGTTTGAGATGTGAATAATGGTGGCCTATCCATGATTGGCCAGTGTTCTAGAAGACTGGCTAGCATTTATGCGTGTATGGGATTAAGATTTGTGATGCATGGATACGTTCTCAGATATCTGAACAAAATATCCTCTACTATCCGTTGTAATCCTTGACTTGATTCCTTGTTTTAAGCTTGTAGCCGTGTGGCCTCCTGAACCATTGCGGCACTTTGGGCTTGATTTTACCTTTAGCCTAGTATAGAAATAAATGCTCAGTTGCTTGCTCTGGCTTCATGAGGTTGACATCTTCTCTTTGTGTTATCTGAATATGCAGATCCTTACCTTAGCACCAATGCTGGGACTATGCCCCCGCTCAAACGTGGTGAAGCGTTTATGTTAGATGATGATGGTAGTGAGGTACTGACACAGGGCCAAGTGAAATTCTATAACGGCTAAAATGTTTGGTCACCTCGTTAAGTGGTGTTTGTCCATCTTGCAGGTGGACTTAGAACTTGGGAACTGCAAGCGGTTTCTTGATACTAAAATCACCCGGGACAACAATGGAAAGATCTTTCAGGTAAGCTAATTATTTTTCCTTTCTAAATTTTATTTATATCACTTTAAGGTCTGAGAACTGGCACAGAAATGTATTTAACGTCCCAACATCACATTCACAACAGCTTTGAGATGTTTCTGTTGATGCTTACATTAATATACTTGCACTTCATAGGAAGGAAAATGCTTTCTTCTTGTGTACTAGATTGTCGAGCAGATTAAGAATGCCGGGGAATTATTAGTATGATTTAACCACATAGATATACAAGAGTAATAGGTTGTCAAATATTTGACATTGTAAATACAGTTGCTGACTTGATGTTCCCTGCATAACAAGCTGTTCTGACTTTCTTATTTTTACCTTACCTTGTGTTGATGACAGTCTTTAATTGACAAGGAGAGGAAAGGGGAATACTTGGGAAAGAATGTGCAGGTGAGGATCACCTCATGCGTACTTATCTTTGTCGTTTTTCTGTTCCGGTAACTAGTGTATGTATGTTTCTTCGAGTGCTGATCATTAACTGAATTTTACCTAAAGATTGTGCCACACATCACAAATTCCTTACAGGACTGGATTGAGCCTGTTGCGATGATACCGGCGGATGACATGGATGGACCAGCTGATGTATGCGTGATAAAACTGGGCAGAACAATTGGTGGGCATGAGTTCAACACTGAGGATTTATCTACCCCCCTGCTCAATGGGAGGCATCGATCATTGATCCGGCAACACTCGAGGAATGAGAAGGGAAGCCATTTCCACCTATCCAAGAGCTCTCTCCCGGCCCCACCCCCACAAGCCCGAAATGTTCTTCCTTGCTTACCGCCTCGTCTCCTTTCGCCACACGCCGGTGCAACCGTCCTCCACCACGCCCTTCGTGGCCTCTGCACGAGGGAAGCACCCTTCAAAGCCCCTCCCGAACCCATCTCCCCGTCTGAGCTCGACACCATCTCCATGCTCATCCCACGCCTCATCTCTGATGGACATGTCCCTGCCGCTGGCCGCCTCCTCACCGCGGCGCTCCTCCTGCCCGGTTCTCCGGAACGCCTTCCATTCTCCCCACTCGCCGAGCACCTCGCCTCCCTGCCCACCCTCACACCGGCCTTTGCCCTCCTCACCACCCTCCGCCACCACCCAGTCCGTCCCTCGGCTTTGCCCCTTGCCACCCCGCTCCTTAGCAACCTCCTCTCGATGCGCCGTGCCCGTGACGCTGCCTCCATTCTCCGCTGGCTTTGCCGCCCTGACTCCTCATGCAGACCAGACCACACCACCTACGATATCGCCGTCGCGGGATTCTGTAGGATCGAGGACACCAAGAGTGCGCTTGTTGCCCTCCGGGAGATGGCCGCGGACGGGGTTCGGCCCTCACAGAAGCTGCAGGGGGCGGTGCGGGATGCGATGCTGCAGGACGCGAGGATCGAGGAGGCTTGGGCTCTGGAAGAGACCATGAAGCTGCCAGAGTCTAGGAAGACGGTGGAGTTGGTCGACAAGTTTCTTGGAGCGTGGGAGGACTGACTTACTGTCTACAATGGTTTGGTGCTTTCCTGCTTTGGATCATGCAAAAGGTCAGAAATTTTCCAGACATAGTAGTAGGATTGTTTTGGGAAATTCACATTGGCACCCGAGTGCAGTATCGATGTAGTAAAAAATCTGGCCTGGATGTGTTAATCTGGCACAAACTATATGCTTGATGATTGAGTGTAGCGTTCCTGAAGTGGGGATTTGTATTGCGATTATTATGGATGCAAACATAGATCTCAAGACTGGTGGAAGATGAGCGTCTTGAATATTCGAGTAGTACTGAAGAATCACAATAATGATCAAAAGAGGGAGAAACATAAAAAATCTTTGAGGCATTAGTCTGTTAATGTTTAAATTAGGTTTGTATTTGTATAATATGAAACGGGCTTGACATTCAGTAAATACCATATTGTCCAAAGTTCACAACGGATTTTAAACAGCGAACATAACTACACATCTACACATGACAAATAGAGTCACTGAAAAATTGTGTAACTATCATCAACTAAGTACGTGTTTTGGAAATAGCTAAATACTAATCCCTCCATTTTTATTTACTTCGTGTTCTGGGTATTTTCAAAGATATACGAAAAAATATTAACATTAATATTAAATATATAATATGAAAGTATATCTTATGAAGATTCTAATAATGTTAAAATTTTGTTGTAAATGTTTGTATTTTTTCTTTTTTTATTTGGTCAAATTAAAAAAAAATAACTTCGACTAAACCTAGAATGCAAAGTAATTGTAAACAAAGGGAGTACTAGGCATCCCATCTAGTCCTATGCGGGACAATCATCGATCAAAACAAATCGGTGTAAGTCTAAGCACATATCGTGGTTAACAAATCATAGGAGAAGAAGGAACAAAAGAAAAGGTCAAGCCAAACTTTACCCTTACTAGTTGAATGCCCGTGCGTTGCGACGGAACACTTATAGTTGTGATGTCCCAAGGGTTAAGGAAGGCGAAGATCGAGCACAACCAACTGTTAAAAAATAATGTCGAACAAATTGAGAGGGCCATGATAGAAACTGGTTCGCTACATACAGACCCATAAAAATGAATTCAGAATTGCTTCTATTAATTTTCTCACCCAAGATCTGCACAATTAATATGATTTTCACGCTACATGGACACAACAATGACATGAGTACAAATGTGTACACAGTGTTTTGTAGACATTCCATTATGAATAAGACCATCATCCTTTATTGGTGCAACAAGTACTTAAGATTATTTTTGGACATTGGTCGAGCAATGGCGGCTGAAAAAACAGGAGCAGGGAGCATTATGTATAAAGTAGATCTCGTCACCACAAGCTCACAATTGCATAGAAGTGGTAGGCAATCTACTAAAACTTGACCCGAAATTCAACAAAAAAAAAACCAGCTAGAAAATATATATTAAAAGTGCACTAAGATTGTATAGATAGTGTATTGGAGGTAGTTTTTCTTTGAAATGGTGGTTTGCAATAATTAATAAAGAGGTTTTGGTTCCAATCCTTTAAGGACATCTCCAACACGCAGGGAGGGGCTGAACCTTGTAAGTTACAACACACCACCACTACACTCCACATGACTAATTGTAGCAAGCTCATGCGGTTTGTGTGCTGCCTTCCCTAGAAATGTTTCTGAATCTGTACTCCGGCAGATGGCCAACAACTCGATGAATATCAGTGATTACACTCGAAGTATGAGACTGATCTTTCTCAATCGACGACGCTTTTGCAACCAGGGAAGCAGAAAAACTTGTTTCGTGACCAAGCCAGTGTCCACAAGGCTGATAGCTTGGTTTACGCCCTGTAAGCACGCTAGTGCTGCTGTTTCAGCACTATCACAGTTCGGTTGAACACACCAGCCAGAGAGTTTAATGTGACCAAGGTGGTCATGAAGCAAAGCTCCACTATAAACTGCAGAGATAGCTATACTTGTTCCTGAATTCTGAAACCACCTTAGTTCAGTTACAAAAAGATGCAGATATCAAGATTTAGCAGATTTAACTGGCATATAATGAACCAAAAGTCATTTAGGACAATACCAGTAAAAACAGCCAGTTTAAATCAAATCAAAACTATAACAATAAGTAGTCTCTAACTGTAAAATTTCATATATAAGCTATAACGAGCAAAATTTTGTACTAAAAAAATACAACTTGATGTACATGTCCAGGAAGTATACAGCTATGATAGAAAATGTATACCAGTTTAAGGCTATCTCTTATTTTTAAGGTTTTGCCTTTACTCATCGTCACTCTCAATCCTGAACATCAAGGTAAAGAGCTATGGACATGGAGAAAACATGCAAATATGAGGAGATGGAAGAAGAGATGAATAATTAAACCTGCTATTCTTGATCCCAACGTATCTGATTAGGATCGCTGGGAGCAGGCGAAGCAATCTGCTGTGGCCGCATTCAGTTCCGCGCGGACGGCCAACAACATCCTCGCTAATCAGTTCGCCCACGCTTCTCGTCCGCTTGCCGCCGCATCCCATCGTGCGGCATCGCGTTGCCATGTGGAGCCATGAGATAATCTACGGATCGACCACCGCAACGCCGGGTTCCTACCTGCTGGGCTTCTCGAGCTCCTCGACGGCGTTGTCGTTTGAGTCCTGACGGCCACCGAGGGATGGGGTTGGTTGTGGAGATGAGATCGTGTCTTTTCAACCGAGAAAAAAAGGAGAGATCGTGTCTTTTCGGTAGAAAGTCTGCGCGGTCACGGCTGTTTTCTTTTTCTTTTTCTCGCTGCTATTTTCGTGCGGGGACGGGAGGAGCGCTACGACGTACGACCATCACCACCGACTCCGCTTTAATATATAGTAGAGATACTTCTACTTTTTCTCTCCCTGCCCCATAGGTCATGTAACCATTAATAAAAGGGAGAGGCTCTCAAGGGACCCTGAAGGGCTTAAAAAATAGTTGGATCCGAGAGATCTTGCAAGGCTCAGAACAACTACGGTGGACAAGGAATTTTGATGTGGCACTACCTTTAGTCCTAACTTCTAACCACTAGTCAAAAGTCAAAACACTTCACCTAAACTATTCAAAAACATAGCCGAGTCAACGCAGTGACGTGTACAACAACCTTCGCTATAATGACCCCCCCCCCCCCCCCCCAATTCTCATAAAACCACATTGCTCGAGATCCCCCTACTCTCTCGTTGTTCGATTACAACGCTACTCCTACATGTTCTCGATCCCATTGGAGTAAAGTTTGCCTGAGAAGGTCACGGACGAATCATGGCATAGATGCCACCTTGAACTGTTGGAGGAAATGAATAACACCAAATGGCGGCAGCAAGCTCATGTGTGGTGGTTGCGGTATGGAGATCGTAATACACGTTACTTTCACCCCGCAGCGGTGACAAGGAAGAAAAATAACATGGCGAAGGAGCTCATGCGGGAGGATAGGTTAGCAGTGGCGGGCTGGCGGCGGGAGAAAACTATTCTTTCTTATTTGAGGATTTGTTTAGCTCGAGCGTCGTCGATCGGATAGTCGAATTAAATGAGAAGGTAATGCCCCTTGCTACCGATGGTATGAACAACCATCTCATGGCAGAATTCACCCATAATTGAAGTCAAGGCTGCACTAGATTGTGTTGGCAACCTGAAGGTGCGCTAGGTCAGACGGCATGCAGTCCATTATATATAAGAGATGATGGCATTTGACGAGGATCAGATTGTGGAAGGTGCTTCATGTTCTCAATGGGGGCCGATCCTTGGAATGAAACTTTTGTTGTCTTGATTCCTAAGGTGAAGAAACCCAGTCGCATCAAGGATCTTAGGCCCATCAGCTTATGTAATTTCTCTACAAGATAGTCTAAAAAATCCTTGCAAGCCGACTAAAGTTTATCCTTATGTCATTTTAGGGAACCAAAGGGCATTTTT
Source organism: Poa pratensis (assembly GCA_947311845.1). Classification (NCBI taxonomy): domain Eukaryota; kingdom Viridiplantae; phylum Streptophyta; class Magnoliopsida; order Poales; family Poaceae; genus Poa; species Poa pratensis. Next base: position 30,421,367 of record CAMZMU010000114.1, read on the forward strand.
ACTAGGCCGTTTAATTATAGATTATGTCTTGGTCGCGTACGAGCTCTTGAACCATCTCATGAATACAAGAAACGGCAAGGAGGGTTTTGTGGCGGTGAAGGCTGATATGAGCAAAGCGTATCATAGGGTGGAATGGAGTTTTTTAGAAGCAATGATGACAACGATGGTATTTCGTAGAAGGTGGGTGAAGCTGAAGTAAACAGTGTGACCACTGTCAAGTACCAAATCAAGGTTAATAGTGACTTCTCTGAAGAATTCACACGTACAAGGGGTTTAAGGCAAGGACCCCCCCCCCCCCCCCCCCCCCCTACATGTTTGTGATCTGTGCTGACTGCTGAGGGACTTTCTGATCTATTGCAAGATGTAGAAAGTAATGGGTGAATCAGTGCTGTGAAGATCTGCCTAGCGACACCAGCTGTGACACACTTGTTTTTCACTGGCGACTCGGTACAAATGACGAGGAGGTTGTGGCTATGGCTCTTCGTGAGACTCTTGAGTTGTATGATAATTGTTTTGGACAGTGTATAAACGCGAGAAATCAGCAAGAATTCAAATCAGCTACAGATGGATTCTGTGAAAGCGTCTCTTGCAATTCATGGGGATGCTTGGAATGAGAAATACCTCAGATTGCCGATGTATGTGGGAGAGTCAAAAAAATGTTTTGAATACTTCAAGGACAAAATTTTGGCTTGTATCCGAGGATGGATAGAGAATTTATTGTCAAACCCGGGGAAAGAAGTATTGATTAAAGCCGTTACTCGGGCGATCCTGACGCACGCCATGTCATACTTCGTTGACAAGGAGTTTTTGTTATGAGATGGCATGATTGGAAGGTTTTAGTGGAGTCTGCAGGAGAAAACTAGAGGCCAAGGAGAGACACAACGTTTACTTTGATTGACTCCTTGAAGAGAACAAGATGAGGCAAGAGATGATCACCCTGAGGAGAACAAGATTATGATGATGGATCCAAATGAAATGGATGAGAAGACGATGGCCTATTGTGATGAGATCTTGCGTTCGAGGATAGCTTTGGCTAGTGGTGGAGGCAATGGTAAAGTTGGCATCGGCGGAGGAGGCAATGGGGGCAATGGCATCGGCGGAGAAAGCAATGGAGGAGATGAACGGTAATGTTGCTTGATTCATCACTCGCAGTTGATCCGAAGGGAGGAGATCATACTTTTGGTTGTGAAATTAATTGCTACTTGTTTTTATGTGAAGTTAGAGATAAATTTGAGTATGCATGCATATTTGTAACTAATGACAAACTTTAGTAGGGATATGCAGGATCTAGTCTTTGCGAAAACCCGTGCCATACCGAAAAATTGGTTTAAGTAAACTCATGATATTTTCTTGCGGCAACTTAGTTCAAGTAAACTCATGATATTTTCTTGGATCCGCTGGGCCGTCTCTGTTCTCGAAAGCCCAACAACGGGCCCATGTCTCGTGAATCACAGCAAGCTCGTACCACACTACCGCACAGCCGCACACAGACACAGAGTCATCGGGTGCAAAACATTAGTCCCACCTCGCCAGCTGAGTAACGGCCGGACCGGTTTATAAGGCTGAAACTGAGGCTGTGTAACACGACCTTACTTGAACAGGAATCTGTTCTATAGGATCGTACCGCTGCATCTTCTTTTTTTTTTATATGGATAGAGTTTGATTAACTGGTGTGCACAGCGAAATCGCTGGCCACAAATTCTTTTACAAAGTTTGGTGCGCCTTCAGGCCAAATAACAGGAGAATCAGACACGGACCTGGCGCCAAAGCTAGCAAGAGCGTCCGCTACGCTATTACATGCCCGTGGGCAATAGTTGATAGAGAAAGAACTGAAGTTTAGGCTAGCAAAATATTTAATCTCTCTAAAAATCTGGCCGTTAAAAGCCAGGTCTTGCGCTTGATTAGAGACGCCCTGGTGGAGCTTTTGGGAGTCTGTTTCCACTTGAATTCTCGCCATTCCCCAGCTGCTTGCCCATTGCAATCCTGGGAGGCAAGCCAGAGCTTCAGCTTGTAGCGCGTCATGTGCTTGAGAGATATGGCCTGCACCTGCACCAACCGGTTCACCATTAGAATTTCTAATAATAAAGCCCCATCCCCCCGATTGGCTCTCAGCATTAAAACTGCCATCAATGTTAATTTTTAGCTCATCCCCGGCTGGAGGTACCCAGGATTGTGCCTGTTGCTGCTTCGGTTGCTTTTTCTTGGCGAAAAACTGTTCAAAATCACTTGCTGATCTTCTGGCAAGGCAGACCATAGAGCCCTGTGGTTTTTGCCTCTCCCCTGCTACCGCTGCATCCTTTACCAATAAAGAGGCAAGCGCTTAAGTCTGGTTGATGCATTCTTACCTCTAGGCTAGAGCGTGATTAACGGCCAGGGTTATCCTGATGGAGCAATCCGATGGCTGTAGATGATCGTTCCACACTAAACCTAGTGCAGGTTGGCCTAGAGGCTGTCTGACAGACTCCACAGATATTTTTCCCTTTTTTTGCTGTTTCAGATTTTAGCCACATAACATCTCTTCCTTTAATCAAAATATTTCAGAGTTTCACAATCGATCTGCTGTGTCTTTCCTCTCCTATGGCGATGGAAGTGAAATGCATTGTGGTTTATAGATCGCTAATCTTAGAAATGTAATATGAATTGTATGACATAAAAATTATAGCATTTGAAAACATTGCATCTAAAGTTTCCTAGTGGTCTATGTTCTTTTAATATTTGTCCTGTATTATGTTGGTCAAGGGAGTAGAACTGTATTATGGGTACTACTCTAGCAAACTGCCGGTATTTGCAATGGCTCTAGAATAAATACCCTTCTCAGCATAGTTCTTACGAAAATTAAAAAAATCAATAAAATTTTACTAGCCAGCTAGCCATGAAGAAAGAACTATATAATACTTGTTAGATGGAAACACTCGTGTACTAAGCTGGCCATGAGCTCGAATATAAACATGGAAGTTGTTAATGTTATGCACATACACTATTTTTACCTGATCCCTTTCACTGGAAGATGCACATGCTTCAGAGTTTAGCATGCAGTGTTCAGAGGTAGAGCAAGTGGTCAAGTAGAAAACAATTTAATCCCGCTCCAAAATATTGATTTGAAATATGATTAAAAAATTAGAACACTGGGTAGATTCTTTTAATCAATGCATACCTTCAAATCCCGTGTTCAAGCAATCAACCACGTCAGGTTTCATGCATACAAATATAAGAGAAAATCTGATGGACAATACTTCAGAAAAGTTATGAAGCCTATAGGTACATAATACTTTCATCCATCAACTTCATAGATGCCAATGTACATGAGGAGCGACTTAAAGTAAGAATATTGTCAGCCACATTGTAGACAGTGATGTGGTGGCTCCCTATCATCGTCAGACACTCAGACTACTCTATATTTGTCAGACAAAACATTGGTGGTTATCAGCACTGTTGTTGCTATTTTTTTGCAGAGAAAGACAGAATCAATTCTAGATGGAATACCAAGCTTTAGCTTGACCATCAGTGAATCCATTCAGAGCTTGAGACCGCCATGCCCGATTGCCCGGAATAGGACCTCATGGAGACGAACCACCATTCTCACTCAAAATTTGTTCTCATAGTCAGCACACTAAGCACACTTTTTAAATTTCCAAATGGTTGAAGTGGACAATGCAATGACATGATTGGATCTTCATAACAATTGAATGCAGAAAACGACCAACGTCAGATTAATCAAGCTTCTAACTTCTGAGATGCACATATCAGACCATCTCGATTAACCACAACTAATGACCCATTCCTACAAAATACTACTCCATAGTATTAATCAGTGCATCATAGTGCATCTGTGTATATATCTACTTAATGAGTATACCTACTAATGGTAGCGCTACTACTAATCACAAGCAATAAGGGATAATGAGTAGGTGATTACAATCAAGGACATTTGTGTTGTATTAATCAGTGCATCATAATTCAAAGAGGATGCCAACCCATTCTGTAGCACTTGCACGCTACCAGATTTCACTGCAGTGCAGCGGCAGCAACCACTTGTTACAATCTTCAAATGCATCAGAATTTCAGTGATGCAGCGGCAGCATCACTGGTCAGCCCACACCACTGAAGCACTCAAGCACATAACATTGCCATCGGCTATGCTGTCAGGCTATCACCATGGCTGTAGAGGAAGCAGAGAGCATGCACGCAGTCCTCTTCCCCTTACTCCGAGTAGCCACATCCCTGCCTTTGTCCGCCTCGCCGGCCTCCTCCGGATGCTCCGCAAGGGCATGACCGTCACCCTCGTGTCCACCCCGCGCCTCCTCACTTCCTCTCCCTCCCGTGCCACCACGTGGCCGGGTCAGCATAGGCGGCACGGTCGAGGCGGGGATGGGGAAGCAGGCCGGCTCCTAAGTGGAACGAGATGAGAACGGAGGGTGGCAGAGAAAAGTACCACAGACGAGGATGTGCAACATGTTAAGACAGATCATATAGTACTGTACTAGAGAAGAGATGAGAGATACCCCTGGGGCGTTTCTTTTTTTCCGTGGGTGTAATGAGTGAGAGATGCCCTTGGAAATTAAGCAAAGCGCAGCCGCTATCTGGCTCAAATTGCCAAAACTGTTTAAAAACCCACAGAATATCTTAATTTTACAGGTTTTTTCCTGTATGTGTTTGCAAAGTTTTGTCAAAGAAAACAGTGTTAACAGAACAAAAAAAAATCCAGAAATTTTATACATTGATATCATACTCCCTCAGGTCCGATTTAATTGTCGCGCCTTTAGGCAAAACTTTTCATAAACCTGCAACAGTTAAATCCGATCAGACGTAGTATTATTTTTTACCGGGCAACACATGCTTCTTGGTGCCACTTTGAATTACAGTATGCATAGATGCTAACATAATAATCAGAAAAAAGTTACTTCGATCAATGCATTGCATCGTCACAAGATTTTGACACACAATTGTATTCACATTGCAATACAGTTGTACGGGAAAAAAAGTATGGTGCAGCCTGCAATAACAGTACTACAAAATCATCAAATATGAGGTGTGCGACATAAACGGCTTTGCAAGGACAACGGATGAAAAGAGTAATGCGACAGGTCACGGAGATCAATAGCTGCGACCCCAGAACGACCACTTTTGAGCAGGCTTTCCGGAAGCAAAGCACACGGTTCCTGTATGTTTTGTGCAGAACATCATTCAGTGGTTAGTGTATAGAACCCAGTTCAAGTGAGCTAAAGAGAAACCCCAAATGTAATAAAAGAAGCACTGTTAGTTGTCTGCATAACATACCGGAAGGAAGATCTGGCTGATCAAATGGAGTACACAATGTTTTTGCAGCTCCGAGCTCACCTTTTGTCCGAGCTTTCACGTCCTTCTCGACTTCCTGTAGAAGGGAACAAATTGTATGGTAGTTTGAGAGACCTTTTTTTGGCAAAGAAGTCTGAAACATCTAGCACAGGCTAATGAAGCCAAGTACAGCAATGTTGAATATGTCCTCGACTCAAATAAGTCACCCTAGGTTAAAATTTGTTCTTACATACTCCCTCCGTTCCTAAATATAAGCCTTTCACATTTTTCTTTATTTACATATGCATTATTTTGGTGTGTAGATTCACTCATTTTGCTCCGTAGCACGTATTGGAATCTCTAAAAACATCTTATATTATGGAACGGAGGGAAGTAGTTATGATTTGAAAACAACATTTTGCTCATATAATCTCTCAACACCGTTTACTAATATGAACTAGATTAACACAAATTATCCAAGAGCACCACGTGACCTTAACAAATGGGGTTGATCTGGTCTGATGTGTGCCTGCCAGAGATGTTGACTAGTTGTGCAAAATAACTATAACTTCTCATTTTCTCACATGCTATCAAAAAAATACAATCAATAAATGGGGCGCTACCCTTGGTGGAAACATGATAGTGAGCTTTTCTCTATCAAAATCCACAAGTTTCTTCTTACTTCCATCCATGGATTAGCTTCAGTATTTTTTTTTGCAAAGTGCTTTAGAATATGAAGGTTTATCATTAGTTAATCAAATGGCTGTGATACAGTGTTTTAGTTATATACAAGTCTCAGAAACAATTAGCCAAATTTGTGCACATCCCATCACTCCCACCAGTTTTGTAATACAGTGAAGTATACAGAAAATGCACTAGAAACAAACATGGGTGCCACACTACCAAGTTATTCCCAACTGAAAAAAATTAGGGTTGAGGAGGTATGGGAAAAATGTAGGTCAGTGCATATCAAATACCTCTTCATCACACCATGGAGCCAAGATCAACTTTTTTTCATTGAGAGCTGCTGTGAATTCATCCCAAGTGCTGATTCTTACAATGCAGGCGTCCCTCTTTTGTTTTGCTGTTTCCAACAAGTTTACTTGAATCCCATCCAGCAACACTCTAACCTGCTCTACCAAGTCGGTCGAAGGAATATCAACCTTTGTACCATTGTCTCGCCGGACAATGCGCGCCTGAAAAGACATATGGTTCAGGAAATGTTAAATAAATTAACGACTACGAGGTCTTCGTTACAACTCTGTAGAAATTTATAAGGACCATCTAATCCCGGGAAAGATGAACCAGTCTGTGGGTGCCATCATATGGTTAATGAGGTAAGCCAAAATAATATCTAAATCAGCATGTGCAACTAATCCCTGTAATCATGCAACAGTGCCTCTGACTAGTTATAAATATCCAGTAGCTACTTGCTTTCATCACACAGAAGAACAACGACAGCCTGTTAATTTTAATCAGATTTTGATAGGAACAAATACACATCTTAGGATTCAGGAACACGTTAAAGAAGACAAATATCCAGTATCTTCCGAGTCGATAGGAATAACAGAAGGGAGCATATTATATGAGGGTGGAGAGCAACATGTCTACTAATAAGGCTGCAAGTAATTGTATGATGGATATGAACTATTGCGAATATTCCTAGAGCGCAAAAGTAAACAGGAGTAGTTTAAGAAGCACACTATCTGCATCATCAAGACTAAATGACCTAAGTACTTTTCAATCACTGGCGGAATAATCCATAAACTGAAAGTGACACTACCTGCTTGTTTGCCAGATCTTTTGGACCTATCTCGATTCTCAAAGGAACACCTTTCATTTCCCATTGAGAATATTTCCAGCCTGGAGAATAGTTCTCCCGAGCATCTAAGTCTGCTCGAATCCCTGCTTGGTTCAAGGTGTAAACGGCCGACTCGCATGCTCCTTTAATAGCCGTTGTGTCGGCATCTTTAAATGGCACAGGAATTACGATGACCTGGATAGGAGCCACCTTGGGTGGCAGCACTAAGCCCTTGTCATCACCATGTGTCATTACCATGACCCCGATCTGTAACAAGAGCAAAAATGCTAGATATTAGAAACGCAAACTTTAAAAACTAGAAAGAACATTTAGCAACTGAAAGCCCCACTGAATTTTATAAAATGCAATTAGCTATCCGTGAAAGAAAAACACGTGATTTAATAAAAACTTGCAACACATGGCTATTGCCAACCCTTTCGTATAGCACTAAAAGCTAGCTCTGAAATGCTTGGGATTAGGGCACATTAAGGTCTCAGCAACAATGTATAAAATAACACAGAACATCAATCGTTGTGTTTGCATTACAAAAATAGGGTTAGGAAATGTTTAGGCAACGCTAGAAGTGCCATTACATAGAATTACAGAACTGTCAAAATCAGGTCAAGTGCAATATTGCAATCAATATAATCGCTGTTGGGAGTAGAACTCATTCTACTGGTTATCCCCTTGTTTCCCCTAATTAATTAGGCAAGTTGATTTCTAGTATAGTAAATTGCAGAGCTCCTGCCTTGTAGTTCTTCTTAAAAAACCTATGTATCCTGTCAGGAAAAATACATCCAGGTGTAAAAGCCTTAAGCCTTGACAAAGTTAACATCATACTTCCTTATAAAATAGCTTTTCGTCTTGGAAACCAAATACAGAGTATTATAAATACCATGAATCTATTCTGCCAACATTTGTTCTTTTAAGGTCAAACTTATAAGGTTATTATTACATTAACATTATCCAGCAAGATGTCTAAGCAGTAACTACAAGAATATAAGTCAAAAACTTATAATGCAAGCGTGACACTGCCAAGTCTAAAACTCCAGTAAAATCCATTCCAACTAAAAGAAAAATAAGAATTACCGAGCGGGTCGTGTATGCCCAAGAGTTCTGCCACACCATGGACCTTTCACCCTTTTCATTCTCAAAAGTGATATCAAACATTTTTGCAAAATTTTGACCAAGGCAATGTGAAGTTGCACCCTGTATACCACGGCCAGTGTTTGGGATGAAGGCCTGAAGAAAACGAAACAATAGACTTTAATCTTGCAGCAACGAAAAATACAGATATCACTTGTATTCTTACCAGTAACTGGACAATTTTGAGAAAGCTACATGCAGCAAACAGTTTCATATCAATACCTCAACACTGGTTGTATAAAGTCCACCAGCAAACTTTTCCATCTCACTTTTCCTCCCTTTGGACACTGGAACTGCTAAAAATTCTTCATATATTCTCCGGTAGAGTTCCAATATTTGGAGGACCTGATGACATTGCCATAAGCGACTGATCAACACTTAATTTTAACATGTAAATTCATTAAACTATTTTATCAAAGACAGCATAGAACAAACACCACAGCACTGCATTTATTTAGGTGTTCCTCCGATACATAACGACTGATTGAAATAGTTTTGGGCAGAACAATAACTTAAATACATGAACTCCTATATCCAAACATCATAGTGAGGTTATGTGTGTATAGTATTCTACTATTTACGCAAGAGGTTAAAATGTTGATCCGTGGCACAAGATTCGTAGCTTACAACTCGATACACCATTGTTTCAGACTAGCCATCAGTAGTCCATAATGAATAAAACCAACCAAAAACTACTAATTAGCAATAGAAACTCCAAAGCAATTTAATATGACAACTTCATTCGCCTTCTAATGGTAACAAGTGGACTAGTAAATACGGGGTAGTGCGGTCTTTTTGGAAGTAATACCTCTTCATCTGCTTCCTCTTTAGTCGCAAAAACTGTATGCCCTTCTTGCCAGAGAAATTCACGGCTCCTGAGGAGAACCATTGCAGACAATGTCAAAAAACAATCAGCAGTTGCAGAGTGTTTAGTCCAGACAGCTGATTAAAATTTATTTTATTTTATTGGGGAGATGGGGGGAAGGTCAAGCAGACACAGAATCATGATGCAGCTTTGCAGAAATTTGAAGTTTCTTTTGTTTAAATCCATTGCGAAAATAGAATGTGAAAAAATCAAAAATTTGAACAACACAAAATCCAAGAAAAAAATGAATAACGCTAATTGTTGGTGTAATTGATAACATACACAAATACAACGTTGGGATTGTAGTAGCCAGAATGAAATATTTAGTAAAAATCAAAGATGCAAAAACTCCTTTCCAATATTCCTGGTTCTTTTTTTCAAATGGTCTAGCAATATTGGCATGATTTTTTTATAAAGATATTCACGATTTTGATGGGACGAATGATTGTGTCCCTGACCCTTGGAATACTTGTTAAGCTTAATACTTGACAGCCATCTTGCCAATGTATTTATTTCCCTCAGATAAACGAATATGCTGATTTTGCAAACATACTATTAACCATGTGATTAGGCACTATCGCACAATCAGAACATGATGGTGGATTCATGCCCACATTATAAGAAACAAGGTAGACTCGGAGAAGTGCCTAGACAAATGTAATGTGCCACTAAGCAATGAGCTACCTTATGAAAGGAGTTGGATTGCTGAACTCCCATCTAACAACATTGCACCACTGGTTACACTTCAAAGGTAAGTCCCGGTGGCTTCTTATCCATTTAGAGAAGTATGGATACATGACAGTCTCGCTTGTTGGTCTGATAGCAATAGGAGCTTCCAAGTCAGATTTTCCTGATTTAGTAACCCATGCAACCTGGAGACAAATGAAAAGGCTAGTACGTTCAGAAAACAACATAAAAATTGATAAACTAAATATGGCACAAGATTATTAGGACCATAGCACAGAGACACTTAATTAAAATAATATTCGCAAATCTGCATCATGATGGGCTAGCACCTCTCAGATATGGTGAAAAAACGCCAGCTGACAATGATCGTGACACACAATTATCCAATTTTATTGGTCAGATTGTACAGATAGGTTGACAAATCTGTATCATGATGGGCTTGCATAAAAACGCAGTTGCGAACGCCAAAAAATCAACTGGCTGGAACAAAACTCGTTTAATGTATTGTACAGACAGGTTGACAAATCCTATTATTCATTCTATTATTTTCTTTTAAGAAGGAGATAGTATCTACAAGTAACAGTTGCTTGAACTGGATATATAACTATGCAATACCAGATTTTCACCGTTCGCTAAGTACAATGGCTCCATAAATCATAAGAATTCAGGGGCAGAAATTTTTTCTTCAAGCGAACTAAGTACGGAATTTTCACAGATGAGAAGAGTTATTCACATTATATTACATTCAATTCAATAGTGCAATACTTCAAATAATGCCTATATCTTTGACTCTCTTTGCTATCTCATGAACTCATATAGAAACCATTCCACAGGTCAGCCAATATATTAACTTGCAAAATACTAGAGAAATGGACGAAAAGGCACACCTCAGGTGCAAAGCCCTCAATATGGTCTTTCTCCTTCTGCAGAACATTCTCAGTAACAAACAAAGGGAAATAATATGGTTTCAGCTTCAACTTTTTTATTTCTGAATCAAAGAATTCCTGCACCAAATCAAATACCGGTTACTGGAACAGGGAAAATAATAATGCCGGTGTTACATGGTAAATAAAAATAAAAACTAACAGTAAGGGTTCACGATGTTTAAAACCAGAGATAACCGCATATTAACCACTGAACTTAGGGCCAAGTTTAAGGTTCAACACTTAGGTATAAAACCTATTAGAACCCATCCCTCACCTCTTTTGACCAAACCAGGGCAGAAGAGGGGAAGAGGGGGACTTAGCTTTACAGCAAAATTTGCAGCCACGTGTACGAGTACAACACATCAGAGCAAATACCACCCTGGTTTTGTCAAGGGGGAAGGGGATAAATTAAATGGATTTTAAGTTGAGAGTTGTGTTCTAACATGTTCTACATTTAAGGTTGAACTTCCAACTCATCACTAAGTTCCGGGTGTGTGGAGGGGGAGGGTAACATGATCTCACATTACAAGAAGTTGCCCGCCGAGAAAATAGGAACACATTAATGATGGAAAAAATGCAACTTACATGCATAGCACGGAAAAAGGGGCATTAATAACCGGACCATAAGTTCATAACTCATTATATCACATGTTGATTGGATACAGAAGTTAAGAATTAATTGCAAAAAGAAAAGGAAAAAAAAAAAGCAAGATAGACATAAGCAAAAGATATGTTTCAAATGACAAACAAAATCCACCTCCAAAAATAGAGACGGTTTTCTTACAACCGCAAATACTGTCATCTACATTAGTAGAGAACTCGCAAGAAAGGACACATACATTTCATAGTAAGAAGGGATACTAATAAATAGTAAAAATACACATTATTAGTTAGTTAAATTTCAGATTGTGGATGGTATTGAGAAAACTTACTTTCATCAATTCCCATATTTCCATCGCCCATGGCCTCAGGATATAGCAACCAGAGATGTCGTAGTACTCAATCATTTCACTGTTAACAACGACCTGGATGAACGAAAACAGAGCTTCAAATAAGCGCCTAACAAGAACGGGATTAAGTTGAAGTTTGAAGGGAATCTAATCATCTAGCACACAGTATAACCTTGGGGCCTTTGCTGTTTTGGTTTTTACAAAAATGCAACAAAGGAACATACTAGCATTAAGAGAAGTACAACTAAAAAACATTGAGTACTAAGAGCACAGGTGAACTATCAAATAGTGGAAGTTTGCTACTTTTTCTTCATAGAAACAGTACAAACAGAACAACTGACGTAACAACTGAAAAATGCAACAACTAACAAGAAGGTCAATATTGCTTAGTACTCCTAATAACATCTCCCTAAGCCATCACACGAAACTTGCCCGGGGCAGAAACTATGAGCACCTGAATAATTGTTTCCACATCGCACCATCCACGCGCACAGAATCATGCGGTAAACCTCACCAGGACGGCAATACAAAAATAAGAGATGCAAGAAAACGCACCTCGGAGTACCACTCCCCGAAGTTATCGTCCTTCTTGTACGCCATACCAAGCTTCGTCTCCTTCTTCACCTCCTTCTTCTTCTTCCCTGCAACCCACGCATCAATGAAACCAGCTCATCAGAGAACGCAAGGATCGAAGATCCAAAACTCAAATCCAGCACAGCCAACAGCGTTAGAAGAAGACGAACAGCAACGTACCTCCGCCTCCGGCACTGCCTCCGCCCTTTTGGTCGACATGGCTGGATCCCGACCCGCCGCTGCAGCACGAGGAAACGAAACGCATAAATCTCAAACAAAATAACCTCGGGAAAACCGTGAAGGGTATGCAGGGGAGCGATCTGGGGCTTGCTTGCCTTGGTCTTATCCGCCGGGATTTGAGCTTCGGGGGACGATGCGATTGCGAGCGGCGCGCTAGGGTTTAAGTGGAGGCAGCGGCGGCGGCTGCGGAAGGATGGGGGAGACTAGGCAGAGTAGGGCGCGAGGAGCCAATTGGACAGCACGGCGGATGTTCTCATGAGGCCGTGGACGCGGTTCACGAGTTGGGGGTGAGCCGCCTTTTTTTTCTTAGAACTTTTTTTTTACACTAATTTTTTTTTCTTAGAACTTCCGCACCTCTTTATTGAAAAGTGTCATGAGGCCGTGGACGCGGTTCAGGAGTTGGTTTTTCTTAGAACTTCCGCACCTCTTTATTGAAAAGTGTCATGAGGCCGTGGACGCGGTTCAGGAGTTGGGGTGAGCCGCCTTTTTTTTCTTAGAACTCTTCAGATTGTAGATTTTTTTTTTTTGAAAGGATCCACACTGCGTATTCAACACAGATTACACAACAAAGAACAGAAATACGCAGACGAAACAAGCCGAAGAACTCAGCACAACAGCAGCAACTGCTGAACCACCACAAACGCCTGAAGAAGAACTCCATCGCCGAGCACCGCCGGAGAAGAAGACACCAGGCCGCCGCGCACCCCGGGAAGGAAGCACCCCACTCATGTAGAAGACCGCAGGAGCCGTCCGCCGCAAGCGACGGAACCGAAGATCGCTGAACGCGCACGGCCATGGCGCCTCCATCCCGCAGCCACCCCTCTTCCAACCAACCCCGCACTGAGCTCGAACACGGCTTGCCGGAGCCGCCGCCGAGAGCACACCTTGACCACACCTTCTCCCCTCGCCACCACGGCCGGCCGGAGAAAGACGGAGCAAGGCGAAGATGAAGCAGATCATGAAGACAGAGCTACTCGAACCCACGCCACCATGGCCGGTCAGAGAAGCCAGGCCGCCGCACCAGAAGCCAGCGACGAACACCGAGATCCCAAAAGTACCTCCTACACACCAGCACCTCACAAGTCCTGCAACACCGCTGGAGGAGGTGACGCCGCGACGACGACAGGGCGGGAGGACGGGATCTCCAACGCGTGCGGTCGACGCCGCCGACTCGTCGGCCGCCCGCAGAGAACAGGAGCCCACAAGATCCGCAGATCTTGGAGCACAAAAACCGAAATCCCCCACCCCGAAGGAGCAGAGGAACACCAGATCTGCCGGACCCCAGGACCAGCAGAAGACACCATCCGCGAGCTCCTCAACGCCGAGGAAGCCGCCGTCGAGGTGGGGCTGGAGCTCCGGAAGATTTATTCTCTACAGCAGCACCACGGCCACCCGAGCGCCGCCACCAGAAACACTACTCCTACCGCTATGTACAGGCCCGACACGAGGACCCGAGGTTCTCCCCACCTCCCGCCGCCCGAGCGGCGGACGGAGGCGAGGAGAACCCCAGGATTCGCCGCCGACGAAGATTGTAGAAAATTTCATAAGATTTAGTAGAATTTCAATTCTTAGAAGTTTTTCCTATGTAATGCTTTTGGATCAAAAGAATGATGCTATCCAAATTTCTATGGCTCAATCACATAGCAATCTGAACATTCATTCCAAACTCTTTTTTTGATCAAGTGTGTAGGATCGAGATATTTTTCCTATGTTTTTCCTGCGTTTCATCAAAACAAAAAATTCTTATATTTTCCATTTTCACAATCCAAAGAGGCTCTTAATGTTTATCGGAAAATTAAGTCCATCAAGCGGACTAGAGAACCATACATGGCAACCTGCTGAAAGATCGTGGTGCCCCATTGAATGGTGCCCCATGTATTGGATTCAAAATTTGATGCCATGAAGATATAGATTGAGTATTTGGCATCAAGATAATTGATTATAATGGATATTTTTGATATGATCAAGAAGAAAAGTGTGTGATGACCAAGATAATCAAGTGGTGATCCGAAGAATGGTCATCATAGTGTTGAACATACTGCAAGTATGTCTTGAAGAAGAAGATTGTGTGGACATTCTTGTTTACCATCGAGACATCATCATAATGAAGAGAGAAGAGAAGATAAAAGGTTGATCAAAACCATTTCTTACCTATAAATCTGCAACCACAACACCGTTTATCTTTTGCATATTTTACGTGGCTTTTGGGGCTTTTGCAAAAGAACCGTTTCTTAGCTACGAACCTGCAACCTCAACACCGCCATTGAAAATGCCAAGGCCATCTATTGAGAGAGAGAGACAGACACCCGCCAGCCGCATATATGGTACAAGCCATATGTCAGTTGCGGAACCAGTCTCGCGTAAGCGTACACGTAAGGTCGATCCGGGCCGCTTCATCAACTCAATGCCAACGGCAAAAGCAAGTGCACGCGAGAGGATAATAATTATAAGAACAATGCACTCATGCTACATGAGTTCTAACCGTACTACTATATCTACGCATAAATCGGCTCTGATACCACTGTTGGGTTAGGGTGCAGAAAACAAAAAATCCTAACAACGATAACCGATAAAGCCAAGATCTAATACTATGTAGATATAAAGTAACGAACGGAACGGTATTCATACCTTTGAAGACCGTAAGCGTCAACGATCAGAAGATCTGTTTCGATGACGATGCATGATGAAGACAACGACGATCCTCGCGACAAGTGCCCCAAGTGTTGCGCCTCGTAGTACTTGCACACATACGGTGCTTCACAACGACTCCCGAGCCTCCGGTCCAGCCGAGGTTGCGGAAGTAGATCTTCTGAACCGGAATTCCCGCAGCACGACGGTGTGCTGCAGCAAAGATACCTCTCACGAGCACAGCCCAAACTTGGGGCCGCGCAAGAGAGAAAGAGAGTGGAGGTGGCGCAGGAGGTGGGAGACACCTCCCAATTATATGGAATTAATCTTATATTAAAATCCCTCCTACGCCTCTTCTTATATAGGGGAAACAGGTGGACCATGCCAATTAACTAGGCAATGTGGGACTAAAGGGAGGGAGCAGCCATGGGGTGGCCGGCTGGGCCCTATGGGGTGCGGCCAAGCAGCCCACCTGCCCCCTTTGGCCCTCCTTGGTGCGGCTAGCCCATATGGGCCTTTTTCCTCCGGGAAAAGGCCCATTTAGGTGGGCTGCACCAAAAATCCGAATTTAATCATTATTAAATCAATAAATTAATATATTAATTCATATAATTAACATATTAACATATTTTTAATTCCCCGGTACTCCGGAACTTCTTACGGATCATTCCCGTGACTCTGGAACTTCTTCCGGATCACTCCGAACACCTTCGGACATTCCTGGAACCCTTCCGGTTTTCTCTTCTCTATTCTTCGGTGATTCCGACAAATCCAAAACGATATCCGAGCGTCGTCAACACCTTAAGTGTGTTACCCTATGGTTCGGAACACTCCAGACATGATCGAGACTCCTCTCCGACCAATGATCATCAGCGGGACCTGGATGCCCATAATGATCCCTATGTGTTCCACGAATAAATATCGCTTGAACCATAAACAACATATCCTATCACTTTGCACCACGATACAGAGTTTGTCCGAGACATGATCATCGGTCCCGATACCTTAGTTCTATCTCGTTACCGACAAACACTTGTTACCTCGTTCACATGATCACACATCCCGTGACCTAGTCACATGTTTGCAAATTTTGATGTGATCTCACCGGGTGGGCCCTAACTAGTATCTATCCGACCTTCGGATGCACAAATCCCGCTCTTGATCACCTTCGGAAACCTGATAGAGACACCTTTATGATCACCTTGTTACGTGTGACGTTTGATGCAGTCAAGGTAGCCTCTAGAGATAGTGATTAAATATGATCTCACGGTCTAAGGATTAGGTTACTATGTTTCGAATTATCACGATGTTGAACATCGATCACGTCATGATACTTAAGTTGGGTATGTCCACCACATCATTCACCCAATGATATGACTCCATTGTCAACTGACATAAATGTCACATGATCGTGAAACCTCGATCATCCATCGACCAATGGACTAGCTAAACAGAGGCTACTAGGGACCTGGTTTTTTACATACCACATGTGTATTAATGTTTCCGCTTAATACAGTTATAGCATGGTATAAAACTATTTATGAACATATATGAGATACCATAATAATACATTTGTTATTTGCCTCTAGGGTATATCTCCTTCAAGATAACTATACTATCAAGAGTGGATCTCGAATGAGTAGCTTGATCGTATCGTTCGTAGAGAGTTCAAACTTTTGGATCCTTGGCATCACCTTTTGTTGGGGATATACCCACTGGGGGTATCACTGACATGGTTCAATCCGGCTAGTCCAGGGTGGCCCGTAGTGGTGGTAAAGGCTTTGCCTACCGGGCGGCCTAGATAGCTGACGACGAAGGCAGGCGGATGCCGGCAAGGAGGAGGCCCAAGACCGAAGCCCATGAAGCCACCAGGACCAAGACGAAAGGCGGCAGACTTGCCGGCTAGGTTTAGGACTCTGTATGCTTGCCGGATACGTAATCACCTTGTAACCCTAGGTCCGGCCGCCTATATAAGCTGGACCTCGGGACGCCTTTAGGGCATACTTTCATACACCATCAACTCATTGTAACCCGATCAAGGCTATTGCCATTATAGTGAGTTATAGCATCACGTAGGATCTCGCCACCGCCGTGAGATCCGAAGCTGGGTAAACTGCCTTGTTCGATCCCGACCTCGACGACGTCCACCTTCTTACCCTACGTTCACCCTCGGCTAGAAGGACCCCGTCTCCTATCTCAGATGCTGATACGACGACAGTTGGCGCCCACCGTGGGGCCTAAGGCGTCAGGCGTCACGTTCCAGGCGGGAGTACTTGGCGGCATCGGCGACACCATCACCGTTGGCCATGCCGCACGATTCGGCAACATCGGCTACGTTCAAGACGACGGAAACTACGTCCCGGCAAGGGACGGGCTCATCGCCTACACCTTTGTGCCAATAGGCGACATCGAGCTCTTCATCGGCTTCACTCCCGAGGCCATGGGTTTCCGAAAAAACATACCGTTTTCGGGCCCACCCGCCACCCGGAGCAAGATTGTTCGACAGACGGATCTGAGTCCGCCTTCTCCGAGGAGTCGGCAGATTCTGATCTGCAGTTTGTCGGCATGACAGGACTGGGATCCGACTCCCAGCCTGATCACAACGATCCCGAATCAATCCTCCCTGCGTTGCAGGACGAGGCAATGTCGGATGTCGGATCCAGATCTACTGTTCATGTCAACGTAGACTCTGATTCCGAAGAAGACTCTGTGAGCATGTTCGAGCAACGGGTCAAAAGGTGTCTTAAGGCACCCGAGCCTCCGTCTTCCGAGGCGGCTACAGGCTCGTCCGCCAACATGCAGCAAGTCTTTGCGGCGGATGTCACCAACACAGACCCAGCTAAGGCAGCGGCAGCAGATGCCGCCAATGCTGGGGCTGCGGCAACCGAGCCACTGATAGAAAAGCCCCCGCCCGCTCCAAAGAAAAAGAGGATGCTGGAGAAAGGCGAGCCCGACAAAACAGGCAACATGGCGGCTCTGGCAGAAGTCCTTCACACGTCGGTAAACGATAAGACCAATCCAGATGATCTAGAGAAGCTCCGCAACACTTTGTTGGAGCAAATAGAGTACCTGAAAAGCAAGCAAGCCGAGGTGGAAGGACTGATCAAAGAGGCCAAAGAAGAAAATGACAAGATAACCGACAAGCTAGCCTCTAAGCGCGACCTTTTCAATGCCAAACCGGCAGGACGCGCAGCAGGCAAGCATCGCCGCCACCCGCCTAACGACGACTTCAAGTCCCCAGCACAAAGACTTGGTTTTGAGTGGGCTTCAGCACCGCAGCGTAAGGACAAGAATGGGGATGTCATCCTTTTCACCCCTGTCCTCAACACCGCGGCCGCCTTGGACATCCTCAACAACGACGACTACGACAAGGACGAGAAGATCTACTACGCCTCGATCCTTGCCCACAAAGCTTTAGAGCAACAGACCCGTGCTGATTCTCGTGCCGACATGGCGGACGCAAGGGGAGGAAAGCTGGAGTCTAAATCCAACGCCTGCAAGGCGGCAGCCGACGGTCATCCTGAGGATCCATCCGGCTCCAGTAGCCATGGGAAGGGAAAGGACCAGGGCAAGGATAAGGACCCGCGTAAGTCACCACCTCCCAGGAGGCACCGTGACGAAGCATCTCGAACTGGTGATTGCGTGGATCACACGTTCGTTGGGAGACCCCAAGAGGAAGGTATGATGCAGTGTAGCAGCAGTTTTCCCTCAGTATGAAACCAAGGTTTAATCAAACCAGTAGGAGCAAGAAATCACTTCTGAAGGTTGTCAGTGGCACGCTGACGTGGAACCTGCACACAACACAATCAAACTACTTTGCCCCAAGGAAACAGTGAGGTTGTCAATCTCACCGGCTTGCTGAAAACAAAGGATTAAACGTATGGTGTGGAAAACAGTAGTAAATTGCAGAGAATGAAAAGGAACAGTGGTTGCATTATCAGTGTAAAAGAATGGACCGGGGTCCACAGTTCACCAGTGGTGTCTCTCCATAAAAGATAACTAACATGCTGGGTGAACAAATTACAGCTGGGCAATTGACAAAATATTGAGCGCATGACAATGCATATATATGACATGATGATTACTATGATATTCATGTGGGCATTACGACAAAATACATAGACCGTTATCCAACAGCGTCTATGACTAATAATTGATTTGGGTTGGTCCCGATTTTCACGGATTTTGTGCGGAGGGAAAGATGAACACGAAGAACTCGCGAAGAACGAAGAACACAAAAGAGGGGAAAATCAACACACAAGGGTAAATAGCAAGTAGCAACCCGGCAAGACTCGATTGGTAACAAATCCCCGTGGGCAGCCCCCAATCCTCCTCTCCCAAGCACACCTTACTCTTAGGATTGTTTGTCCAATTGGTCAATCCAACCAATCCAATATAGCCACTCAAAGAGGGAAGATTAGCAAGTAATCGCAACTACAAGCGGAAGCCTTGGTATCCACGCAGGGATCTTCTCCTCAAGAGGAGGCCTTGGTTCATCTCCACAAGGGGAGGCCTTGATTCATCTCCATAGGAGGAAAGAGACACTTTAAGAAGAAGGAGCAAGGCTCTACTTTAGTTCTCAAATCTTAGTCTAACCCTAACCCTAGGCAGAGAAGTCCTATTTATAGTCTATTGGGCGAAGTGGTAGGTGAGAGAGGTTACATGGGCCTTCAGCCCGAATTCCTGATGTCACAGCGGTAGTACCGCTGGTGGTGGCGGTTGTACCGCTCCTGGAGGAGGCGGTAGTACCGCTGGCCGCTGGCGGTAGTACCGCTGGAACTTGTATTTTATTTCCTCTCAGCGCTGGCGGTAGTACGTGGTCGACACCCGGCATGTACCGTTGGATACAGTAGCTTTTTGAGGCGCGCCGGTACCTCCAGCGGTACTACCGGTCCTGGAGCTGGCGGTAGTACCGCTGGTGGCGGCGGTAGTACCGTTGCCTGGAGCTTCTCTCGCTTCAGCTTCTTCGTCAGGTGCCTGGCGGTAGTACCGGTCTTCTTGGCGGTAGTACCGCTGCTCTGCTTCTTCATCTTCCTCAACTTCCTCTTGACTCGTCTCTTGGCCATCTTCGATACTTTCTTGGAGATCTTCATGGTAGTTGTTCCTGAGTATGCACAACGTATCCGAATGAAGTAGCAACCCATTCAAAGGAGTGTCGAGATCACACATGGATAGGAGCGAGTTCACCTTATCATGAAGTGCCTTGACTCTTGCTCTTGTCATTGGGCCACTTGTTGTAGGAGACGTAGGTCGGGCTACATCATCTCCCCCCCTTGGAAAAGAGTCGTCCTCGACTCTTGGTCATCCTCATCGCTTGATGTTCCAAGGTATGGCGATAGGTCGGCGACGTTGAAGGTGTCATGGACCAAGTGTTTGGTGTGGGAGATGTCGATCTTGTATTCATTGTCGTTGATGCGCTTGAGAACCTTGAAAGGTCCATCTCCACGAGGGTGAAGCTTAGACTTCCTTGCATCCGAAAAGCGATCCTTGCGAAGGTGTAGCCACACAAGGTCTCCTTCTTCAAATATCATGGCGCGCTTGTGTTTGTTCATCTTCGTAGCATGGTCTTTGTTGTGCTTCTCGAGTGTAGATCTTGTTTCCTCGCGTAGCTTCTTCATGTAAGCGGCTCGCTCATCGAAGTCCATGTTAACTTGCTCACGGAGTGGAAGTGGAAGCATGTCGAGCGCGGTGTAGGTCTTGTCGCGGCCAAAGTGACCCATGAGTGTTCCTCCATGAGATTCCTTCAAAAGGACCAAACGAAGCGAAGACTCGGGTATACATAGTTTGTTAGCCTTAAACAAGAAACCTTTGTGCAAATAGAAATCACCAATTCCTTTGTGCTCCGAACATTGAGCGAAAATGTCTCCAAAGAAAGCATCGGTAGCATACAACTCCTTTATCTCATCCAAACCCAAGACACTAATGTCAAGACGTGTAAGTAGGTTGGCCTTGCGGGATAGAGCATCCGCGACCACATTGTCTTTACCTTTCTTGTATTTGATTACAAAGTGAAAGACTCAATGAACTCAACCCACTTAGCATGTCTTTTGTTCAAATTTGTTTGACTTTTCAAATATTTCAAGGATTCATGGTCGGAATGAATGACAAATTCCTTAGGACGAAGGTAATGTTGCCACACATCCAAAACACGAACCAAAGCAAATAACTCTTTGTCATAAATGGGGTAATTCAAGCGAGCTCCATCTAGTTTCTCACTATGGTATGCGATGGGTCTACCATTTTGCATAAGCACTCCACCAATGCCCAATCCACTTGCATCGCATTCAATCTCAAATGTCTTAGAGAAATCCGGAAGGGCAAGGAGTGGTGCTTCGGTTAATAACCGTTTGAGCTCATTGAAAGCAAAATCATGTGCATTGCCCCAAATGAAAGGTACATTCTTCTTTGTAAGTTCATGGAGGGGGCAAGCAATTGTGGAAAAATCCTTGATGAAACGGCGGTAAAATCCGGCAAAACCAAGAAAACGTCTCAACTCCTCAAGTGATGTCGGAAAAGGCCAAGTCCGAATTGCTTGTATCTTTGCTTCATCTTCGACTCCATCCGAAGAAACAACAAAACCCAAGAAAACAAGTTTGTTGGTGGCAAAAGTGCACTTAGAAAGATTTGCATAAAGCTTTTCATTGCGAAGAACCAACAAAACTTGAGCAACATGAGAAGTGTGCTCTTCCAAAGATTTGCTATAGATAAGGATGTCGTCAAAGTATACCACAACAAATTTCCAATGAAAGGACGCAAAACATGATTCATGAGACGCATAAAAGTAGAAGGTGCATTGGAAAGACCAAATGGCATGACGAGCCACTCATAAAGACCAAGCTTTGTTTTAAATGCGGTCTTCCATTCATCACCTTCACACATCTTATTTGGTGATCCACTTTTAAGATCAATTTTGGAGAATATAGCGGAACCACAAAGCTCATCAAGCATATCATCAAGTCGAGGGATAGGATGGCGATACCGAACGGTGATGGCGTTGATGGGCGACAATCCATGCAAAGGCGAAGAGTGTTGTCGTGCTTGGGTACCAAGATGACGGGCACGGCGCACGGACTCAAGCTCTCGCGGATATGTCCCATGGCAAGAAGTTCTTGTATTTGCCGCTCGATCTCCTTTGTCTCTCGGGGTTGGTGCGGTAAGGAGCGCGGTTTGGTAGCGGTGCGCCGGGAACAAGGTCGATGCGGTGCTCGATTCCGCGTAGAGGAGGTAGTCCCGGTGGCACATCTTGAGGGAAGACATCTTCAAAGTCCTTCAAAAGAGACAACAAAGAAGGAGGAAGGTTTGTGAAAGTGTTAGTCATAGAAACTTCACCCTTGCATATGAGCACATAGTGGAGGGTGGATGGGTTCTCTCTCAACTCCCTATCACTCTCTTTGTGGCAAATAGTGTAAGTTTTGTGGGAACTCTCTTTGAAGTGTCACACTCATTTGGCTTGTGGCTCTCACTCACTTTATGGTGGGTCTCTCGCTCACCACTCATCTCACTAGACGAACGATCTTGTTGTGCCCTTGCAATAGTCTTGGCGTTGTCGGCGATGACTTGACTTGGTGTCATGGGACGAAGGACGAAGGTCTTGTCGTTGTTCTTGAAGCTATAGTAGTTTGTCCTTCCATCATGCATAGCACCCTTGTCAAATTGCCATGGACGCCCAAGGAGTAAGTGACAAACGTTCATAGGCACAACATCACAATCAACCGTATCTTCATAGGCTCCAATCTTGAAGGACACTTGCACCATGTGTTGAATCTTGACGGCTCCGGTATCACTCAACCATTGCACATGGTAAGGATGTGGGTGCTTCTTGAACTTCAAGTTGAGCTTATCACAAAGTTCTTTGCTCGCTAGGTTGTGGCAACTTCCACCATCTATGATGACCTTGATGGACTTTCCATTGATTCCCGCTCTAGTGTGAAACAAGTTGCATCTTTGGTCTTCTTCCACTTGAACATTGGTGGTTAAGCTCTTGCCACAACCAAGGAAGGGTTGTTGTCGCCATCACAATATATCTCACTTTCTTCTTCTTGAGCACTTTGCATTGTGGCGACCTTGTTCAAAGCATTGTACTCATCTTCACTCATAGATTCATACTCTCCCATGTCATTGATGATCATGACCTTCTTGTTGGTGCACTCAAAAGATTTGTGCCCTTGTCCGCCGCACTTGTACATTGCAAAGTCTTGTGCCGGACGAAGATCCTTGAGGCGCCTTGGTAGGGGAGGTACTTTCTTGAAAGGTTGAGGCGCTTGAGGTGTCGAAGTAGAGACTCTTGGAGGACCTCGAGTGTTCGCTTGAGGAAGAGCTTGTGAAGGTGTAGGAGTTGACGAAGAAGGCTTGTTGGCGTAGAATGCCTTTGTCTTGAGGTATTTGAGCTCTTCAAGCACGTGGCGCTCGGCCTTGGAAGCTTGATGTACTAGCTCTACCAAAGAGGCATATGGTTGGAACTCCACGATCTTCTTGATTGGATAGTTGAGGCCATTCATGAAACGAGCCATGGATTGCTCTTCGTACTCGTTGACATTGGCTCTCATCATGGAGATTTCCATCTCCTTGTAGTACTCGTCAACCGACTTCAAACCTTGCTTCAACTCTTGCAACTTCTTGTATAAGTCTCTAGTGTAATGGCTTGGCACGAAGCGCTTGTACATTGTTTCTTTCATTCAACCCAAGTGTCAATTGGTTGTTGGTGGTTAGCGACGCGAGCATCTTGTAGTTGTTCCCACCACAAGAG
The DNA here is from genome assembly GCA_947311845.1 of Poa pratensis. Lineage (NCBI taxonomy): Eukaryota > Viridiplantae > Streptophyta > Magnoliopsida > Poales > Poaceae > Poa > Poa pratensis. The sequence goes on from CAMZMU010000114.1 coordinate 30,445,203, forward strand.
GGCATACTCTTCAAACTCCATCGAGGCTAAGGCAACCTTCTTGTTGTCGGAGAAGCGTTGCACACGGAAGATCTTGTCAACCTTGAGTACCCATGAGAAGTAAGCTTCCGGATCACTTGTGCCGTAGAACTTGGGTATGTCAAAGCGGACGTTGGTCAAGTCATCATAGTCGTCACGATGGCCACCACGTGGGAATGCACGTCCACGTCTCCTTCGGTTGAGTCCATCACCATTGTGTTGGCTTGACTCGTTATCACTTGACTCGGAACGTTGGTGTTGGTGACGATCATGAGGAAGCTCTTGACGAGGCGCATGTTGAGGAGGTAGCTCTTGTTGAGGAACGGGTTGTTCGACATTGTTCGCATTGTCATGATTTTGATGACGTGGCCTTGGAGGATGACGAGGGTGACGTCCTTGTTCACCAAAGTCATTCGCACCCGGAACGCCATTGTCATTAGCCAATGGGTCATGACGATCACGTTGTTGCGGTGGTGGTGATGGTATGCGTTCACGACGATCATCATTTTGGTGAGGTTGTTCTTGATGCGCATTGGCATTGTTCGCGTGAAGATCATGTGGTTGTTCAACGTGAGGAGGAGGTCGTTCATGGGCGTCGCGCCTTGGATCATGTTGACGTTCTTGTCGAGGTTCATGACGTCCATGACGTGCTTGTGTCGACCTTGAGGTGCTTCTTGTACGGCTTGAGTGTGAAGAGCTCGTTGTCCGCAAGGTTGTTGATAGCTTCGGTCAACCGCTCCATATTTGCTTCTTGAGCATGCATGCGGTCGTTGAAGGTGTTATCTTGATTTTGAAGACGGCGCTCGTAGCGTCCTAGGTTATCACGAAGAAAGTGTCGCATGCCAACAAGCTCCGATTGTGTGACATAGCCATGATCACCGCGAACTCCACCATGGATTTCCTCTTCCGAGCTTGAGCTTCCGTTTGTACTTCCCCTAAACATTTTCTCAAGTCAAGTGAGATATGTGGTAAGAAAAACCAAGACAAACTATATCCCAAGTATAATGTGGCTTGAGAGGAGAATCCGGTTCTAACACCCAACACACACACTTATGAGGATAGGAAGGTATGAAGTGGCAAACGAAACAAGCAAACCCGCGACAAGTATATTGTCAAAGGTAGAGAAAATCCACAATGATCAAATTACCAAAGAAACTCCAACCACAAATGAAGAAGAAACACACACAAAAGCGAATGATGGGGTTGGGCGACCAAAGGGCGAGCACTCGAAGATAGACAACCTAACGAAGACTACGTGCTCAAATGTCACCCAACACAAGAAGGACGCTAGCTCAATTGCTTTTGTGGGCAACGGATTTGCACAAGAGTTAACACTCACACTCACTTTGGCGGTTCTAGCTTTGTCGCAACCTACAAGAGATGATACTTGGCACCACTTGATTCTTTTCTTTTCTCTTTTTTTTTTGATTTTTGCTTTTTGACGATGATTCCTTCTCTTTTGCTAGTGCCAAGCTCTCTAACGATACACACTCGCCAATACTTTGAAGACAAACACTCAACACGTGCAATGCCTCGCAATATCACCGAGCTAGTCCGATAGGTGAAGGTACACGAAAGGAAGAAGGGCTCACAACGGTTATGATGGTGGGGGGAATGTCGAGTCCTTGGTGGCGTCGTCGCTTGGCGTTGATGATGCGTTGCTGCGGAAGCGTGTCGATGTCGTAGACGTAGGGCACACCAAGAAAGGACTCAAACCAAAGAGGAAATGCCAAAACGAACCGAGGAAAAAGAAAAATTCCTGCAAAAATTGGCCCTGGCGGTAGTACCGCTGGTCCGCCCGGTAGTACCGCTGTTCTGGAGCGGTAGTACCGTTGCGCACGGATCTGCGCGATCTTGACTTGATTTTGGGCGGAAATTGGGCTCGAAAATCCTCGAATTCGTGTGAAATTGGCAAAATTAAGGCTAGGGAACGCAAACAATGGTGGAGGGGGTCCTAAAGCAACAGATCCATGGACAAAAACTACCAAAAACACAACGAATCGACAGATCGGCTCGAATCAAGGCAAGGCTATTTTTGGTGGAAATTTTCGAATTTCTCAAAAACGAAAAAAATTTGGTGGATTTTGGTGGAAACACAAGTCAAATCCGTGTCAACCTAGAGCTCTGATACCATATGATGTGGGTTGGTGATGTAGTGCAACCTACCCTAAGCAACCCAACATATCCCAAGTCACCATGGACCTCAAAGGTGAACTCCTTCCACTATGTGATTCACTATATGTCACCTTTGGACGTTATACTACTTGACCATTATTCCCATTGCATTGCTAGGTGTGTCCCCACGGGTACAAGACCACGGAAGATGGACATGGCGTGAGAGGAAGCGAGCCGGACAAGACGGTCGCTTGGAAGAGAAGAAGGAAGAGAAGCCGCAGCATCTTCAGCGGTACTACCGCCAGCCGAGCGGTACTACCGCTGAGCCCCAGGAGCGGTACTACCGCTACACTACGACCGCCACCACTACCGTGCCGCGCCAAATGCTCTCTGGATCGCTAGCGGTACCGGCCGGTACCTGCATCGTACTACCGCTGGAGGACTTCAATCTTATTCGTGAGAGTCCGCCGGTACTAACCGCTGGAGCAGCGGTACTACCGCCACCTGACCTGGAACGGTACTACGCTGCCCCAACGGTACTACCGCTGCCTGCGTGCAGAAACTGGGAATATTCCCTTGTATCCCTCTCCCACCTACCCCTTTGGGTCAAACCTATATATAGGCACCTACCCCCTCCAGATCTAGATAGACTATGTTAGGAGATTAGAGTAGAGCTAGACTCCTTCTTCTCAAAGGTCTCCTTCCTCCCCTTGTGGGGATGGTTCCTCCCCTAGTGGAGAAGATTCCTACGTGGATTCAAACCTCTACTTGTAGCTAGACTATTTGCCAATCTTTCATCTTCGGGTGACTTTATTGGAACGGCTCGGTTGGCCGTTGGAGAAACAACCATCCAAGATCCCTTCTTGTGTATCTTGCCAATCTCTCCCTTTGGGATTCTATTGGGCCGGTTGGACCGACCGGTAAGGGGAACGTTCTTGTATCTTGTTTGTGTTCGAGTATTCCGCTGCGTTCTTCCTCGTGTTCTTCGTGTTCTTCGCGTTCTTGTGTGAGTTCGTCCACTTGTTCGTCAATCCGTGAAGATCGGGCCACCCTAGAGGAACCTTTTCCTAATCATATGGTATCAGAGCATGGTTGCCACGGATTTGACATGTGTTTCCACCCCCAAATCCCCCAAATTTTTCTTTGATTTTGAGAAATTCGAAAATTTCCACCAAAAATAGCCCCAATTTCCTTTGGATCGATCTGAGATTTGAGTGCGTTTTTGCAGGTTTTGATCCATAGATCTATTGCTAAACTAGTTGATCTACCTTCCTTTGCGTTCCCATAGCCTAATTCCATCATTTGGCCCTCCGATTTGCTGATTTGAGCTCCGTTTTTCCGCCCAAAATCGCGAAATTTCCGTCTCGGATGCAGTTTCTGGAGCTAGCGGTACTACCTCTGCCTAGCGGTACTACCGCTACAGCGGTACTACCGCCACCTCAGCGGTACTACCGCCAGAACCTGGAACAGACACGACAACAGCATTTCAGCGCCACGGTTTTGGCCATATCTTTTGCATTCGGACTCCGTTTTTGGTGTTCTTTGGCTCGTTTCGAAGCTACGATCAAGGCCTTCGTCACCATTGCGGAAGATCCATCATCCACCACCACCAAAATTCGTGGGCAAGCACGAAGCTTCTACAACAAAGGGTGAAGAACATCGACGAAAGGTATAACATTGCCAATCTTTACCCCTTGCCATTCCGTTGAAAGCCACACTATATCTTTGCGCTTACCATGTCCTATTGAGGCTAGCTCTTGATGATTGCTTGGGCTTTGCACATTTGCACCGTGTAGTTTCCGAGCAAAAGTTGTGCGCTAGTTCATCTATCATATATCTTGTTGTTGGCATCAAAGAAGTGAGTGTGCAAAAGAGAAAAGAGTCCAAAGAGACAAGAGAAAAGAAGCAAAAAGTGCCAAATCAAAAAAGAAAGAAAGAAAGAAACACCACTTGCCATATTTTGTAGGAAAGCGCAAGCTCGATGAACATCTAGTAGGTGGTGCATTGTTGTGCAAATCTTGTAGCCCACCAATAAATTGCAATCGAGCTAGTGGCTCTCCTTGTACTTGTGCAACACGAGCTTATAGTCGTCGCTAGGATCATATAGTTCTTTAGCTCACTTCTTGGTTGCATAAGTCCCATTTATCTCTCCGCGCGTGTGTTTCCTTGAACTACATTCCTATCTTTTGAGATTGACTTGTATTTGCTTTTGATCATCGTGGTTCTCTACTTGCTTTAACAATATCTTGGTTTTCGGTTGGTTCAATTTGCTTTCCACCTACCATACCTTCCTACCAACTTTTAAGCCGTGTGTGTTTTGGAGTTTGCTTTGGATACTTGAACACAAGCATTTTACTTTGTGATCGTTTCCCTTGGTTGTCCACGACGTCCAATACTATCTACAAGGTGAGAGGTTGTGTTCTAGTTCCTTTCACTCCACATATATACACTTGTCTTGTGAGTTGACATGTCTAGGGAGAGTGAATGCTACTATGGAGGCCAAGATGATGTTGAGTACATGATGAGCCACAACAACTATGATGCCTCATACATTGAGGACATGGGGGACTACTACGAACGACTACACCGACAATGACCCCCATGACATGATGGATCATCACCAAGACTTCCGCTACAACTACTCCGACTATGACTCCGACTATTCGAGCGTACATGACAAGGAGCGGTACCATGACGTCAAGCAACCTTCACCAAATTGTATCGACTCCAAGTACGTGCGCATCTACCACGACTCCGACTACATGAGCTCCAACGACAATGAGGCGCAAGTGTCTTCACATGCCTCATCACATGGTACCAACATCGACTACAACGACATGGTGGAGCGCCACTACTATGACTACCACTCCGATGACATGGTGGAGAACGTCTACGACTACTACTCTTGTAGCATGTGCGGCGACTTCGACAACATGCAAGAAGAGAGGACCCCCATCACCACCATGTTCAAGAGCGGCACCACCAAGCGTCATGGCACAACCTACTTCTATGGTTCAAGCTCAAGATTGAGCAACAAGAAGGCCACCATGAGTTCATCCTATGGAGCTCCATCTACTTCCAAGAGTGCCAAGCTTCGCCGTTCTCCAACAACTTCAAGAAGGAGCCATGACAAGGCCATCGCCAAGAGCGACAAGCTTCGACATTCTCCTTCAACAACAAGCCGGCTCCCAAAGAAGTGCATCGACAAGGCCAAGCCAAGTCAAGGCCCATCTAGCTCATCACGGCGCCACAAGAAATATGCCAAGGGGGACCACAACATGTCCAAGCTTCAAGACGACATCGCTTCACTCGCCAAGCTTCGGAACATATCACCAAGTTCGAGTGGAAGCTCCAAGACAAGGTCGCCACGGCAACAAGCACGCCGACGCCAACATGAGGAGAAGCATCCAAATGACTTTCGGCGACACCCCTCCACTCAAGAGCGCCAACGTCGACGTGAGAAGAAGACGGCGACAAAGGCGCAACCTATGGTGTCCCTTCGTGCTAACACTACATCGGCGCCAACAAGACCTACAAGCTCCATGTTTGATGAGATCATGGCCGGCATCGACAACTTCTTCGAGAAATTCCAACGTCGACGCCGGAAGAAGCATGGTCACACACGTGAGGCCACAACCAAGACGGCGCCCTTCTCAAGCACTTCTCTTGATATGACATCTACACCAAGTGCCACTACCACATTGCCCCCATATGGCAAGATGAAGACCTCATATGCGACAATTGCCAAGGCCAAGACCATGATCCACGAGAATGTCCCAATCTCTTGTGCCCGCTATGCAATCGAAGAGGTCACATGATGTGGGAGTGCACAAATGAAGACCAAGATGGTGAGAAGATGGTCGAGCATGGGATTTTCCCTTCGACCAAGGAGGCGAGCATTGAGAATGCTATCACCTATGACCATGGGTCAAGTGATGATGATGCCGAGCATGGGATGTTCCCTTCGGCAATGGAGTCAAGTGATGAAGCGGAGCATGGGATTTTCCCTTCCGCAAAGGAGTTGAATAATGATGCCTACATTATGGCATTGACCTTTGGAGGCGAGTTGGTTGAGGAGGTTGAGCATGGGAGTTTCCCTTCAACCTTGGAGGCTATGGAGTTGAGGAAACCGAGCATATCCCTATGAGCTTGAGTTATGGGATGGTACCAACCCCATGTGAGCATGAGAGCCACTTAGCCCACTTGAGTGAGAGTGAGTTGAGTGCCTCCACCATATGTGAGTTTGAGTGCTTTCACTTTGAGGGAATGAGTGATACACCACTTTAGTTGAGAGAGGAAGTTGATAGGTCTTGTGAGGCCATTTTGATTTCTAACAACTTAACCTCTACCTCTTGTGTGTTTTCTCATTGTGTGTTAGGTTCCACGGATGATGAAACGCCACTCCTCGACTTGACGATACCTCAAATGGAGAAGATGTACATGGAGGATGATGATGATGCCACCCCATGTCTACTTCAAGATGAACAAGTCGGCTCCATGGAAGCCCCTACTACTTCAACACCTACTTCACATGAGGGGAATACAAAGGTATGGGTGTTGATGTGACCATGATCCCGCTAGTGGACATGATGAACTATGATTGTTTGCATGCTATGGATGACTCTATTGATGTCACATATGATTCGTTCTTATTCCCATGTGAGACTTTGTTTAAAACCAATGTTGATCATGTGGAATCACCTATTTGTGATGATTTTGCCATGAGCATGCCTTGTTATGAATGTTTCTATTTTTCTCCCATTGTGGCTTGCAACATGTTGAACAATTTCTCTTTCACATGTGTTGCTTGCACTAATATTGCAATGCTTGATAATGAGATTGCCCCCATAGCTTTCTCAAATTTTGGAGATGTTTCGTTTTCTCTTATGGACCTTGTTCCATCCTTCACTTTGCATAATGACCATCCACATATGTCATATTTTCCAATTGATTTTTGTGTGGTTGGTGATGTGCAAATGAAGAGACACTTCATGATGGATGATGTGTTCATATACCGTGCACATAACTTCTTCATATGTTGTCTTGTGTGTGCCGGTAACCGCATGATAATGTCAACCTCTCTTGAGCATGAGTTGACAAAAAGAGCTCTTGAGAGCATACACTTGAGTCGTGGATCGAACCCGGCTCTAATACCCTTCCCATGTGTTGCATCAAACAAGTTGATGAATTTCTCTTGGTTTTGGTTTGTTTGCAAACATGTTTGTGATAATGCTTTCCCGTATGGCAAGACAAATTTCACCATCTTTTATGTGAATGATTTATGTGTTGCACCAAGTATGATGAACAATTGTTCTTTCCAATGGCTTGTTTGCAACCATAATGACATTTTGAGCATGTCTTGCCATGAGTATATTGGTTTCTACCAATTTGGTGTTGCAACAAATACGAAGAAAACTTGCTCTTTCATGTGCTTTGTTTGCCACCATGATGATATTTTGGACATTCTACATTGTGTGTTTTTGCCAAATTCTCCTCTTGTTGCATCAAGGTTGATGACAAATTGTCCCTTCCAATGCCTTGTGTGCAATAATGACCATATGGTTCAAAGTGAGATTCCTAGATGGCATCCTCATATTTTCATGGAGTTTTTGTGTTCCCACATGTTGAAGATGTTCCATTGGATTGCTTGCTCTTTGACCTTGCACTTGCACTACATTTTCATATTCTTGTGTTGTGCTAACGGTGCTATGACAAAGAATGGACATGTCATTGTTGATATGCTCCTCTTTCTTGCACACACATGGTTTGCTTGGTCTTTAGTGTGTGTAGGCATGGTGAATTTCAATTCTTCGACAACACATCTACCTCCTTTACATGGTGATGAAGAGCAAGAGTCGAGGACGACTCTTTTTAAAGGGAGGGGAGATGATGTAGTGCAACCTACCCTAAGCAACCCAACATATCCCAAGTCACCATGGACCTCAAAGGTGAACTCCTTCCACTATGTGATTCACTATATGTCACCTTTGGACGTTATACTACTTGACCATTATTCCCATTGCATTGCTAGGTGTGTCCCCACGGGTACAAGACCACGGGAAGATGGACAAGGCGTGAGAGGAAGCGAGCCGGACAAGACGGTGGCTTGGAAGAGAAGAAGGAAGAGAAGCCGCAGCATCTTCAGCGGTACTACCGCCAGCCGAGCGGTACTACCGCTGAGCCCCAGGAGCGGTACTACCGCTAGCACTACCGCCACCACTACCGTGCCGCGCCAAATGCTCTCTGGATCGCCAGCGGTACCGGCCGGTACCTGCATCGTACTACCGCTGGAGGACTTCAATCTTATTCGTGAGAGTCCGCCGGTACTACCGCTGGAGCAGCGGTACTACCGCCACCTGACCTGGAACGGTACTATCGCTGCCCCAACGGTACTACCGCTGCCTGCGTGCAGAAACTGGGAATATTCCCTTGTATCCCTCTCCCACCTACCCCTTTGGGTCAAACCTATATATAGGCACCTACCCCCTCCAGATCTAGATAGACTATGTTATGAGATTAGAGTAGAGCTAGACTCCTTCTTCTCAAAGGTCTCCTTCCTCCCCTTGTGGGGATGGTTCCTCCCCTAGTGGAGAAGATCCCTACGTGGATTCAAGACCTCTACTTGTAGCTAGACTACTTGCCAATCTTTCATCTTCGGGTGACTTTATTGGAACGGCTCGGTTGGCCGTTGGAGAAACAACCATCCAAGATCCCTTCTTGTGTATCTTGCCAATCTCTCCCTTTGGGATTCTATTGGGCCGGTTGGACCGACCGGTAAGGGGAACGGTTCTTGTATCTTGTTTGTGTTCGAGTATTCCGCTGCGTTCTTCCTCGTGTTCTTCGCGTTCTTGTGTGAGTTCCTCCACTCGTTCGTCAATCCGTGAAGATCGGGCCACCCTAGAGGAACCTTTTCCACATCAGTTGGTCCCGATTTTCACGGATTTTGTGCGGAGGGAAAGATGAACACGAAAACTCGCGAAGAACGAAGAACACAAAAGAGGGGAAAATCAACACACAAGGGTAAATAGCAAGTAGCAACCCGGCAAGACTCGATTGGTAACAAATCCCCGTGGGCAGCCCCCAATCCTCCTCTCCCAAGCACACCTTACTCTTAGGATTGTTTGTCCAATTGGTCAATCCAACCAATCCAATCTAGCCACTCAAAGAGGGAAGATTAGCAAGTAATCGCAACTACAAGCGGAAGCCTTGGTATCCACGCAGGGATCTTCTCCTCAAGAGGAGGCCTTGGTTCATCTCCACAAGGGGAGGCCTTGATTCATCTCCATAGGAGGAAAGAGACACTTTGAGAAGAAGGAGCAAGGCTCTAATTTAGTTCTCAAATCTTAGTCTAACCCTAACCCTAGGCAGAGAAGTCCTATTTATAGTCTATTGGGCGAAGTGGTAGGTGAGAGAGGTTACATGGGCCTTCAACCCGAATTCCTGATGTCACAGCGGTAGTACCGCTCCTGGAGGAGGCGGTAGTACCGCTGGCCACTGGCGGTAGTACCGCTGGAACTTGTATTTTATTTCCTCTCAGCGCTGGCGGTAGTACGTGGTCGACACGCGGCAAGTACTGTTGGATACAGTAGCTTTTTGAGGCACGCCGGTAGCTGGGGCGGTACCTCCAGCGGTACTACCGGTCCTGGAGCTGGCGGTAGTACCGCTGGTGGCGGCGGTAGTACCGTTGCCTGGACCTTCTCTCGCTTCAGCTTCTTCGTCAGGTGCCTGGCGGTAGTACCGGTCTTCTTGGCGGTAGTACCGCTGCTCTGCTTCTTCATCTTCCTCAACTTCCTCTTGACTCGTCTCTTGGCCATCTTCGACACTTTCTTGGAGATCTTCATGGTAGTTGTTCCTGAGTATGCACAACGTATCCGAATGAAGTAGCAACCCATTCAAAGGAGTGTCGAGATCACACATGGATAGGAGCGAGTTCACCTTATCATGAAGTACCTTGACTCTTGCTCTTGTCATTGGGCCACTTGTTGTAGGAGACGTAGGTCGGGCTACATCAATAATCCACCCTCAGGTTGTCATACCGAGTTCCCCGTTGGTATTAAGTTGCAAGCAACGGATAATTGCATTAAGTAATGTGCGTAATGTAAACAAATGCATTAGACCTAACGGCGCACCCTTAAGCTAAGCATCGGTTATTTTATCCCTAGTGGCAACAGCACATCCACAATCTTAGAAGTTGTTGTCACTCTCCCAGATTACCGGAGGCATGAACCCACTATCTAGCATAAATACTCACTCTTGGAGTTACAAGCATCTACTTGGCCAAAGCATCTACTAGTAACGGAAAGCATGCAAGATCATAAATAACATATAAGATAGATTGATAATCAACTTAACATAGTATTCAATATTCATCGGATCCCAGCAAACACAACATGTAGCATTACAATAAGATGATCTTGATCATGATAGGCAGCTCACAAGATCTAAACATGATAGCATAAAGTGGAGAGACAACCATCTAGCTACTGCCATGGACCCGTAGTCCAAGGATGAACTACTCACGCATCACTCAGGAGGCAGGCATGGTGACGTAGAGCCCTCTGGTGATGATTCCCCTCTCCGGCAGGGTGTCGGGAAGAGTTTCTGAACCCTCCCGAGCTAGGTTGACGGCGGCGGCGTCTATGAAACTTTTCGTGGATAATGGCTCAGGTATTTAGGGTTTTCGCGTCGGGAAGAATAAATAGGCGAAAGGGCGGTGGCTGCGGAGCCACGAGGGCCCCACACCACCCCACGGCGTGGCAGGGGGGCCCGCGCGGCCCCATGGTGTGGGTGCCACGTGGCCCTCCTCCGTCTCTCCTCTGGAGTCCGTCTTCGTGTTGGAAAAATAGGAGGTTTTTTCCAAGTTTCGTCCAATTCCGAGAATATTTCCAGATTAGCTTTTCTGCAATACAAAAACAGCAGAAAACAGGAACTGGCACGAGGCATCTTGTTAATAGGTTAGTCCCGGAAAATGCATAAAAATGCTATGAAGTGTATATAAAACATGTAACAATTGGTATAATATCAACATGGAACATCAGAAATTATAGATACGTTTGAGACGTATCAAGCATCCCCAAGCTTAGTTCTACTCGTCCTCGAGTAGGTAAAACGATAAAAACAAAATAATTTCTGAGGTGACATGCTACAATCATAATCTTGATCAAATAATACTGTAAAGCACATGTTATGAATGAAGTGATCCAGGTCAATGGTCTATAGTTTGCTAGCAAGTAGATAATGAGCAAACAACTGAATCATATAAGCAAAAACTTATCATGAATAGTACATTCGAGACAAGTATCAAAGAGTTTTGCATAAAAGTTAACTCATAAAGCAATAGATTCTAAGTAAAAGGCATTTAACCAACACAAAGGAAGATTTAAGTTTCAGCAATTGCTTTCAACTTTCAACATATATATCTCATGGATATTTGTCAACACAAAGCATATAATAAGTGCAATATACGAGCATATAAAAATTGTTGCACCAAAGTAGACACTAGTGTTTGCTTCTAAGATAGAAAGAAGTAGGAAAACTGACTCAACATAAAAGTAAAAGAAAGGCCCTTCGCAGAGGGAAGCAGGGATTAAATCATGTGCTAGAGCTTTTTAAGTTTTTGAAATCATATCGAGAGTAAAAATAAGTTTTGAGAGGTGTTTGTTAATTGTCAACGAATCAGAAAATGGAAAGTACAATATGACCCCCGCCAACCAGACTTTTAAGAGCGGCTCCTATGAAAGACGTTATTTCTACCAGCAAGGCAGATCATCCCTCTTTCTCTTTTGTTTACACATGCAGATATTTCACTGTTTGTCATTGCTTGACTGATAAATCAGGGCAAAAATGTGAAGAGAATTAAGCGGTTAAAGTTGTAATTAATTGGGACTGGGCACCCCATTTGCCAGCTCTTTTTGCAAAATTAATGGATAAACGGATGTATATGCCGCTAGTCCGGTGGTAAAGTCTGTTTGACAGTTGACATAAAGACATCCACCCCGTCCTCATGAGCTTGGTAAACATTGACACAAAATAGGAGTAATAATTTTTGAATAGTTTAAAGGTAGCACATGAAAAATTTACTTGGAATGGCAAGGAAATACCACATATAGTTAGTTATGGTGGACACAGATGGCATGGATTTTGGCTCAAGGTTTTGGATGCACGAGAAGCATTCCCTCTTAGTACAGAGTTTAGGCTAGCAAGGTTATTTGAAGCAAACACAGGATATCAACCGACACAGCAAGGCTTATATGAAAACATATTGCAAGCATTATAAGACTCTACACTGTATTCTTGTTAACCAAACCCTTTTACTAGAAAATATCTAGACCTTAGAGATACCAATCATGCAAACCAAATTTCAACGAGCTTTACGGTAGTTTTTCATTAATAGGTTTTAACTACATGATATAAAAGCTTAAACATGAACTACTTGATAACTCAAAACAATTGACAAGTATCAAATTATCCAATACAATGATCTACAAGAATATGTAAGCTTTTTCCATTATACCATCTACCACATGCAACATTTTCTGTTCCAACCAAACACCAATCAATTTATTTCAACATAAACTCTCCAAACAATTATAAGTGAAGCAAGAGAGTACTTTCTTTAAAAGAACTAACAGCTCTGTATAAGAGATGCATGCAAACACTGGAGCTAAAAGCATAGCAATAGCTAGATAAGAATACTCAACAAGTATAAGTGAAGAATAGGAGTATTCATATGAAAAAGCGGGAGTTTTCTCTCCCAATCAAGAATGCTGGGGTCCAATCAAGTTGACCATAAGAAAAATAAAATACTGAAAATAAAAGCACACAGATGTCGTGGGTTTGTCACGTCAGGTGTCATAGATGACTTCGTAGGTGTGGGATTATGCGAGTCAAGCATCTCCGAGCTTGGGATCGCAGGAACAAAGATCAACACAGATTTACCCAGGTTCGGCCCCCTCAATGTGAGGTAAAAGACCTACTTCCTGCCTACCCTAGATTGGTATTGATATGATAATCGAGGTGTTACAATGGAGGCGATCCGATCTGGTACTCGCCGTATGAGCTAGGGTTTGGGGCTTGATAGCTTGACCCGCTCTAAGTCCTGCGAGTCCTCTTTATATACACAGAGGCTCGCTAGGTTACAAAAGGAAACTTCCCCATAAGGAATACATCCACAGAGGCCTACTCGGAGACTACTTGGTCTTCACGTCCTCCGGGATATGTCTTCTAGATCTTTCCCCTTATGGCGGTTCAATATTGGGCTTGCTCCCAAGTGGGCCTTCATCCGTGCGAGTAAGTTAAGTCGCACTGGGCCGCGGGTTAATCCAGAAAGTATTCCCCCGACATTAGCCCCCAAGCGTGGCCTGAACTTCATAGTATTTCTTGATCTTGAATGCTTAGGCCGCGCTTTTCCTTGTTTCGCGACTTATAATTGTGCAAGTTTGGCCTTGACTCGCACCTGGAAGATCATCTGACTTCGTGAGCTTCTTTGTTAGAGTATCCTGATAGCTTCAGAACTTGATGACGATCTATCTTCAAATTTTTGATGATAATATGATATAGCCCCCAAGGATTGAGAGGATGTTATGTGGTAATCATCTCAATTCTTCTCAGAGAACTCTGAAGGTCATCACCTGTAACTTGATATCATAAATAAAACAATTGTTAAGTTACAAGTAATTGTAATTGGTGTTGCCGTACTATAAGCAGTACATCGACCTCTAGTTAGGCCATCTGAATCCTTAAGTGGGCACTCGCGCGACTCAGTATTTCCAGGAATATGTGTGTTCAGGGTCGAGAGCGGCCATGATAGGCAATCAAGCTCGATTGACGCCACACCCCAGTACTTTGGCCACATAATGCGAGTAGCAATCCAACTTAAGGTAAATTTGATAATTGCCAATAAATCGGCTGTTTCAGGGTAACAAAGACCCCAAGAAACATAATGATATTGCCATGATAGGCTAAGCTATGATAAGCTTTGATTATGATGACACATAAGGTCGCGCCTAGGTGGCAACCGAGTGTTATACATAGGGTTGGATCGCGCGTAGGTGGCGATCCATGGTGATACATGGGGTCGGTCGCGCCTAGGTGGCGACCAGAGATGATACAAAGTTTACGGCCGCGCCTAGGTGGCAGCCGGTTTCTGATACAAGGGTCGATCGCGCCTGGGTGGCGATCAGATGTTGCATAGGTCGCGCCTAGGTGGCGACCAAAGTTGAAGTTCTAGCCCTGAGTGGCTGTGATGATACTCAGCTATAAAGCTGGAAAGGATGATGCTTGGCTCTGATTAGCCTTTTCTTATGTATAGTACGGTCGCAGGTGTGCGACGTTCCAAGGGCGAGGTGCCTCGAGACGATCCTCGAAATCATGGCGTTCGCTGCTTTCTTCCCTTACATCCAGGGATAGTACGACCCATTGTTTAGCTTCTTGCTGATGATGTAGGGTCCTTCCCATGGAGAGGACAGCTTATGCATTCCCTTGTGATCTTGTTTAAGTCGCATACTAGGTCGCCTTCTTGAAAGGTGCGGGTTTTGATGCGTCTGGCATGATAGCGTCGCAAGTCTTGTTGATATACTGCTGACCTTGATGCTGCCAAGTCTCTAACCTCTTCTAATGTGTCCACCGAGTCTTGCCGAGCTATCTCATTATCTGTCTCGATGTAAGCCGCAACTCTTGGTGAATCATGTATGATATCGCTGGGCATGACTGCTTCTGCTCCATAGACCATGAAATATGGTGTAAATCCTGTGGATCTGTTAGGGGTTGTTCTCAAGCTCCACAGTACTGCTGGCAGTTCTTCCACCCAACATCCTGGAGATGCTTCGACCTTTTCAATAAGGCGCGGCTTAATTCCATGGAGAATTTCCTGGTTAGCTCGCTCAGCTTGTCCATTGCTCTGCGGGTGTGCTACTGACGTGAGGTCCAATCTTATCCCATTGTCTGCGCAAAATATCTGTGTAGCCCCTTCAGAGGTGTTGCTCCCATTGTCTGTAATGATACTATGGGGGTAACCGAAGCGGAATATGACCTTCTTCAAGAACTTGACTGCTGTTTCAGCCTCGCAATCTCCCACAGGTTCTGCTTCTATCCACTTTGTGAATTTGTCCACCATGACTAAGAGGTGAGTTTTTCCGTTTGAAGACCGTCTGAAAGGCCCTACCATGTCAAAACCCCATACGGCAAAAGGCCATGTGATGGGTATTGTGCGAAGTGCTTGGGCTGGCATATGATCTTGCCTAGCGTATCTTTGACATCCATCGCACACTCTGACAATTTGCTCTGCATCTGCTAATGCTGTTAACCAGAAGAATCCATGTCGGAACGCCTTTGCCACCAAAGATCTTGACGAAGCATGATGGCCACAATCGCCTGAATGAATTTCGTGCAAGATTTTTCGTCCCTCTTCTGGTGAGACACATCTTTGAATGCTTACGCTGCGCTTGTATAATTCGTTGTTGATGATTGTATAGGCCTTTGATCGTCGTATGATTTTGCGCGCCTCAATTTCATCGTCCGGCAGCACTCCGCGACTTAAATATGCCATGTATGGCTCTGTCCATCCTGGCTGTTCATGCAGGGCTGCGACTAAAGTTGAATCATCCTCTGGCTCTGCAATGTCAATTTCTGCTGGAGGTTTGACTGATGGATTGTGCAGTTCATCCAGGAAAACATTGGGTGGGACTGACTGTCTGTTGGATCCAAGCCGAGACAGGGCATCCGCAGCTTCATTTTGTCTCCGATCAATATGTTCAACTTGGTATCCAGTGAAATGTCCAGCAATTCTGTCCACCTCTCTCCTATATGCAGCCATGTTCGCATCCTTGCTGTCCCACGTTCCGGAGACCTGCTGTGCCACCAAGTCTGAATCGCCAAAACAGCGTATGCGACTGATGTTCATCTCCTTTGCTATACGTAGACCATGAAGCAGTGCCTCGTACTCCGCCACGTTATTTGTGCAGTTGAAGTGTATCTGTAACACATACCGCAGCTTGTCTCCCTTGGGAGATGTCAGAACAACTCCAGCCCCCGAGCCTTGCAACTGTCTTGACCCATCAAAATGCATGGTCCAGTATTTGGTTTCTGCCATGCTAGGAGCAACTTGGATTTCTGTCCAATCGTTAATAAAATCTGCAAGGGCTTGCGACTTAATTGATGTGCGCGGCTTAACTGATGTGATGTGGTCCCAACTCGATCGCCCACTTAGCGACTCTTCCAGTAGCTTCTCGATTACGAATGATATCTGCCAATGGTGCTGAACTCACCACAGTTATTGGATGCTCTTGGAAGTAGTGCTTCAGCTTGCGACTCGCCATGAACACTCCAAACACCAACTTCTGCCACTGTGGGTAACGCTGTTTGGAAGCTGTGAGGACTTCGCTCACGTAGTATACTGGTCTCTGGACAGGGTATTCCTTTCCGTTTCTTGTCTCTCCACAACCATGACAGCACTCACAGCGCGGGAATTTGCCGCTATGTATAGTAGCATTGGCTCTTTATCTTTTGGAGCCGCCAGAACTGGAGCATTCGTCAATTGATGTTTCAAGGCTGTCAGAGCTTCGTCGGCCTCTGCGTCCCAAACGAAGGTGTCTGATTTTTTCAACAGTCTGTACAAAGGTAGTGCTTTTCTCCCAATCTTGATATAAAGCGACTCAAAGCTGCACGCAACCAGTAAGCCGCTGTACATCTTTTATCTTTTCTGGCTTTTGGAGATCCATCACGGCCTTTATCTTGTCAGGATTGGCCTCAATGCCTCTTTCTGATACTATGAATCCCAATAGCTTCCTGCTGGTACTCCGAAACGCACTTTGTGGGGTTGAGCTTCATGTTGTATTTTCTGAGATTTGTAAATGTCTCTGCCAGATCACCAATAAGATCCTGGCTAACTTGCGATTTAATCACAATATCATCCACGTAGGCATGAACGTTGCGACCTATTTGCTCATGTAGGCAATTCTGAATGCATCTTTGGTAAGTCGCACCTGCGTTCTTCAACCCAAAGGGCATGCTAACGTAACAAAAAGCTCCGAAGGGTGTGATGAAGGACGTCTTTTCTTGGTCTCCCTCTTCATCTTGATTTGATGGTAGCCTGAATAGCGTCCAAAAAGCATAACAGCTCGCACCCAGCAGTTGAATCAATTACTTGGTCGATTCTTGGCAAAGCAAATGGATCCTTTGGACAAGCTTTGTTAAGACTGGTGTAATCAACGCACATTCGCCACGTACCGTTCTTTTTCATAACCAATACTGGATTTGCCACCATC
>CAMZMU010000114.1:30577115-30635190 GCA_947311845.1 Poa pratensis
AAATAGTGTTCCTGCTTTCGGTTTTGCCGCACGAATGTGTAATATCATGGATTTTGTGATGTCTAGCTGTCAAACAGAACTTCGACAATGTTTGATTCGATTTCTTGCTAAATGAATTTAAGATGCCTGCCTTTTCTTTCTTTGCTAATCATGTAAACCTGGCATTTAACATGGCTGGCATTTGTTTATTTGCTGTCAGCCATTTGTTTAAATTCATCTTGTACAACCATGTAAACCTGATCATGTGTTGCCAACTTTTCCATATATCTTTTCACCTGGGAGGTTCTTCTACTGGTATGCATGTACAGAACATATATTCATCACAGTATATTGCAATTAAGTTAAATTGCAAGCGAATATTTCAAAATAAGATCACTTTCATATTATTCCAACATCAAATTCATGTAGTACATCACGCATAACCCCTCTTGATCAAGCCAACCCATGCATACATAACAATACAAGTTGCTAGTACAAGAAAAAACATCATTTTCTTATCTCTATTTCTCAGCTCTTCCCTACGATTCTTCACCATTTTTTTCTTATTTGCATTCATTTTCTGTATCTCCATCTCTAATACAAGCTCCAGCAGCAAACTTCTATCAAGCATTTGGCATGAATCAAGAAGATGCACTGCCAGTTCAGAACATAGCAGTGGCATTTGACAATCTTCAGTTCATAGCAGAAACTTTCCCTTCAGATAGCACTGCTAGTACTGTCACTTTGGCACGAATGAATTGCTCCCAATCAAGAAGACTGCTGATGCCGTCCATAGCTTGCACTGACTGCTTGGTGATCGCACTGGCTGCAGGCGCCCAGTAGCGCGCCCCAGACCACCCGAGTGCTCCTGGAGTCCGGCAGGTTCTTGACGAGAAGTGCCTGACCACGGCGAGGAAGACGTGCTTCACGGTGACGACCTGGACGGCTCCGGCTCGTGATTCCTCCTACGAGGTTGGAGATGGCGTCGCGGCTCCATTCCCGGCCGGTTCGGAGCCGCCCGGCCTCGCCCCGACGGAGACGTCCGCCTAGCTGCTTTCGCCGCCGCCTGCGACCTGGGTTCGGAGCCGCCCCGACCTTGCCCCGATGGAGCCGTCCGCCGTGCTGCTTCCGCCGCCGCCTGCGACCTGATTGGAGCCGCCCCGGCCTCGTCCCGACGGATCCCACGATCTCGACGGCCACCGTCTCCGCCTGCGCCTGCACGTCCTCCAATCGCGTCACCGTCGCCGCCGGGAGCCCTAGCTGAGGAATCGATTTGGGGATTATCCTACTCATCGGTTACGGGACCTATCTGTAATTATTAAATCAGTCAGGGGTTTTTCTTTCAAAGTACGAGCGACGGCTGCCACGGTGGCGTGACACGTGTCATCAGCTGATTGAATGAGGACCTAAACCAATCCGCAACGCAAGTTGTGGTACTGCCGGTGCCGTTTTGCAAGATGTGGGACTAAACTGCACATCCGATGCAACTTGTGGTACCAAAAGTGTATATACCTCTTTTTTTCATTGTTTGTACATATAATCTCATATCCGTTCTTTTACATTGTGCATGTACCACTATATATGCTATTGTTTGCCCGTTCATTATTTAAATTGTTGCTTGCATTGATATTAAAAATCTGACACATTGTCTAATATATTTAGCAGGTGTTTCTCATTTGCCCGATATTTTATATTCCATTTGGCTTTCAAAGTTTCCGAGAGATGATGGAAATAAATTATACCTACCTATACTTCGATGGAACTTATTTATCTGCCGATTATGAACTCAAGATACCATCTAACTATTAGTAGGTGGAACTATTTAGACTGAGTAGTGACGTTCCTTTTGTAATTTTGACGTTTTTGGATAGTTCAATCTATGAATCCCGTGTTATTTCATACTATTTAAATGTATAATCATGCACATTTTTACGAAGCTTCAAGTTTTTTAGCTTTGTTATCCTTAGTTCTTTTAGCCACATGGTCCCGCTACAACGCGCGGGGTATCATCTAGTTAACCTAATGGTTAACTATTTTTACTATAACTCTATATTACTAAGAGTCGTAGCTTTCGATTTTTCTCCGATTTTTGAGCTTCCGCGCGATTTTTCTGCGCGCGACACCTATCCCTGTCAAACCGCGTGCGGACTTTTCGCCCGGTCTAGCTTGGCTGAGTCGGACTGCCAGCTGGAGTTGGAGTCGGTCGGCCCATCGGCCAGGAGCCAGCCAGCTGTGGTAGGGCCCACCACGAGTGGTCCGTGGCGACGTGTACGGTGCATATTGAGCCAGCTGTCTCTCTTCTAGAAGGTGGCGACGTGTACGGTGCAGATTGAACCATCTGTATCTCTTTAAGGTTTCCGTCCCATGGCTCTCGAGGGCCACGTATTGGGACACGTCTGGTCCTTTGGAAGCCGGCCGAACCGCCGGGCTCGCGCGGCCGCGGCCGCTGGACACGGTTTGGGACACGTTGGCTCCGTTTTGGTTGCTTATATAAGCCGTATGTGGCTTCAATTATTTTTCCTTGCTTCTCCTCTCTGTGTTTTCTTTTCCTGTTCTTCGTGTTCTTCGTTTTTTTCCTCCCGCGTGCGTTGTTGTTTTCTTAGTCATGTTGTTTTTATTGTGTGGTGTGGTGTTTCGGTCGTGTTTGCTTTCTTCGTTGGTTTTTGTTTCGGATCGCGGTGGTCGACTGTGATATGCTCTGATTGTTTGGATTCGGTTCTTTTTTTCTTTGCTTTTTCTTGGTGCGGTTGCTTTTAAATTTCTTCATGCTCTCTTTCTTTTTACGGGTTCCTGTGTGTTGCTGCTGTTTTCCTGCTGCTGCTGTGTGTTCTTGCCCATGGTTGTGTCTCAATTTCTTCTTTTTTTCTGCGTTTTGTTTTTGTTTGCCGTCTTGGTCGATGGGGCTGATTTGTTGCTCTTCTTGTTTCCTTGTTTATGGCGTGTTGTGTTGGTGTTTGATTTTGTGTCAGTTTTGTGTGTTTTGCATGTGCGCGTTGTGTGTGTTCTTGCTTTCTTGGTCATGGCATTTGTTCTTGCCCGTGGTGGTGTTCGAGATGTGTTTGTTCTATGCGTTTGTCTTTGTTGATTTTTGTTCTTTTGTTGTTTATCTATGCAGGAACACAACCATAACATCATGCCAGCAGCGTATACACGGCTTCCAGTTCGTTCTGATATTGTACAATACTATTGGAAGTCGTCTTCGGCTCGGGAGTCGTTCACGAAGAAGGTCGGGAGTCGAGCGTCGGGCATCTTCTATTTCGCCATGAAGGACTGCGTGAATGGTAAGCTAGTGGTGAAATCCATTGTCATTTGGGGGCATCTGTACCTGGGGCTCGGGTAGAAGGTGTTCTCCAGCACGCAGCTACATAGGGCGGGCGGGCGCGGGGCTGTATGTCTGAGCGGTTGAAAGACTCGGTCTTGAAACCGAAATATCTAAAGATATAAACGGTGAGACCCATTGGAGGCTCCTCAGCGATTTGGGCTTTCTGGTCGTCCTATCCTCCCCGCACCGTGCCTCCGCTCCGTCCGATCGGTGCCGGCTCCTGGAGTCGGAATGAATAGGGATTTGCAAAGTCGCTAATCGTACCAACCTTATTGCACCCACTCTCACTGACATCCTACGTGGATCGCCGTTGTAGCCCGAGGGCCCGCCAGTCAGCCTCACGCTGCGCGTTTAATCGGTGTGGCGGACGGGCCTGCGCGGTGCAGATTTGCACTGTGTTTCTCCCATTGGTCGATTATGTTCGTTTACCGTAATGGGTTTTAGCGGTGCCCCTCTCGGATAGCTTTCTTCGTACGTGCTTCCTCCCCCTGTATCTCACAGACGATGGGCCCCCTCGTTCCGAGGCCCACATGTCGGTTGCCCTGCACGTTTGCGTCGCCGATCTCTCCCGTGCGTGGGTTCTCGCTGCGTATTTTCTACAGTATGTCGGGGCACGGTGGGTATTTCGCGTATGCTGCACTATTCATGATGTCAGGGAGAATTCGGGCCCGATTTCTCCGTCCGAGGTGGCCTCCCTCCATTCGTCGGCGGGTACGTTGCGCTGTGCTGGTAGTCAGAAGGCCCAATTTCGCGTGACGCTGGCGGCTCGCCATTGGTTCCAAGTGGTTACCGACCTAAATACAGTGTACAGGGAATGGTGTATATAGGTTGTTTTCTGGATCGGATGGTTACTGCAGCTCTCATTTTCCCCTTTTCTTCTTCCTCGCTGTTCTTGCTCCGCCCTGCTTTTCTCGAGCTCTGCCGGTATTCCATGGAATCCGTTTGCTGTTCTTCCGGTCACGGTTGTTCCCATTGAGATCAGGGTGGGTTTTCTTAACGTGTCGTCTGTTGTTCATGTCCTTGACTGTGTGCTGGATCCGTGTTTCCGTGTTGTTTGTTGTTTATGCGGTTTGTTTTTCTTTGTTTTCTTTTTTTTTCGCAGGTCGCCGGTTCTTTGTTTTCTCTTTTTTTTTCGCAGGTTGCCGGTTTACTGCTTGGGGGTGTGGTGCAGGTTGTATCAGGCCCCGGTTATTGTTCATGTATCGTCAACCGCGTGTTCATGTGCTAATTTAGTGGTATGTTTTATTCGTTGGTTGTCCGATTTGTCTTTTATTTTTTCTATGGCTGTCTGTTTTCTCTTTCCACACGTATTTTTTTTGTTTTGCAGATCGGCCTCTTGCTGTTTTCGTTTTATTTACTCGCTTTGCTTGTCCTGTTGTTCTTACTATTGTGTGATTTGTGGGTAATTTCTTAATTTTGTTTTTGTGGGTACTGCTCTCATTTTGTTTGTCCGTGCTTTTTTTTTTTGCAGGTCGTCATCTTGGTCGGTTCTTTCGGTTGGCTGGGTTTGTTCCATCCGTCGTCTGCCGGTTTGTTTTTGGTGAGTTTTGGTGCTCCATAGTTCGCTTGGCTAATCGATAATTGTTTAGTTCGTTTTTCTTTTAGGATGCTTTGATCTGTACTTTGTTATTGTGATGCAGTTCGTTTTGTCGGTATAGATGTATGATCTTGGAGTTCGGCCTCCTTGAGGTGGTTATACTAATTTCATGATTGTTTTGTGTCTTCTTTGCCTTTTTTTCTTGCAAGTCGTTGCCTTATTCGGGAATATCTTAGACGGGGTGTTTGTTACTTCCTTTTTGGTGCTGGTCGGCTCAGCCGGCTCCCGATCGACCTCGTCGGCTTACTGGTCCTTTGTTTTTCCGGTTAACGTCGGTTTCGTTGACAGTAGTTTGTGCTTTCTTGGCATGTTTATCTGTTTGTTCTTACTTCTTTGTTTATCTTGCTGGTCGTGTGGTGGGTTTGTATTATTTAGTTATTCCTTGCTTTTGCGTTTTCTCCTTTTTTCTTTTTCGGTTTCTTATGTTTGCTCATGTTGGGTTCATTGTTTGTTCACAGGCTGTCGGCTTACTGGTCCGCTGTTCTTCTGGTTAAGGTTATTTCCGTTGGTTTTATGTTGTTTTATTGCCGTGCTTTTGTATCTGTTCTTTGTGTTTTTTGGTTGCTTTGTTTGTTCGTAGGTCATCGGTTTATTGGTTGACGTTCTTTTGGTTAAAGTTCTTTATGTTTGGATCTGGTTGGATTTTGTTTTCTCTGTTTTTTTCATTCTTTGTTTCTTTTTTTCTATTTGTTGTCTGGTTTATTTGTTCGCAGGTTGCCAGCTTGCTGGTAGTCGTTCTTTTGGTTAACGTTGGTTATGTTTGGACCTGGTTGGGTTTTGTTTTCGTCTGTTCTCTCTTTTGATTGTTTTTTCGCTATCCGTGTGCTGGGTCCTTTTGCGGAGCACACATGCGGTCGGTATCATTTTGTTGACGCTTTATCTGTGGGATCGACATGTGGTAAGACGGACAAGCCGGTCACGTCGATTCCAGGGTTAGCGTGAAACTGTCTGTAGCCGTGTTTTCTGTACACGTATTTCTGAGTGTGTATTGAGGTGGTATCTATGTTTTGTCTTTCTATCAGCACCCTAAAGTTTGTGACTCGGCGTATCGTTATTCTTTCGTGCGATATATCGTGAGTAGTATCCAACGCGTGGAGTCGGCAGTGTAGGTGATGACCTACAAACGTTTCGAGAAAGCAAGGGCATGCGCATCTATGATAGCGTATAGGGTATATGTCTTTTCACACCGAAATGAATCTAAAATAATATCTCCTCTCTCTGGAGTCGGCATCGTTGATGTCGATGTCATAGCTTACACATGGTACTCTTCAATGCGATACATAAATAGAAGTCACCTGTAATGTAACGTCGCGGCAACGATTCCATGCAAGCAGTTGACAACAAGAGCAATAATAAATGCCAGCATGGTCGGTAACAAACGTGACACGAAACATATATTCGTCAAGACCAACACTTCCCCAAGCTTAGAGTTTGGGCTTCTCTGTCTTAATGTGTTTTTTTTGGTACTGGTCGAGTCCCGGGAGTCGGCAGGGCTGCCCTTGTCCGTCTCACTGCTCGGCGATCCCGCCGACACCAGCGAATCTAGGGAGTCGGCAGCCGAACTCGCTGACTCTAGAGGAATCGGCGATAGTACGGAGACACATAGACGTAACGCATTAAGTTGGTAGCAAAGGAGTCGGACCTTCTTTTTTTGGTCTTCCTGGGTTGTCGACGCGTCTGTTGGCTGTCACCTATTCCGTCGAGTCTGTTTGAAGTTATTGGATTCCTTAGATATTTTCCTTCCACCGAGATATCTATGAAAGTATAAACTGTGAGAGGCCTCGAGTCCATCCGGCCGACTCCCTGGAGTCGGCGTGACCTGCGTTCTTCCGGCAACTCATTGGAAAAGACAACCAAGACGGAACGGCTGGTTGTACGAAAGAAGTCTCTCACACACTGTCTCTATTCTGCCTATATTTCAACGCGGAGAAGGTATTTGACAGAATGAAACGAAAAACAAAAAAAAAAATGAAACGGACGGTGGGACCATAAAACATGAGAAACTCATCTTGGAGTCGGCAACCACCGAGCCGACATGCCACATACCCGATGCGAACTAAGAAACCGTGACCACTCCCTATATTAAATGATCCCCAAAAAGACTGAGAGTATGGTAACTCCAACATAGATAGGTCGGCAACCAAGACGAGTTTCAAAAAATGAACATCCAGTAAAGATGAATATAAGCGATAGAGTCGACAAGAGTAATTGCTTGAGAGGTTCTTCGTGTATGTCTTTGTTGTGTTCCTTGGTTCGTTGATGTCTTGCAAATGAGGATGTTGCTACTGCTTATTAACATCTTCGTATTTTCGTTTACTACGTTATTTTGTTTTGCAGGCATCAAGACATGTGAAGACGAAGTATGTGTTATCATTCAGGATAGAAGATACCATTGAGTGTCTTGATTCTCACCTTAATAGGAGGGTGACACTGAGGGCGACGCGCAGGGACAATGGCCGGCTTAATAGGAGGGCGACGCGTAGACACATTGGCTGGCTTGATATCAGGTTGTCGGCTTAATAACAGGCCACCGTGTCGGAACAGATTGAATAGCCATACCATGTGAAATGGCTCCAGACGCTGATATTTGTTTTGCTGCATTGCGTAGTTTCGATAGATTTGGAGTTGGAGGTGGTAGGGCTGTAATGGATGACTTGTCGGTTGATGATCTTTTTGCCGTTACGTTTTACCTGCGCGAGTTGTTGATCTGGAAAAACAGGACGTCGGTTCCCTGGACTTGGCGTGAATGAGGATTTGCTAGATCCTTGCGCTTACGCTGTTTTTTTGTCTTACTGAATTAAGACTTTGTGTTATTGGTCTTCCGTCTGTTTTGGCTTCTGTGGTTTAAAAAGTAAACCGGCGACGTCGTGGAAAAAAAATCGGCGTCGTTTTCATTTCGTGTCAGGATCCTATAGTTCATCGCACAAGGGTAAAGCGTAAGTCAGTCATTTCGTTCATGTCTGCTCCGGCTGTTGTGGTATTTGTTCTCACAGACGGCGAGTTATTGATACACACACAGGCGTTCCACCCGTGTCCCTTCCGGCTTCATATTGCTCACCCCAACCTCGTGAATTCATTGAAAAATCAAGAAAGCAGACGTTCCATCTTAATGCACGATCCGAGCTCTGTTTTAACGATAACGATGCATTAAGACGGATTATGGCTCCTGGATTCGGCGTGATCCCAAGGTGCATTAAGACGGACTATCGCTCCTGGAGTCGGCATGATCCCAAGGTGCATTAAGACGGACTATCTCTCCTGGAGTCGGCGTCATAACATGGTGCAACTATCTTAGACATTATTCCCACACGCCGGCTCCCTGGAGTCGGTCTCGACTGTCATGAACTTACTCACCCAACGCGTGGAGTCGGAGATACCGAACATGGAGTCACATGAGTAGTCACGCGTTGCATGTCCACGGCAAGCCAAACAAATTTGTATCAGAGACACCAAAAACACAAGAATAATGTATCAAATGCAGGGAGCCGGCTAGACTGCGAAAGGTTAGTGTTTACGACAATTGTTTGTTAGGTCGGATAGGTTGTCTGGCATTTCATCGCGTGCCATGAGGCATTTCAGCGTCTGCTCTATGGTCAGCTTGATTTTATCGGCTAACGTACACATCTACTTCAGACGGTCCTCCACCAGCTTCGAATAGTCTTCCACGGATAGGGTTGAGATGTCGACCGTCGTACCTGCTTTACCGTTAGTTGGTCAGTTACGAAGGGAGCATGTGCCATTAAAAGAGATTTTGTGCATTAAGACGGCACCCTGGAGTCGGCGTTGTCGGTTTGTGCATTAAGACGGCACCCTGGAGTCGACGGTGTCGGTTTGTGCATTAAGACGGCACCCTGGAGTCGGCGGTGTCGGTTTGTGCATTAAGACGACACCCTGGAGTCGGCTGGATCGGGTTGTGCCTTAAGCCGGACAGCTCAATAACTCCAATCTACCAACCTACCGCACCCATTATCTCTACACGAACCTCTCACTCTCACTCCCCACCCCATCAAACAAACCACACGACGGGTCCCTCGCCTCCTCAACAGCCATTGCGTCTTAATCCATGATCGGTGGCCTGTTTTAACGACAAGGATGCATTAAGACGGATTATGGCTCCTGGAGTCGGCGTGTTCCCAAGGTGCACTAAGACGACTATCCCTCCTGGAGTCGGCGTGATAACACGGTGTAGTTATCTTGGACATGATTCCCAGCCGCCGGCTCCCTGGAGTCGATCTCACTTGCCATGCACTTACCCACCCAACGCGTGGAGTCGGTGGAGAAGGTGACGGTCAACTCACGTGCTAACAACCCATCAGGTCAAAAGGATAAGACCAACGGGAACGTGAAAAAATAAATAACGCGGCACGATCCGAATATGCACGGTCTTTCTTTCTTGCTCCTATTTACCCTTGTCATTGAAGGTTAAAAACGTTCCATGCTATAAGTCCTCCTTTCATATACTTGGCTGCCATGCCTTGCTCAGCTGTCGAGATGTAGTGTTCTTTTGTACTCGTCATACGGGAGTCACGCAGACAATTCGCGGTCAAGTTATGGTAGTTTGTTCAATCGCAAGTCAGCCATCTTAACCATATCTCCTCCGGCTTCATCTTCCTTATCCCATCCCCATGGAACTTCGGATATGAAGTAAAACAAAAATGGCTGAATAACAAAATTATAATAGGGTTGATGGTTCAGTTTAAGGATCAGAAATTCCAACGTTCAAAAAAAATTAGGAGTTGAGATTCGTAGGTGGGCAGACGATTCGAGAGTTGTTCTTATCTGTGACGTGTTTTCTGTGCATCCAGCCCAGCCGACTCCCTGGAGTCGGCGAGATTGTCGTCCATTGAGATGGAGAAGCCCAGACACGTCGACTCCAGGGAGTCGGCGGGACTATCGTCCATTCAGACGGAGAAGCCCTAAACAATAATTTATGGTTCCCGTCTTAATGCACAGCCCGACCCCGCCGACTTTATGATTTCTTTCCTGCCGGCTTAAGGACGCACTCGCAGGCTAGGTGGCGCTGACCATGCGGGATTGTCCGGTTTGGTTGCCGGCTTCATTCACAGACAAACATGGGCATTCCCGATCGAAAGCGGAGACGTATTTCCGATCGTTATGACAATTGAAAGCTGCCTCTTCACGCCTCCGCGTTGATCAGTCTCGCCGGGTCCTGGAGTCGGTTGCAAGAACGTGCGCTTCTAGGTCCCGTGTTTCTCCCTTCTGTGATACCTTTGACCGTCCAACGCGTGGAGTCGGCCGAGTACGTGATGGCAAGGGACGCGCTGAAAACCCAGGAGGACGATTTTTTTTGGCTCAACAGGAACGTGGAAGAATACGTCGCGTCATGTCCAAACGTAAACGAGTGCAATGCGAAAAAGGAAGAACATATGTTTATTGAGTTTAAAGATAAATATTGTAGCCTACGGAAAAAAAGAACAAACATCACACTCCTCAGTAAATAGAGGAGATAAAGAACGCGTAGAAACTTAGCGAATTGCGGTTCATGTCGACTCCAAGGAGCCGGCACACTTTACCGATGCGGGACAACGGAAGGTATCACGAAGTTGTTCGCTTCACTGTTAAGATGTATGTTTCTGTTTCTGTTTCTCTATAGTCGGTGTGCCGCTGGAGTTGGCAAGAGTTCGTCAGTGATTTAAAGTCAAGAATAAATGTTGTGTCTGACCAGCAATGCGTTATTGCGATACTGTTCATACGTGTAGCTTGTCTGCCGACTTACAAGCGGCGTATACTTTGGTTCCTCACATGAAGGTCGTCTTCACAGCCATGTTCCATCACGGACTCTCGCTGACTCAACAGCCATGTTCGGCGTTTGTTTATTTTATTTTTGGTGGTAGATTCTTTCGTGCTTTTTTATAGACGACATGCTTAATCACGTAGCGGGGTTTCTGTCGTTTCGTAAGACTCTCTGGAGATGGGAGAGGATTCATGCGAGCCAAAATCGGCGGGGCTGGCCTTCTCCGTTTTGGTGCACATCGATTCCGCCGATTCCCTGGAGTCGGCGTGAACTGCGTTCCTATGGTAACTCAGTGGAAAAGAAAACTGACGTGATAGTACGTGCCGTTCAACATGAACAAATTCACGGGCCCACGGATTGACTGTTACAAAAAAAACGAAAAAGCATAATGTGTGTAGGTCGTCTTGGTTATCGCGCCGGTCTAGCATCTCTTCCACGTTTGGATACGTACAGAGTGATACTTGATTCGAGGTTATCTTTATCCGAATCTACCGAGGACGTACACCGAATCTCGGAGAAGGGCATGTACGAATAAGTAATCTCTCTTCCCAACCGAAATATGTAATTGTGTTGTTAACTGTGCTACTTCCGGAGCCAACGATATTGGCTTCTCCGTGTTCATGCACCATCCGTTCAAGCCGACTCCCTGGGGTCGGTGTCACCAGTCCAGCTTATTCGTCTTAATGTTTTTTCCGTCCTGTTAATTATTCTATTGGTCGCACGGTTGGCCTCAGCTATTCTGGATGGTCTGCTTGGGAAATTTTTCAATCAGGCTCCTTCCTTGGGAAGCCTTGGATGGACATTCCTTCTTTGGAAAGCCTTGGAGCGGTTATCGATGTACAGCGCTACGTTTTTGGTGTTTCGGCAGTGAACGTACAGAGCAATACCGAATTCATTACGTATGTTCTGTATTTTAAGGCACATCTCTTTTTTGAGAATCCAAAAACGTTAGTGGGACAAAACTATTAATTTTGACGTCCTGGTTACACTTTTTGTGAATTGACTTATCACGACTTCACGATTGAGACGTCTGCTGTGCATGATAAAGATTTTGTTCTATCCACAGAGTTATGGACGAGTTTTCTAACGCCGTCTACATTCGGCACGTTGGAAATTGGGGTCTCCTGATGATCGTGGTTCCTTTCCGTCGTCCCCATCGTCCGAGGGTGTCGTCTCGCTGGAGTCGGCATGACCAGCGATTCGATATGGTCATTCGTGTATCCAGTTTCCACCCCCTCCCCTACCCCCCAACCCTCTCGGTTGAACCCCTCACAACCAAAATATCACTTTTTCTGTACACCCCGCCGACTCCAGGATTCAGTCTTAAACTCTTAATGCACAACCCGACCCAGACGACTCCATGTTCCGTCTTAATGCACCCTCCGATTAAAGCCAACGATGCCCTTCTTTCACCTACTCTCTTCTCTTTTTATTAAGGAACTCGGAGAAGAAAATATAACAGATTACAAGACGAGGAACAGGGAGAAACACACGGTAAGAAAACACAACATAATTATAGCTGGATGGATCTTAGATAGAAGGTCATTAAACGGAATATGTGAAAGTAGGGTAGAGCTCGAGGAAATTACTTAAGATTACACTTTTGATCAATGCATCGCGCTAGATCAAATATAATTGTGAAAATATGAAAAACACACCACGTTTCCTTCGAACCATTTTCCTTGCATATACTGCGCCAGTTGCCAGAACAAGCAGATGTCACGCAAATGCAGACAAGCAAGTCTTTCTGCTTCGTTTGGTGCGACTGTTTTTCGTCTCCCTTGTGTTGTTTTCCGAATTAGGCGTATTGTTGCTACCGTCTTCAATTCGCCTCCTTCCTGCTGCTCTTCGAATCAAGTCAGTTGCTGACATGCAATAAACAAATTCATGAGATAAAAGATAGATATGTGAACGCACGGTTTAAACATCAGTGATGCTCCTGACCTGGTTCCATGGTGTATGGATATAAAGTGCATGATGTTTTTTGAAGCCATAATTTTTTCCACAGCAAATTAATGACATCCAATTGGAACACTCCTTCTTTGGATCGTATAACCACTATAGTTCTGTCCTCAAACGAGCAGAGTATCTTTACAGGATATTTCCAGTTATAAGGAAATGATGTATCAAGCGCAAAGAGAGTTGTCAGGTCAATATTTCTGTGAAGTGACCATGTATGAACATGTGTTGACGATCTTGCACTACACCAGGTCTGTAGAGTGAAACCTCTGACGATTGCGAGGCCAACAGTTTCATTATGGCCCTTGATGATATGAAGATTGCGCCCGTGGATATCATGTGTTTCCTCAGGGCATTCAACATAATACAGGTCCTTCATCATGGTGTTAAAGGCAATGATATAGTTGGATTTCGTTGGCCAGTACAAGATATCCCCTACGAGAGTTGCCGGCCTGCCGTTGGTCTCTGCGATCCTTGCAGTATGTGCAGTCCAATTTTCCCATGCTCCTAATTCTGTTGAGTATCTCTCGACCGTTGTGAAGTTAAGATTTCTGTTGGTTGATATCCAGACAACCCAGAAATTGCTTAAATGAGGACAGTATGTATAGGCTTCAGCTCGATTTCTCGACCGGAGGATTGTGTCGTTCAGAAGCTCATCTTTGCTATGACATCTTGGATTTACTATCGGTGTTTCAGTGTCTTTGATTGGATCCCAGATAATTAATGATTTGTGTCCAATACTTTGACTAAGTAGCACTTGACCATCGCGGCATGCTAGGACGTATATTCGACAATTGCTGCTCGACAGTCTTAATGTTTCCAGGGTTGGTGGGTCCAGATTATGTTTTGTCAAGAACCGTTTGTCCTCCGAGCTGTTGGTGAAGAATCCTAACAACGGAACTCCTCCATTGTAAGTCAGTGTTAGCTTTCTGAAATCGTTGCTTTCCGTGTATCGCCTAAATTTTCTACAGGCGGCTGACACTGTTAGAAACGCGTGTGGATGCGGAGGAACCCTGACAATGATTTCAGACAGTAGCTCGTCCGGTAGTTCGTTGATGCTTCGACTGAAACTGGTAGGATCAGAACCCATTTCCTAATAATAAGAATCAGACGAGAGGGGGATTAGTTCATTTATGGCGATGATCGTCAGCTACGAAGAGCCGCGTGCAATATACGTTACCTTTGTCTGAATGCGTCCCCTTTTTGGTAGTCATAAGGCGATAGAGGTCTTGATGCAGGGGAGGCTTTCGCACGGTGAATGGAACATGTGATGCTAAGGGTTGAATTAGGATCTATGTTGAAGAGTTTGATGCTATTAAATAGGTCTAACTTGTGTTAGAAGGGGTGAGGATCATGACGAATAGCGCTAGCTGACCTTTTATCGGTTTGGCGATGGTTTAATGGCCCGGTAGTCCGTGTATTCCTTAGGTAGTGGAGTTGTGCCGGCTTCAGGGTATGAGTTCAAGTGGCAGTGCTTCGTTTTCGGGTCGTTTCAGCGACAGACGGTTCGTTTGCTGGCTTCATCTTCGTTGGCTTTGTTTGTATCCACGGTGCTGTGACGATGATCATTAAGCCGGATATGGTAAGGTGGAAACTAATGTTTACTCTACAATTTACAGTTCTGTCTTTACGTTTGGAGAACAGATATTTCGTGATGCTTCTCATTCGTTCAAACTTCTGTTAGCCGACGAACGGATTCGGCGAACACGCGACTGTGATGGTGATCTGAAACCGTGGTAGTACATGTTTTGTTATTGCAAACGGTTCTATAATTATCCGTGTGCCATCACGGTTGCACGTATACTGGATGTCTTGATTTGAATTAAGTGATCGTGTGGCGTAAATTGACCGTCCCAACGAGTCATCGTCATTAATGTAAGCAATGTGTCTTTCTACGTTGGTATTTTATAGCATGTGCGCGTGTCGAGCACCATTAACCATTTGGCTTTTTATGTCCTTCTCGTCCACCTCATGCTATTTGTATTTTCCGATCTCTCTCCACTTTCGTTCTCCTTTGTTTGTTCTCCTCCTCGCAATGGCGCGTAGAGCTGGTCGACGCCACAAGGGTTACCTCAAGAAGGCGGAGGCGATGGTCTTTGCCAAGAATAGCATTCTCGTGCCCCCGCGCATGCATTTACCACTGGATGGTGCATTAGCGCGGGTGGGCTCGCTGTGTCGCCGGTTCCGACTGGCAGCGCATTGTCCAAGATGATTGATCGGAGGCGTGAGGTTCTGACGAAGGAACAACGCCAAGACCCTGCCTACAGTGCTGACAGCGATACCTGGATTGCAGTCTTTTTGCTTGAGCGGCAACAGGTAGTTGCGCGTTATCTTGGGCCTCATCGGCCTTCAAATGGTCGCGAGAGGTGCGATTGGTGGAGTACGCATGATTTGGATGACGTTCTGGCGGCGAGCGGGTACCAGACGTCAGTCCTTTGGCGAACGTCGCCAGTGCCATCATCATTCTCTTCTTCGTCGAGCTGTTTGGCGTTAGCGGGAAGGGTTGACGTAATGGAAGAACTAGATATGGTTGTCCTCTCGCATTCTTGGTCGACGCGGGACAGCGCTGTGCCTGTTGAGAAGATCTCGCCATTCCATTCTTCTCCTGAAAAGGGGATGGAAGGGCAACCGGCTGATATGAAAGTTAGTGTGGAGACGCAGAAAGAGGATGAGCCGTCTTATCTGCCGACTCACGGTGTAACAACATCTTTGGATTGTTCGGGTTATGCCTTCGATCCGACGTTCACGTCCGATGTTCCCGACTCGGTTGACGTTGGGTGGTTGGGTAGCGATGCTTACACGTGCGGCTGGTCTTCGGAGAATCAATGTGTCCTTGCGACTGATGATTACGTCGTCGAACAGGACTATGAAGTAATCAACGTGCA
This sequence comes from Poa pratensis, assembly GCA_947311845.1. NCBI lineage: Eukaryota > Viridiplantae > Streptophyta > Magnoliopsida > Poales > Poaceae > Poa > Poa pratensis. Next base: position 30,592,613 of record CAMZMU010000114.1, read on the forward strand.
TAGGGGCGACTCCTTATGCGACATTGACGTGGAAGGCGAGCTGGTTGACTTCTCGGTGTTCGAACGTTATGATTGGAGGTAGAGTGAGGTCATCAGGAGATAGATGTTCGTGGCTTAAGTTTTTCCTTGGTGCTTGCATGTCGTTTACTGGCTGGAAATTGTTTGTTCACCCCTTATTACCATTGTTTGTGCCATGTCATCAATAAAGGGCTTGGGGCATCGTGTGTCGAGGCGTACCGCAGCAGAGTTTAAGCGCCGAGCCGGCGTTCCTGCGAAATTTTTGACTCAGCTGGCGTACCAGTCCTCCTCGAGGATCCCGTCTGTAGTTTTCAAAGCGTATCCATGACGTCTTCTGATACATATAGACCCTCTGCGTTGATCTGTGCCCGAACTTACATGTCGATATAATTATTTAAACCCGTTGATTATTAGCATTGTGTATGGCGTGTTGTCAAAACAGGGCTCGGGGGGTCGTGCGCCAAGGCGTACCCCTAAATCTAGTTCATATGAATACCGGGGCTTGAACCCCTCTCTATCCATGCGGTCATAGGTTCTCTCTTTTGCCCAAATGTACAAGGTTCACAAAGGATACCTCCTTCGCTTCAAGATTGATGGCGAGTTTTGTCAGTTCTGTGTTTTTTTGCATGCTCGCGGTGTGTGCTCTTGTTTTCCTGTTCTTGCCGTGTGTTCTTGTCCGTGATGGTGTTGGAGATGTGTTTGTTCTTTTCGTTTGTCTTTGTTTGTTTTTTATTCTTTTTTTGTTATGCAGGAACCCAAGCATGACATCGTGGCAGCAGCGGACACACAGTTTCGAGTTCATGTTGATTCTGTACAACGCTATTAGGAGCCGTCTCCTGCTCCCGCTCCCGGAGGCATCTGGGAAGAAGGTCGGCATTCTACCGCCGGCACATTCTACCTCGCCATGATGATTGCGCGAATGGTAGGTGGCGGTGAAATCCATCGTAGATTTCGTCGCCACTTACCTACTCTTTGGTTGTACACTGCATAATATACCTTTTTAGCTAGGAGTGTCCTGTACAGTGTCTGTATGGAGTGTATATGTTTCTGGTTGGGAGTCGTTCTTTTTTTGGCTTTCAATCCTTTTCGTAGGAGAACGTTGGCTGGCAGACGGATGGGCCGACTTTCGTTCCTCATCCGTCTGTTTTCAGTCGGCTCGCCGTCTGTTCGCTTACGTGTTCTGTTATCGTACAGCTGTTGGGCAGTACGCGTTTTTCTGCCGACTGGAATCGCGCGGTGTTGACGCGTAACGTCGACTGTGATGAGTTGAGCAATCAAAGACGTGTAACACACGGGAGCGGATCACGCGTGCGCAGAGAATACTCTGGAGCAATATGTGTGCGCATTCGTGGACACGCAATGGTCAGATCGAATGACACGAGCCAACACGTAGCAAGCATGACGTCGTCGCGCACGTTTTTCTGCCGGCTGGCATCGCGCGCACTTGGCGCGTAACGTCGACTGTGATGAGCTGAGCAATCAAAGACGTGTAGCACGCGGGAGCGGATCACGAGTGCACAGAGAATGCTCTGCAGCAATACGTATGCGCATTCGTGGACACGCAATGGTCAGCTGGCATGACACAGGCCAACACGTAGCAAGCATGACGTCGTCGCGCCACCCAGTCATTTTCTGTTGTTGGCGTGCTTTTTTGCGTCTGTGCTTGTGTCTTCCGCTTATCGCTGGAAGTCTCTCTGATGGATGAGTGTTGCTTTGGTTACGGATGGGCTTTCTTCTCTGGCTCGGAGTCAACCATGTTCTTGCGCTTTAGATGTGTCTGAGTTAGAGTACTTCTTTGTATCTGAGTTGCAGTCAGTCGGCAATCGTTCTTCTGTGAGTCCTCCTTGGTTGATTGTCAATTCGCCGTCAGTCCTTCTCTGGACTTACGAGATACTCCGATGTGCACTTCGTGGTTTTGAGGGTTCCGATTAACTTTTCTGGATGCGTGACGCGTGGATGGAACTCGATTTTCGCCCCGTGGCTCTCAAGGGACACGTGTTGGGACACGTCTCGGCCTTTGGAAGATGGCCGAACCGCCGACCTCGCGTGGCCCCGTCCGCCGGGCCTCTCGAGGGACATGGTTATGTTCGAGCGATGACAGTCTTAAAGTGACGTCACGGTAGGTTTAGTCCACATTCACTTCCTATCTCGGTATTATACCCTGCTTACCTCATTAGAAAGGCGAAAGCCAGCTCACGACTGAACTCATACAAGAATACATCAAACTAGGTCGAAATGAACCTGTTATGCCGCGCTAAACCGTTTTGAATGACAACGTCACCTACTATCAAGAGGAAACATGAATGTAGACCATAATTTTTATCTCTACACCTACTCCTCCTCCTCTTCCTCTTCCTTCTGTTCGGTAGGTTGGTAACATTTGCACGTGACGATGTTGCACGTGATGATGTTCATCGTCACGTGCGTTACCGTGTGTCAAGTTTGGCGCTTCTCCAGAGCTAAATGTCATTTCGTCGGGAGTCGTCTTTATATTTTCTGTCAGCCTGCATTTTTCTTTGAACGATGACAGTGTAGCCTGGGCGTGTTGTCCTGTTAGTCGTCTCTATACGTTTGGGATGATATGTCTTGCTTCCGTGCGGTCTCGGAACAGGGGTGTTGTTTTGTTCAGCCTGGCTGGCTTATTAGTCGGCTATCTGTGTCCGCGGGTCTTTCTGTGGTGTTTTGTGCTGCGTTTGGTTTCTTTAGGTCTCTAAGATGGTAACGTGTGTGCATGATGACGTTTTTCCTATGTGTCTTACCGTGCGTAAAGTTCACCGTCTCTCGATAGGTAGGCGTTAATTAGTCTGGAGTCGTCTTTATATAGTGTAGCCTGGGCATGTTGTCCTGTTAGTCGTCTCTATACATTTGGGATGATATGTCTTGTTTTCGTGCGGTCTCGGAACAGGGGTGTTGTTCTGTCCAGCCTGGCTGGCTTATTAGTCGTCTATCTGTATTCGCGGGTCTTTGTGTGGTGTTTTCTGCTGCGTTTGGTTTCTTTAGGTCTGTAAGATGGTAACGTGTGTGCCTGATGACGTTTTTTCTCTATGCCTTACCGTGCGTAAAGTTCGGCGTCTCTCGATAGGTAGGCGTTAGTTAGTCTGGAGTCGTCTTTATATTTTTTGTCAGTCGGCACGTGCCTCTGAACCATGGCAGTGGATCCCGGGCGTGTTGTCCTGTCTGTCGTTTTTATACGCCTGTGATGATGTGCTCTGTCTCCGTGCGGTGTCGGAACAGGCGTGTTATCTTGTCAAGCTTGGTTGGCTTATCAGTCGGCTGTGCTGCGTTCCTTGGTAATGTAGGTACGGAAATTTTCATACGCCTTTGATGTTATGCCCAGTCTTTGTGCCGTCTGAGAACAGGCGTGTTGTCCTGTCGAGCCTGGTTGGCTTATCAGTCAAATGTCTTTGTTCACGGGTCTTCGTGTTTTGTTATGTGCTGCGTTGTTTCTAAACCATGTGCAGTGGAGCTCGGGGGTGTTGCCCTGTGAGTCATCCTTATGCGTCTGTGATGATATGCCCTGTCTCCTTGCGGTTTCCGATGAGGCGTGTTGTCCTGTCGAGCTTGGTTGGCTTATCAGTCGGCTTTGTGTGTTTGCGGGTTTTCGTGTTGGGTTCTGTGCTGGGTTCCTTGCTAATGTAGATACGGAATTCTTTATATGCCTTTGATGCTATGAGTTGTCTGCGTGCGGTGTCGGGACAGGCGTGTTGTCTTGTTGAGCCTTACTGGCTTATTAGTCGATTGTCTTTGTTCGCGGGTGTTTGTGTTGGGTTATGTGCTGCGTTCTGGATAATGTAGATATGGAATCCGGTGCTGCTATGTGCTTCGTATCGATGACAGTAAAGCTCAGACTTGTGCTATGCTTGTGATGTTATTTCATGTCTTCGTGTTGTCTCGGAACAGGTCTATTGTTCTGTCGAGTCTGGCTGGTATGTTAGTCGGATATTTGTGTTCGCGGGTGTTTGTGTTTGTTTGTTGTTTTTCGTGCTATGTGGATACAATATCTGGTGCCTGAAATTGGAGAGTGTTAGCTGTTGTTTCTGTGAGTTTATCGTTTAGTGTTGTTTTCATTAGTTTAGGTTTTTACATATGTATCACATAGACATGATGCCATTTACAAGATAGCTGTTTATTATGTGAACAGGAGGTTGGTAAGATCTTGGTACAACAATGAGCAGTTTAGTGGTTTTTCGTGCTATGTGGATACAATATTTGGTGCCTGAAATTGGAGAGTGTTAGCTGTTGTTTCTGTGAGTTTATCGTTCAGTGTTGTTTTCATTAGTTTAGGTTTTTACATATGTAGCAGATACACATGATGCCATTTACAAGATAGCTGTTTATTATGTGAACAGGAGGTTGGTAAGACCTTCGTACAACAATGAGCAGTTTAGTGGCTAGCTACGACTTGCTGAAGACAGAAACGGTAATTTTTACAAAAGAACACAGAGCAGTGGTCCTTTATGCAGGTCGGTTTCTTGTACGACTCTGCTAAAACAACGAGCAGGGTAGTAGTTTGCCATTTCTTACAAAAGGTGCACACATCGGTATTTACAAAATAGTAGTTCCATATGTGGATGGGGGTTAGCTAAGGTTTAGCTAGAGGAACTCGATTAGGCGGAGAGGCTGCCTGCTGCTGATTTGGTGGGTTTCTTCGAGGATTCTCTTCACGGTGTTTAGATCGGAGAGGGCTCTTTCTTTCTCGTGCATCAGTGTCCACATGGCGGTTTTGATGGCCCTTAGTTCTTCGTTCTGTGCTGCCAGCTGTGACTGGAGGCTGAGGTACATTTCGACGAGGGAATCCTGGCTTGATGTCTTAGCGTCGGAGCCGGCTAAATCCACTGTTCCTGTCTTGCTGACGAAATGCTGGGGACATTTCTGTAGAGGGGAGAAACCAGAGGTAAGTACATGGGAGTAGTTAAGGAGGAAAATTGGCTAGATTCATGGTGATTTACCTCGCTTGGCTGAGGAACGGTCTGGGAAGCTGTGTTCAAAGACATCTTCGTTTTGGTGGGGGAGTCGTCTTTGCGGGAAAGAAAACTGTCAAGGAGGCTAGGATTGAAGGAACGGAGATAGTCGAGAAGAAGGAGACCGAATGAGGAAAAAAATACAATGGGCATATTCAGAAACAGGGGAGGTTCGGTTGGGTTTACCTGCTACTATTGCCCGTTGGCAGTGACGAACTTGTGATAATCGCTGTTGGAGCGGCGCTTCCGGCAGAGGTCGCGCAGTTGAAGGCTGGTAGGGCTAGAGTAACGCTGAGATGAGAGGTTTGTTGGGCTTCTCGAAGCTTTGCTCTCTTGTTAGCCTCCGCCTGTTTCGTTGACGTTGGTCTTCTGAAGTATAACTTGTTGGTGTTCATCTTCTCTTACTTTGCTGAGTTCGATTGATGGTGCGAAGAGCTGTGTGGGTGGGGAGGGATGCAGAGGAGTGAGGAGAAGTGAGTCTGTGGCTGTTGTTCTTGGTTGTTATAAGGGAAATGTGGGGGGTCTTTTCTTTCGAAATCGCTGTGTGGTTTCACTTCTTGCCAATCAATTTCGATTTTAGTTTACAAGCCAAATGGTCGCCGGAATCGCCGGCGGTGACCATTTTCGCGGCGGCGGGCTGCGAGGACGGCGGCGAAGATTCCGGCGAAGCCGCGGCGTCCCGGCAAGCGAGAGTGGGCGAGGAAGTGGAGGGTGCGACGGCGGAGGCTCCCGTATGCTCAGATCTGGGCGGGGAGGCGCGTAGCGGCGTGCCGGCGCGTCGGTGGCGCCGCCGAGCTCCGGCCGCGCACGAGGAGAGAGAAGGAGGAGAGGGATTATGCGAGGCGTTTTGCAGAAAAGTCCGCGCAGTTTTGCATATTTTCGAATAAATCCTTCGCAGTGCTAGGAGCTGGACTGCGGGTTTGCTTCTGGAAATCACGGGTTCTTTTTTGTAAATTTGACTGCGCCAAAAAGCGTGCGCGCGCTGTGATTGGTAGAAATCCCCCAGCTACAGTACTACTGTAGCTCGCACGAATTTTAAAGAAATCTGGGCCGTCTGTTGCGCTGATCGAACGGCGGCTGTTTTCCGGGTGACGTGAAATCATTTACGTAAATGAAAAAAGTCTGACAGGTGGGCCCGCGGTGACGCCGCTGACGTCACACGCCGGTGGAGACGCGGCCGTACTGCTCCGCCGCTGTGCTCCGCCGCGCTCGAGCAGCTGCGTGCTCGCGCGGGGCTCGGAGCGTGCGGATCTGCGCGAGGCTGTCGAGGCGAGCCGGACGGGCGGCGCGGCAAGCCAAATGGTCGCCGGAATCGCCGGCGGCGACCATTTTCGCGGCGGTGGGCTGCGAGGACGGCGGCGAAGATTCCGGCGAAGCCGCGGCGTCCCGGCAAGCGAGAGTGGGCGAGGAAGTGGAGGGTGCGACGGCGGAGGCTCCCGTATGCTCAGATCTGGGCGGGGAGGCACGTAGCGGCGTGCCGGCGCGTCGGCGGCGCCGCCGAGCTCCGGCCGCGCGCGAGGAGGAGGAGAGGGATTATGCGGGGCGTTTTGCAGAAAAGTCCGCGCAGTTTTGCATATTTTCGAATAAGTCCTTCGCAGTGCTAGGAGCTGGACTGCGGGTTTGCTTCTGGAAATCACGGGTTCTTTTTTGTAAATTGGACTGCGCCAAAAAGCATGCGCGCGCGGTAATTGGTAGAAATCCCCCAGCTACAGTACTACTGTAGCTCGCACGAATTTTAAAGAAATCTGGGCCGTCTGTCGCGCTGATCAAACGGCGACTGTTTTCCGGATGACGTGGATGCTTAAACTGAAGCTGATTTCTTCCTACTTTTATATATAGGGGAATGCGCCATCATCACGATGTCAGGTGTGTGTATTGTACCGAGGCGTTCGCGTGTCTGGTCGTCTTCGCTGGATGTACTTGGACGCTCAGGGTGCATGTGCTGTGATTATTGATAGTCCTTTTTGATTTACGACCAGTCGGCTTGACGGCTTCCGTCTAGAGAGATAACCCGTCGCACACAGTACACTGGGTTGATCGGATTATCACTGTGTTATATAGGTATTATTATGCTATTCGTTGTTTGCCAAAATGGGTATGTAGGTATTTTGTTCTTTTCTACAATTAGGGTCAAGGGTCGCCACTCCTGGAGTCGTTTCTCTCGAATTAACCCCTGCGAGTGTTGGCAATATTAGTTAGTACCTCGCTTTGACTTACTGGTATAATGACATTCTCTGGGGTTGCTGCCGAACGGGCCCTAGTGGGCCTATGATTAAATTTCTTGTAGAAGCAAGACTGTGGGGATATCTGTTATGACAGGTGAGTGTGTTTACGAACGAGTATGGTATGTAAGCGGAACTGGTAAGGGATATTGTAAAGCCAGTTAGCACCGTATTCGCAGCGTCTTCACAGTCGTTGTCGTCGTATTTTCTGCTCGCCACCCGAAGCAATTCCAGGTCGAGAAGAAGTACGACTCCAGTAGTGATTTGGCTTTCACATTTTTTTTTTTGAAATCGATTTGGCTTTCACATTTGTAACCGAGCATTTTTCGAAAATAGGAAATGCCTGTTCACTAAACTAACGTTCTGGCTTTAGACTGTTATTATTGTCCCACGAATGTATGCTCTCACAGACAAGTCATGGCTTGCGCTATTGTGGGTCGTAATGGGCTTAGACTTATAATCACTGCGATTGAAAAACTGAACCAATACGGTTAAGTTGGTTGTATTTTTTTTTTTGAGAGTAAGTTGGTTGTATTATTGCAATTGTTCATAGTGGTTGGTGACGTGGTCGGCCTAGCGCGGCGTAACCGCCGTGCCGATTTTTGCTATGGCTTAATGCCGTGATGGTACGTCTGTGGTATGTCGTACGTCCGGTGGTACGGGTACGTCGTCGTAAGCAGCTTGATTTCTTTGCGTTGGTCACGTACCGTATCAGGTCCGATCTTGAGTATTAGGTCTGGTCTCTAGGCCCTCGCTCCGAAGAGTCCAGGTCGACGTCCACGCACGGGAAACACTCATATATAGACGGCTCGATCAAGGTATCCCGTATCCATCGACAAACTCATATATAGACGGGCGCGGACACGCAGGACGCAAGCGCAATGTCGGAACTCGGGAGGCCGCGTTGCGCGCCGGTGACAGAAACAGGACGACACCGCCCCCAGACTGCACGAGTCTACAATGACGCTCGCTGTGTCTTCTCCGTGCCAGCCGTCCCCGTATCAATCGGCCTGCTGCATCATCACGGTGGTGTGTTCAGCCCGTGGCAGCTTGGGACAAGCCGCGACAGTTCTGCCGGCTTCTCGCTGATCTTCCTCGCCACCACGCTCGCTGCTCACTGTCGACGCCTGTTTCCCTCTGCCTTCCTCGCATGGGTAGTGGCAGCCTAGCAGGATGAAGATGGTCAGAAATTCAGGAAGCGTCGAAGCCTGGTGGCCGACACAGTTACATACTCCACGGCTTGCCATCAATGGTCGCGAAGTAGAACTGCGCGGCGTCTTCGCCGCTGCGGCTTGCCTCACGCGGCCTCTTGGCCCAGCGCAAGTCGTCGTGGTGAGGGAGACACCAAGACAGGGAAAGGCATTCATGGACCATAGCGTCTGAGACACAGAACAGCGAGGAGGACGAGGTAGCGGATAATAAAGCTGGAGCAGTGTACAGAATAGGGAGCAGGGCAGTGTGCATCTGTGTTCTCTCCCCGAGGTGTCTCTCTTTTTAATGCGTGCAACATAAAGAGGTTAAAAGGTGTACTCTCCCTGCTTCAAGCCATGTCTTTATTTTGCATATTAAATTACAAGAAGGCGATATTTTAGTTACTATAGTACTAAAAAATGAGATATTGTTCTTGATAATACCAAGCCATGTCTTTATTTTGCATATTAAATTACAAGAAGGCAAATATTTTAGTTACTACAGTACTAAAAATGAGATATTGTTCTTGATAATACTGTAAAAGTACAATATGTAGCAAGTTATTATTTTGTTTCTCATTTTTCCTGCCAATGATCAAATATTATGCTAACATTTATTCACCGAACTCCAGTTGCAACTTGACGATCATCTGGGTACAAAAGTAAAATTATTCTACGCGAGTCGATCAATTTCGCATAAAATTTGGATTGTGTTAACGATTTTCAAATAAAAGTTGTTTTTCCACTCCCGTTGCGCAAATTTGCTAGTTTACATAAAACGGTTCAAACCAAATTCCATCTTGACCTGCCTGGGATTGGTCAAAGACACAAGCGCCGCGCCACCTCCGGAAAGGACCAAAACCCTGGAGCCGCAAAAGAGCGGGAAGGAAACCGAGAATCCCAAATCGCCGAAATGGAGGGGCAGCCTGCCGCCGCCGATTCCTCCTCCTCCGCCGCCAGCCCGGCGAACTGGAGGAAGGAGGTGGACGAGCGGCTCCGGCGGCTCCACTCCCTCCTCTTCGGCGCCGACGCCGCGCTCGAGCGCGGGGACTCCGCGGCGGCGCAGGCGCTCGCGCTCCGCCTCCTCGGCTTCCTCGATTCCCAGACCCTCTCCACCGACGCGGGTCCCGAAGCCGCCTTCGTCGCGCCCATCCGCGCCGCAGCCTCTTCCCGTCTCGCCGCCGCCTCCCGCGCCCGCGCGCCCGAATCGGACCGGTACTAAACCTACCCGGCGCTAACTCCCGGTTTTGCGTCTGATTCATTCAGTACGGTGTTTCACGTGGCTTACTTCATGGTAGAGGTAGACGCGAGGATTCGGATCTCTTACTGACGATGCTGCTCGACCGGTATAGCTCAGTTTCTGTTACTTAGATCCACTAAATGTGGTGGTTACCTTTAGGAATCTGTAGGATTTGAGGGGATTTCTATGCACATCGTTGGAGAATGCAATGACTGATGATGTGGTAGTTTGCCGACCAAAATGAATTTGTTTCCTCTTGCATGCGCAGATTTTATTATTTATTTAATGCATATGCAGTAGGATACTCTTCTACCATTTCCTCCCTAAAAAAGGCTAATGAAGCATAAACATCTCAACTGTGATCCTGATTTATGTGTTTTTAGGGTTCTCTAGACCATGCCTTTTTGTTCCAAATACCATTACGTAACACGTGGTAAAGTATAGTCATAGCCAGGTAATAATAGTAAGATATACATTGCAATTTATTGGCATGGAAACATATGGACCTGGAAGAGTAACTGCCATTCTACTCCCAGCGCCACGACCTGCTTTATAGAGATCCAGGAGTAAGGGTGAATTCACGATTAATGTGCAAGATGTTTAGCTACTCAACTCTATGATGGTCGATTTGTTCAGAGGGGTTCACTATGTGTGATACATCGACTCTCTGTCGAGGAGAACTTCTGTGGCGGTGTGCTTCTCATTACTGAGTAGGGCTTCTGTGACAAGCGAAAAATACCACGGTGATTGCGCTGAAAATTGCCTTTTCTATAACCTCCAGAGGGGAAGCTGCAGATCCTTCCACCCCCTGTCAGAATTTGTTATCTGAAACCAGAGCCATTAAACCTTCAGGGTGACTCCCCAACTGACTTAGGTCTGGTATCCCAAGTCCACTAATTTGTTTTGGCATGCAAAGGATAAAAGCCTCTGAAAATCTTCCATTAGAACTCTGTCATTCCATTTATCTTTCCAAAATAGCACAAAATCCCTAGAGTTGACCAAGCAATCAGAAATCCTCGATAGATAAGACTTAAAATCATAATATATTGCCTGAAGAGCCACAAGAGGGTGCCTGATATGGAACAATTTCGGGATCCTTTGGTTACCTTAAGTAAAGAAAGAAACTGATACAGGTGCACATGGGAGTCCAAACCTAATGCTGTTAGATGAAATGATGAATATGGTTTTCCTTTTTTTTGTATGAATATTTTTTTTCTTTCCCTCGAGTACAAGGGGCAATAAGGTTACTTCTCTTCTTTTTTTATGATGAATATCTATGTTATAACTCGGGCCCATTCCGATGGATGGCTGGTGTTCTCTTTCCTTATTAATCAGGAATTTCTTATGAGCGTGCAACATGTATCTTTCCTTCAAGTATGGGACAATGGGATTAATTCTTTTTCTACAGTGGATCTCCATTGTTATAATTCCAGCCCACTCCGATGCACGGCTAGATATTTTCCTTTTCCCCCTAATTAACATGGAAATTTTAGGTAGCATTTAACTAGTGCAGTAATATATTTAATTATTTATGCTGCTATGCTAGAGAACGTTCATATCCTCTAGGAAATTATTTGAGTAGTTGAATATGTTCAAAATGCTACAGGTGCCAAAACTGAGGGGAGGTAGTAGGTATGTGTTCTTCGTAGCATTGTTCAAAGGTGATAAACGAATAACTTTAGCATGTGTGCTCTACTTTTAGAAGATAAATGAATAACTAGCATGCATGCTCTAGTTTTGCTCCACATAACATGCCCCTCGCCTACTGAAATACATTCATTTCTTACTTGTGCTTGTTATTTATGTCTGAAAGAACACAAAATGCCAAGCTGACGCCTCTGAAAAATTGCCCAAGTGTTAATTCATTTTAAGCTAAATACCCTCAGACCGTTCCATTGTATAATCCTTACAAAGATCGGCATGTGCTGGATACATCTATAATTGTTCTTGGATCACCGCCTTTGTTTCATATTTATGTGTCCATCAGTGAGGATAGAGGTGTTGGCGTATAGCGTGTTGCAGACATTATAGAGCATTGCTAAATCATATAAGTTTCAAACGAAGCACCGACTGTTAGAGTTTACCAGGTTGTGCTACAATTTCTTCTTGGTTTTAGCTTCATCTGCAATGGTCTCAGCAACATCATTCCATAGATATAAGATAGGGAGTAGCAAATATTATCAGAGCCGGGACTTCTGAAAATTAAGTTTTATTCTGTGCTGATTAAGATAAAATAATATATCACTTTGAAATTATTAAGAAGTTTGTTGGCTTTATCGGGAATTGTGCATTTAACTATATTTACTATTTCTGCCATGCTTTCTTCGGGAAAATTCAAGTTTATAATCTGAGGCATGCTGTCTTGAACATATTCCTCAATTTGGCATCAATCCTTACTTTGGATGTTTTTTGAACTCAGTGCAGTGTTTGAGCTCGCAAAAAAAGATCTTGGTTGTGTTTTTACAAAGCAAGGAGACGTCAACATTGAAAAGATCAAGCGGTCAAAGTATTTTCAGGTTCTTCATCAGAAATCCAGTCGAAATGCTGCTGATCAGCTGGTATGATCTAGTTTATGTTATTCTTGAAGTGATTCCGCTTCCTCACTAAAATGACTCTTTTCACATTCTCTACCTTGCTTCACCTTTTCTTTTGGGGGCATCCAGACATTGCCCTTTTTTGGTTAAATTCTTTTTAATGTACAAGTTTTCTGAAGGTCTTTACCTATTTTGGAATGTATTACTTTGACTTAAATCACTGCTTGAAAAGTCTATATACATGCTTATTATTTACAAATACTGGAGTTTGCCTGCTAACTTTTGTTGCCACTTTCTCCTTGGCATGCATTGAAATTCAAAAGAACGCAGCTTGCCAAGAGTTCACAGTTCAAGGGGGTTCACATATTGAGGAAAACCCAGCTGACCTAGAAAACGAGGAACTTAGCATCAGGGCTTCAAAATTAATGACACAAACAAAAATAACGTCGTTGTATAGCAGCAAGTTCTTGAAGGCAAATAGTTTGTCAGAGAAGAATATGTTCAAATCAGAGGGGAACGTGTCTAAAGAGTTTGCTTGTGTTGAAAATGAGATCAGAACAAATCAAGATAACAAGCATCCTGTTTATCTGAGGGTTGAAGAGGATGAGAAACACTGTGGGTCATTGCAGAATCCAAAACGAAAGCATACAGGGTTCCGAAGTCCAATATGTGAACGTACAAATTCTCCATCAAGCAACGATGAAGCTGATGCTCCTGCAAATGGGTTTGTGACTGCCAGGATAAAGTTGGTACGTGCACTTGTCAAATTGTGTACTTTTTAGCTGTGCTGCCACTTGGTTCAATTTTTCCAATTCCCCGTTTGATAAATATTTTAGACGATTTTTCAATGTTTTCCCAAGAAAAATGCACAGATCATATATCACTTAAAGTTTACAAAAGGTAGATGCAGATTTTCACCATTCAGTTTAACTGTTTAGAGGAATTTTTCTACGTTCCTCCAAGAAGAGTGCACATGTAATAGATTACCTATGGTCTATAATAGGTGCTGCAGATTTTCACCATCCAGCTTAACTTAACGACTCCAGTCTCCTCAGTTGTTCATCGAGACTTCGTTAGTGTTTGGCTTGTGCACAGTGCATAATTTTGAGTATGAGCAACTTTCTTTGTTTGGTTCTACTTTTAAGCGCTAGTACTCAAATCCTTAGAACCTAGTATGAACCTAGGCTCATAAATTTTTCTCAGAAAATTAACCTAGGTTCATAGAATCTTTTCCCCTACTTAGACACGCTGACAACTAAATTCAAATTGACATGGACACACTTAAAGAAAGCGTCCTGAGTAGGGATGCCTAATAGACCACCAACACATGAGGATGCGTAATAGACTAGTGATACATGTGGAGTATGGACTCTACTTAACTAATCCACTTGCTGGTCACTGCTACTAGTATTTGCTGCAAACGCCTGAATCTCCTGATACATGCTGGCCCATGTTGCCACATGTACTCAGTTCTGCCATTTTCTGGTGTTCTCCCCACATACGCCCGACGCTACTGCCATGATGCTAGATGCTCTTGAGGCACGGACCCACACCCACAACAATGCTCATATGGTATCACTATATTTTTTGCCTGAAAACACTTTTATTCTATTAAATCCATACATTGCAACGGTAGTTATAGGCTTATACTCGCTTTGATTAAAGTTCAACACATATGTACTTGTTGCAACCAGTGAATTCCTTTTGCTTTGTAGGCGATGGATTCTGTGCAAAAACATGGGCATAATGGTCACCAAGGTGCTTCTGTATCTCCACAATGTGATAATAACCTTAGTACAAGGAATTATGGTGCGAGGCCAATCTTGAACTCTCGTCGTGGACCACGTGGTAATTTTGTCCCTCCTATCCGAAACAACGGAGGATCCGCTACAATCAACTCACGCGTTACTGGGAAGAATGATGATTCCATGGAAGATTCAACAAAAAAATGGTCTGTAATTCAAATTAATTGTCTGGTACCATTCAAACTCATCTTATCACATGTGACAATTTAGTTTTTGTGTATAAATAAGTGTTATACACCCTCAGTTTTAGATCTGCGACAATTTAGTTTTTGTGTATAAATAAGTGTTATACACCCTCAGTTTTAGATCTGCTTAACCTTCCTTAATATTTAGCATATGCACATCTTACACTTCTTGTTTTTTCTTGGTGGCTTACACTATCGGCATTTACTACAACAGATTTATTGTATTTTTTGAATAGCTTTGCATTTAGAACCTAATTACAGTGACATTGTTCCAGTGCATTGAAGGTCAATGTAAATTATCGTATGCCAATATCAACGTTCCCTTAACAAGTTCAGAAGAGGTTAACAATTTGAACAGGTGGACCCAGTAACAGTGAGATGTACCAAGAACTATAGACTGTTAGCAAGTACAGTATGTTCGAAGTTTGACCATTAGTAAAGCTAATTCTGAACTACTGATGGCAAACTTAGTGATGGGCTGTTAGGATCTCGTGATAAGTTAATTTAAGTAAGAAAAAAAGCAAGCATCTGGAATGCTGAACTATATCTAGTGAGTTTATTTGCCATTTTAGCGTCTGGTTTCTTGCTTGGTGATGGTAAAAAATAGTATCTCGTGGAATACTCCGTATGTCCTCAGATATCAACCATTTCCCTGTGTCAAGCAAAATGGCGTTGATCCCCTCCCTTTCCTAGCGATGACCCCCTTGAACTGGGAATCGCTACCATGCACCTCTAAAGTTAATTGGCATAATTATCATGAGCATGCAAATCACTATTACAGTTTCTTGCTACTAAGTGTATTCTGCTTTAAGTTCTATGTTACCAATATGGATTTCACATGCATGGGTAGCATTAAAAATATACGTGCATGGTCATTATATTGGTGGTGCTTGCATACATACTTAGTAATATTTTTCACCACCATCAGTTTGGAAATGCTTTGTGGCCCTGATGGTGAGCTTCCTGAGAAGCTGAGGAATCTGGAACCTCGCCTTATTGAGCACATTAGCAACGAAATAATGGATAAAGATCCCAATGTTCGCTGGGATGACATAGGTTGGTACACATTGCCTTTTAGTTCTTCGGAATTTCTATGTCTCGTGTAACTAATTCATCCCAATCCACAATAGCTGGTTTACAACATGCAAAGAAGTGTGTGACAGAGATGGTTATTTATCCCCTACTACGTCCAGACATCTTTCATGGTTGTCGGTCTCCTGGAAGAGGTCTACTACTATTTGGACCTCCTGTGGGTATTTTATCTCATCTGGCTCTGTTGTGCCTACCCTTTTTTCTTAACGTTAATGTCTGCACGATTATTTACACAGGGGACAGGCAAAACCATGATCGGAAAAGCGATAGCTGGCGAAGCCAAGGCAACATTCTTCTACATATCTGCAAGTTCACTTACAAGCAAATGGGTATGCCTGGCACTTGTTTTAAATTCTCAATACAGTCCCATTTCTATAATTTTACAGTCAATAGTATTCTATTATGCATATTTTTGACGTACTAATGAAACGTTACAACATAGTTTGTTTTCGATGTGCTAATTTATGTTTGTGATAATAAGCTTGTCATTGTCGATGCTTCCAATTTTTTTTTTTTTTGTGAGTGCGATGCTTCCAAACTTAACAATAAATAACTGGAAGCCAGATTTTGTAGGATGTGTGAACATGTTTATAAACTTATCTGTTAATGTACTCTTTTTTGACAACCTGCTTATAACTTTTATGCAAATAATGTTGCGGCAGGATGCAGCCTTTTGTGTTCCTCATTAAGTACTTATAGGTGACATCAAAATTGTTTTAGAATGACAATGGGCAACCATACTTATCTGTTCCAATCGATGATTTATTTTTGTATTATTAGTTCATTGCCGTGCTTACTCCACATTTACTTGACTTCATAGTGCATGCGAGTTGTACACCTTCTGTGATGCACTGCTCAACTTAACTGTTTTGACATGATTCTTGAGAAGCCTTCGTCTCCAGCTCTATGGAGCATATTGTTCGCAATTCTATATGTTGTTAAATCACAATAAATATGGATTAGGTTTATTCCAGTAATTGTTTTCCTCTCAATATTTCCTCTTTGTAAGTTAGATGATAAAAACACTTCCAGAATGGAGAGTGATTTATTTGCGCAATTTAATATGATTAGTATTTCGATACAAATTATTTGGACTCGGCAGAAATCTTTTGTAAATATCTTATAAGTTCTAACTTGGCAGTTCTTGTAATCCTTACACCCACTAAGTAATAAATGGCCTGTCTTGCCAAGATTCCTCAACTCTAGAGCTGCTGGCTACTGCTGGTTTTGCTAGCCAAGAAATACATGGGATATTGGTGTCTATTGTAGATTTACAATTCGTGATGAGAATAGAAACTGAATTATTTGTTTGTCTAAGGTTGTATCCTGGTATGTCTGTATCAACGGTGAAACAATCTTCTGTGATTATAAAAAAATAGGAATATTTTTCTGCTCGAAATTCTGAATGGAGATTCTATTTCTGTGTGTACGCGGCTGTCCGTTTTGAGGAGTTTGAGAATGTTAATATTGATTATAAATTCGTTTGCTTTGCTGATATTGATTGTTAATTCTCTGGCTGGTGCAAGATTGGTGAGGGTGAAAAGCTGGTCCGAGCACTATTTGGTGTGGCCTGTTGTCGTCAGCCTGCTGTCATATTTGTGGATGAGATAGATTCACTGCTATCTCAGGTATTGTTCTATATGTTGTTTTTGTTATGCCCATAGACGTTGCCTGTATTGACACCTGACAACCTTAAGCATGATTGCAGCGCAAATCAGATGGTGAACATGAATCAAGTAGGAGGTTGAAAACACAGTTTCTAATCGAGATGGAAGGTTTTGACAGTGGAAACGAGCAAATATTACTCATAGGTACTACATGCATAGATAAGTGAAATATTTTGTATGACATAACATTTCTGTCGTGGTAGGACTAAGAGTACCTCATGGGGTTGAAGCATCAACAAATCTGCATTTTTTTTCGCTCCGTGAATGCAAATTGCATAAGCAAATTTTCTTGTAGCTAAGCTTTGATGTTCTACTACATAGCATGTCAAGTGGCGTTGAACCTCATATCATAATCAATGTCAGAGCTTACCACCACACTGGCACACTCCCCAAAAATAGACAGGCTAAAGCTCCTTCAGGGGTTATGACTACCGTTGCATGTTAGACTTGTGTTCATTGCATGGATCTGCCTTTTGATGCATGTATTTTTTTTAACTTCACGGTAAATAATTTGGAACTTGGAGTGTCAATGATCATGACTTGTAGCATACTAATATTGTGGCGTAAAAATGATTGCAGGAGCAACAAACAGACCTCAAGAATTAGATGAAGCAGCACGCAGGCGACTTACAAAACGTCTATACATTCCCCTTCCTTCATCAGGTAATGCTCTATTTCTGTTCAATGGGATAGCTGAAGAAATCTGACTATTTCATGGTTGTGAAGAAGCACGTGCTTGGATAATCCGCAATATATTGGAGAAGGATGGCCTTTTCAAGCTCTCACAGGAAGAAACAGGTGTCATCTGCGAGTTAACAGAAGGTGCACGGGATCATCGAGCTTTCATCATGTTTCTATTAACCTAAACCTTCATGCCATCTTACTGAATTTTCCTGTTATAAACATTTAAACAGTCTTGTTTCTTACTTCCAGGTTACTCTGGATCTGACATGAAAAATCTTGTGAAAGATGCTTCCATGGGGCCACTAAGAGAAGCTCTCCAACAGGGTGCTGAAATCGCAAATATCAAAAAGGAGGATATGCGACCGGTGATGCTCAAGGTACTAGTCAATTACATATATAAGTTCAGAGAGTGAGGGGCGTTAGCAGTAATCTTATCATATCCATAGTGATTAAGCACATGCAACTTAAGTGCATGCATGGCGGCATGCAAGATAAAATATCTAATTATCTATGCATGTAGGTCGGTAGTAGTTAGAGTTTTTGGTAGGTGCATGAAGTTTCTATCCAAGTAGAAGCAAAATCAAAATTTGCCTTAGTTGTAAACTTGCAATAGTACATGTGCCAGGTTGGTAGCTAAAGCAAAGTCGGTTTGTGAGTCTATAGAAGGACCAGCAGTCCTCTTTCTATGTAACCTTGTACCACATTGAGAAGAATAAATGTAGCTTCTAAGGTGCTAAAAGATCCTAAGGTGCCCACGGAGGAGAAAAATCAAATGGTGTTGGTTGCCATTTACCAAGGCATGCCATAGGAGATACTCTTCATGGTGTCCGAAAAGGAGACTCCCAAGGCGACTTGGGAGGTCCTGAATATCCTGCACATGGGTGCGGAGCGCTTGAAGGACGGCAAGGTACAATCTTAAGATGGAGTTCGAGGGGCTGCGCAGGAAGGAGTTGGAAATCTTGCCGCCCGGTTGACGCCCATCGCCAACAAGATCCGAGCACTTGGCGAGAAGTTTGAGGATGTTGGAGGAATAGCAACTTGTATTCCACGGGGGCCAAAGGCCACAATATATAGTACATGTACAGGTGTAAATATGCAGGGAACCCCCTATCTAATAGGAAAACTACAATATAGAAATATCTCTCTAACACCCCCGTCAAACTCATGGTGGATCCACAACACTGAGTTTGGAGAGGAAAAAGGTATGGTGTGCTCTAGTCTGGGCCTTTGTGAAGAAGTCCGACAACTGTAACTCTGAAGGCACATACTGGAGCGCAATAATCTGATCTTGCACACTAGCACGGACAAAAGAAGCATCGACACCAATATGCTTAGTAAGCTCATGCTTCACCGGGTCACGTGCAATATTGATAGCACCTGTAACCAAAGTCTGCAAGTAACCACCGTAACCAAGTCACCTCAGCAGCCAAAAGAGCCTAGCTCGCAACTCAGCCTCTGCACTCGAACGGGAAACTGCCGTCTTTGTCTTCCAGGCAATGAGAGGACCACCAAGAAAAACACACTAAGCAGAAAGTGAATGGCGATCCAAAGGATCACTAGCCATCACTAGCCCACGTAGCATCGGAGTAGGACTGGAGCTGTAACGAGCTGGAACGAGGAAACAAGAGAGAAAGAGAGATCGTTCCATGAAGATAGCGTAGAACACGAAGAAGGTGACTATAGTGAACCGAAGTGGGAGCAGAAACAAACTGACTCAGAATATGGACAGAATAAGAAATATCTGGGCGAGTAACAGCCAGATAGACGAGACTCCCGACAAGATGTCGATAACGAGTCGGATCAGAGAGAGGATCACCATCAGAAGCACGAAGAGAAATATTGAGCTCCATGGGAGTCTCAACAGTACACTTATCACTAAGAGCGGCACGAGCAAGAAGATCATGAACATACCGTTCTTGGGATATAAAGAAACCATCAGTGGTGGACGAAACCTCAATCCAAGAAAATAACGAAGCGGACCAAGATCCGACATTAGAAACTGCTCACTCAGACGTGCCTTGACAAAGGCAATATACTCTGGGTCGTCACCAGTGATGATCATGTCATCAACATATAGAAGAAGGGTGCGACCACGAGGAGAACAGTGAACAAACAACGCAAGATCATGAGCACTGGGAGAGAAACCAGCAGCCGTGACCACAGAAGCAAAACGCTCAAACCATGCACGAGGGGCTTGCTTAAGGCCATAGAGAGAGTGGCAAAGACGGCAAACCATGCCATCTGTAACAGAATACGCAGGTGGTGGTTGCATATAATCCTCCTCACGCAACTCACCATTAAGAAAGACATTCTTAACATCAAGCTGAGACACAGACCAATGGCAAACAGATGCCACGACAAGAAGAGTCCGAACAGTGGTCATGTGAGCCACAAGAGCAAAAGTCTCATCATAATCACGGCCATGCTCCTGCTGAAAGCCACGAGCGACCAAACAAGCTTTGTAACGCTCAAGGGTCCCATCATAGCGAGTCCTAACCTTATAGACCCACTTACAGGTGATAGGACGAACACGAGGAGGAAGAGGAACGATCTCCCACGTACCGGTGCGCTCAAGCGAAGCAATCTCCTCAGCCATGGCAAGCTGCCATTTGGGATGAACAACAGCCTCACGATACGTAGTCGGCTCCGGGACAGTAGAAACACTATAGCTAGCGGGACTATGAAATCAGGTGAAGGACAAGGCCGAGTACGAAGAGAATAAGTCGGCTGAGACGGTGCACCAGAAGTAGAGGGTGCATCAGATGACTCGGTCACAACACGTGGATGACGAGTATAGTAGAAAGGAAAAGTAGGATGAGAAGGCATAACAGGAGAAGACGGAGCCGAGGAAGACATCAGTGAGGAGGGTGAAGAAAGCGGTGACGAAGGAGGAGACGAAAGCGTCGGAGTAGACGGCACCGGATCAACAGGAGAAGGAGGAGAAATAGGAGGGACCCGGGAGGGGAATCAGGAAAAGTAAGAAAAGAGAGATCTTCCACAGTAGAGGTCGAGGAGGTCGAGCGTGGAAAGAAAGGACGAGACTCGTCAAACGTCACATCCCGAGAAATATACATCCGACGAGCCACAGATCCTAACAACGGTAGCCCTTATGCTCATCACTATATCCGAGAAAAACACACTCCACAGACTGAGCGGTGAGTTTGGTGCGTTCACGAGGAGCGAGGAGAACGTAGCAAACGCAACCAAACAAACGAAGCATAGAATAGTCGGGAGAACGATCATAGAGTCGCTCAAGAGGAATGGCACCTTGAAGGGCGGCAGAAGACTGGATATTAATGAGATAAGCCAAGGTAGAGACAGCCTCAGCCCAGAAATGAGGCGGAAGAGAAGAGGCGATCATCATCGCACGAGCAGCCTCAAGAAGATGACGATGCTTACGCTCAACCACGCCATTTTGAGCATGCGCTACTCAGCAAGGACACCACGCAAATGCTTGGAGATATACTCACCAACAGAGTCAGCACGAAACACACGAATAGGCGTAGAAAACTGAGTAAAAATCATGGCTGCAAAGCGCTTATATATGGAGAGAACCTCACTACGAGAAGACATAAAATACAACCAAGTGTAACGAGAAAAATCATCTATAAAAATGATATAATATCGATGGCCCCCTTTTCGAAGCAAAAGGAGCCGAACCCCAAACATCAGAGTGAACTAAGTCGAAAGGACGCTAAGATACAGACACACTAGTAGGATGGGGTAACTGAAGCTGTTTTCCTAGCCTACAACCCTGACACTGTAAAGAAACATCTCTTGAGACAGGCCCTAGAAGACCACGATGAACTAATGATGACAGTCGAGAACCACAAAGATGACCAAGACGATGATGCCACTGCTGAAAAGATCCGGTGACAGAGGCGACGACAGCAGGAGAACTGGCAGGCGAGGTAGCAGCGGAAAGAACCCGAACCCAGTCTATATCCCAAAGCCCCTGAGAATCACAGCGGCGAGGGCCAGCTCCAACCAAAGCCTGTGTGTGACGATCCTAAACAAAGCAAGAATCAGCGTCAAGAATGTCGCGACAACTAGAGTCAGTAAACTGGCCGGCAGAAAATAGGTTCATGGTAAGACGAGGAACATGAGAAATATCAGGAACAAAAAAGGAAGAAGTAGAAAGAGTGCCCCGACTAGAAATAGAGAGAGGAGTACCATCAGTAGTGAGAACACTAAGAGGAGAAACAAGAGGTCAAAGAGAGGACAAAGTGGAAGAATCAGAAGTCATATGAAAAGAAGTTCCAGAATCCAGAACCCACGATGATGTACCTGACTGTGTAGAAGATGGTGGTCGCGCAGTGCCATAAGAATCAATCACAGAGCCAGCAGCACCCGTCGAAGAACCTAAAGCAGCGAGCATCCGCTTGAGCCACATAATGTCCTGGTTGGTGAAGTCGGCTATAGAAGACCCAGACGAGCCAGAAGGAGCACGAGTCCCGGTAGAAACAGACGCCTTCTGCTGATGCATATCACGGTCCCTCGTGTAGCAACGAGACTCAGTGTGGCCATCCAGGTCACAGTAGGTGCACTGAGAGCGTGGACGAGTGCCACGACCCTTGCCATGACTCTGGCCCTGACCCTGGGGAGTGGGTAAAAGTAGCGGAGCAGTGGACCCCGAAGTAGTCAATGAAGCAGGCGGTGAAGGAGTACCACGGGCAGCAAGCACGGAAGGAACCTCAAGCAACCCAACGCCACGTAGGCGAGTCTCCTCGGCACGAAACTCAGACAACACCTCCGAGATAGGAACATGACCACGAGCAAGCAGCTGAGCACGTCGGGGCTCGAACTCCTTGCGGAGGCGAGACAAGACCTCGTAAACGCGCTGAAACTCCAAGTCGGAGCGTATAGTCTGACAACACGGGCAGGTACCACAAACAGTAGTGTGAAGAGAGTCAAGCTGACGCCAGATAGCAGCGCTCTGCGTGTAGAACTGATCAATGGTAGAGTCACCCTACTAAAGATCATGCTCCTGACGAACCACAGACAGATAAAGAGCATCCCCGGACGGCTGATGACGCTGAGGAAGGTGAGCCCACAAGTCAGCGACAGTACTGAGGCCCATAAACTCAGAAGCAAACTGTGGTAGAACACTAGCGGTGAGAACAGCCGCAGCACGAGCATCATCGTCCATCCACTGGGTGTAAACAGTCAGATCCATCTGGTAGGTCTCAAGAGCGTCACTATACTCCTGGACCCTCCGGTCATAAGCAGCAATGGCAACATCATCCGCACTCTTGGCGGCATCCTTTGCAGCCTGAGAGGCATCAGCAGCAAGGACTGGTGGCGTCGGCGGAGTAGGAGCAGTAGGAGCAATAGGGCACGGCGGACAGGAAACCTCGCCGGAAAGCACACCCCATAGACGAAGACCACGCATATGAATGCGCATAAAGGCAACGATATTAGGATAGTTCGTGCCATCAAATATCACCGAGCAGCGAGGAATCGCGACATAGCCCGATGATGCAGACATCTTTCCTCTTTTTTTTTGAGGAAATTGCTCGGTCAACCCGATCTGGATCAGACCGGAACGCGGTCAAGGAGCTGCTCGCGAAGGAACAACTCGGACGAGGACCTGACGGGTCGAGGCAGCAGCCCGAGACGACGGACGGTGGCGGACGGAGACGGCGAACGGCTGCAGTCCGAGACGGTGAGCGGCGGCGGCCCAAGACGACGAACTGCGGCGGCCCGACATGGGGGACTGCGGCGCCAGAGAGAGGGCGGCGGCGGCCAGAGGGAGGCAACAGGCCGGAAGGACGGACGGCACGAGCAGCACGCCGGTGGCAGACGAAATCAGAGGGGGAGCTGCGGTAGGCCGGAAAAATGACCGCACGATGGACCGGAAAGGCACGAGTTGCAGCGTGCAAAAAAGAAACCTAGGTCTGATACCATGTTGGAGGAATGCAACTTGTATTCCACGGGGTCAAAGGCCACAATATATAGTACATGTACAGGTGCAAGTATGCAGGCAACCCCCTATCTAATAGGAAAACTACAATATACAAATATCTCTCTAACAGAGGAAACATTCGCCATCGAGAAGTGTTCCTTCGCTCTGTCTCGAACAAGTTTCCCCGGATTGCGTCGACCATTGAACTTGCGACCTCAAGACCACAACGATGAAGGGGTTATTGGACAACTGAAGATGCACGAGCGCCCAAGAGGGAGTGGTAAGGTTGATAAGCAGCACTTGCTGCTGACTCGTGCAGAGCGGAAGGCAAGACACCGGGCGGAGAACTCAGTAGCAAGAACAAGGGTGTGGTGGAGTCCGTAGCCATGGACATGGTTGAGGTAAGTTCGAGGTAAAGTGCTACACCTGTCCATATTTTGGACATTATGCTTATGAGTGTCCAGGGAAGAAAGACAACATTCCTTGCTAAGGCTCGTTGCGAAGACCTCTTGGGAGAAGGGTGTTGAAAGTGAACGCCCGACGGTGTGATACTATTGGAGATCGTGCACATGCCGTGGTGTGACACCATCATCTGAGAGAGTGTCGGTGTGAGGCCGACCACTATTGTGTGATGCCATAGTCACTAGAAAGGTTGGTGTGAAGCCAGTGACGGTGGTTTGATGCCATCGTCAAGTTCAAAAGTAGGTGTGAGGCCGACGACTGTGGTGTGATGCCACTGGCACATGGAAAGTCAGTGTGAGACCGACAACGGTGGTGTGGTGCCATCTAATATGCTGTCAATTTGAGGCTGACAAGCACGGTGTGATGCCCTTGCTAGATGTGAGGCGGTGCGAGACTATCACAATATGAAGCGCATGCATTAGCGGATGCGGATCTAGTTGGCATGGCAAGATTAAAGGGGAGAATGTTAGCAGAGTAATCTTATCATATCCATAGTGGTTAAGTAGATGCAACTTAAGTGGGGGTATGGCTGCATGCAAGGTAAAATATCTATGTAGGTCAGGATTAGTAAGGCTGTGTTTGGATGTAGATATTTGGGCCTAGAATTAGACATTAGCATTGTCCATAAATGACTTGAAATTTCACGTATATTTGGGCCTGAAATTAGACATTGTCATTGATTTCTTGTTATATTTTAGAAAAAAATCGTCGGCCGATATGTACTTTCTCAACACAATTTGCTTGTTGTCCGGCTAGATTGTTGTGTCTTGGGCGTAAATTTTTTCAATCAATATTCCATATTTTTTGAAAGTGGTAATATGAAGTGGCAATTTTACATAATATTTGCTCCTTCTTCTAGTTTTAATATATAATTATTCAAATATATTCATATGTTATACAGAAAATATAGTGATACATGTATGAAACAGTATAATGATCATACTCTCGTACAACTGCAATGCCTCACTTTGACCATCCAAACAACACTTGGCATTCAACCTCAATATGAAGTCTAGGTTCCGAATAACTAAACATCCAAACAGAAATATTGGCATTCACTCTCAATACCCATTTCCTGTGATTTTGACATTGAAGCCAATGCAATACCAAGCCCCCGGAATGTCTACATCCTAGCGGAGCCTAGAGTTTTTGGTAGGTGTCTGAAGTTTCTAGTCCAGGAAAGAAAATGATCCTGTACTATCTGCAGTCGGCAATAGAAACCAGAAGCAAAATAGAGATTTGCATTAGCTATAATAATACTCGTGCCAGGCTAGATATGGTTTCACTATATTGGTAGCTAAAGCAGAGTCGGTTTGTGAGTATAAAAGGACCAGCAGTCCTCTTTCTATTGTAAGCATGTACTACATTGAGAAGAATAAATATAGGTTCATCTCTTATGTGTACATAGTCGTGATTACGTGTGTAAGACACAAACATATCTTAGAGAGAGGAA
Organism: Poa pratensis; assembly: GCA_947311845.1. NCBI lineage: Eukaryota > Viridiplantae > Streptophyta > Magnoliopsida > Poales > Poaceae > Poa > Poa pratensis. The sequence goes on from CAMZMU010000114.1 coordinate 30,618,031, forward strand.
GTCCTGGTGAGAGCTAGTAGCTAGCTCGAACAAGGGGATTCACTTATCATTAAAGAAGTACATTCTCCCAATTGATCAGTTCCAAAGGTTTATTCATTTCTAACATAGTAACATGCCTCTGTCTTATTAATCATTCCCCTAGATGACCCCTTCTAATTCTGAATGCTTATTTGGATGACAGGATTTTGAGGCTTCTCTGCAGCAGGTCAGACCTTCTGTTTCCGCAAGCGAACTGGGGATTTACGAAGAATGGAACAAGCAGTTTGGCAGCCTATCAATTTAATTTGCATAGATGTATTCTCATGTAAGTTTAAATATGAATATTACGAAAGATAAGTGGTTCATTGATTAACCCGCAATATTGCACCGTCACGAGTACTTCCTGCACCTCTTAGGCCCCGATTGGATCACTGGAAAGAATTACGCTCCGGTATTTCTGCCCGACACGTTTTGTTATTTCGTCGTGTTTTCAGCAGGACGTCCGGCCCTCCGTAAATCTGCGTGATCATTCTGACTAATTAACGACGATCCAAGCGGGGCTTTAAGTATCACCTTAAGTGTATGTGGACTAAAAATATATACCAAGAAACCTGTTATACGTGAAATTTCAAATTACAATATGTTTCTGAACTTTTGTGCATCATAGCAGAACTACACATCCTAAATGACGTCCACTTTTCGTCCTACAAATTTAAAATAGTCAGAGACATACCTGTAAGGGCATCTCTAGCCGTGCCCCCTAGGCCACTTTTTGGCCAAATAGCGTCGAAATTCTCCCAGCCGTGCCCCCCAAGACATCAAATAGCGCCGTTTAGTGCTGTTTTAGTGCCGGCGCACCCCAGCTGGCCTGGGGGCGCCTTTTTGCATGCAAAGGCCCATAGTCAGCCTCTCAGCTCCCTCTCTCCTCTCTCTCCTCTCTTTTGCCTAGGCTCACCACATGCAACAGTGCTCCCTCTCTCTCTTTTTCTCCCACCGTGCTTGCCCCTCGCCGCCGAGCTCGTCCCTCGCCACCGTGCCCTCGCGCCGCCGCCCCTCCGCCCAGCTCTGCCGCCGGGAGAACCTCGCGTTTTTTCCGCTTCTTCTCGACCTCGCCGCGCTCTTCCTCGCGCCGCATCGATCCCGACGACGCCGCCATGCTCGATCCGGGCGAGCTCCCTTCGGCCGTCGTCCTCTACACCTCCACCTGCTGCTACCGCCGACGAGGCCATGCTCCGCGCGCTCCACGGCGGCAGCTTAGACGGACAGGAGATCGAGGCCGCACCGCCGAATGTTGTCCCCGTCCACGCCGGTCGTCCTTGGTAGCGCGGGGCGCGACCCCTCCGGTGCCGGTCGCCATCTCCGGCCGCTCACGCCGGCGCGCAGGCCTGTCCGGCCGTGCTTGGTAGCCAGGGCGCGATCGTCCTTGGTAGCCAGGGCGCCGTCGCGGTCGTCCGGCCGTTGCCGCATGTGCTCGCGAGCTCCGGCGTGCGGGGCGCCGACCCCTCCGGTGCCCGTCGCCATCTCCGGCCGCTCACGTCGGCGCGCAGGTCTGGCGAGCGTCCATCGGAGGAAGCTGAATTTCAGAGTCCATTGAGGAAGATAGGGAAGAAGATGAGCAAGGGAATTGGGGATTTCTTCATCCGATTTTTTTTTCTTTTCTTGACTTCAGCTTGGGGTGGGCTACGGCTGGGAAATTGCCCTCCCCAGGACCCTGTTTTCAGCCGGCGCAAACATTTTGCCCGCCAAGACGCGTCTTTTTTCATCCTAGGTTTGCGCCACGGGTGGAGATGCCCTAACTCCCAGGACCATCCGCTTTGCCCCTTTCGGCCCTTCGCAACCTACTTTTTCACGTGACATGTTTGTACTTTTGCTAATTTTTCTAGTTAAGATGAGTCGACATGTCAGTGCTAGCCTCCTCTCTCTCCCTTCCTCCCCCTCTTTGCTCGTCTATCTCACCCTCAGCATGAAACCATGGGCGGAGGTCGTCAGGTGGATGGTAGAAACAGTGGGCTCTGCTAATGGCGACAGTGCCTTCATAGTGGTGATGAATTTTTAGCATCACGAGAAGGTGGACATGTTAGGAGGGCCTTCCGGTGCCTCGTCCGGAGGCTCCGGGCCTTGTTCTGGCGCCTCTTGGTTCTAACCTGGGATCTCCCGGCTAATCCGACCGTTTACTCCGGGTGTTCCTAGAGCTCGACATCCATCTTATCGATGTGTCTCTTCCACCTTCTCGAACCATGTGTCTCCCTTGTATCTTAATGCTTGTGGTCTTTGTTAAGGAGTACTAGAAGAAAAAAACGCGCGTTGCCGCGTCCGATCTAGTACAGCCGATGATAGATGAACAAACAGTTTTTTAGTGAAACATATATAAAAACAATAGCAATAATGGAGAAAATAGTACCACTGGCTCACTCTTTTGAAACACGATCACTTAAGCATCCTCACATAAACATAGAGAAGTAAATAAGGGAACTCATCCTTCCACCATTTTCGAATTTGAACAAAAAATTCAAATTTGAACCATTTTCGATTTGAATCATTTTCGAATTTTGAACAAAAAATTCGGATTTGAACCATTTTCGATTTGAATCATTTTCGAATTTTGAACCATTTTAGAATTTGAACCATTTTTTATTTGACCATTTTTCTTTTTACTGTATGAATTCTTTTTTACATGATTCCTGTTTTTAATTTACGAAATTCTTGAACAGTGGAGAGTGAGCGTTAACGGGTCGCGGATCGAACGTGAGCTTGAACGGTGTGAACGCGAAGCCAGCAAACGAACGAACGCAGCGCACCGAATTGGGCCGGCCCAACCGGCAGAATCCTTCAGGCGTCAGCTCGTATTCAGCGGTACGAGCGCTGAATAGGAGGTCCTCCCATGGTGGCCTGTGCTGCCGCCCCGGGAGTGGGCTTGGCGACGTCGCTCCTGACTCGGGCCTCGCGGGGGTCGCAGAGGGAGGCCTGGTCCGGCCCATCACATTAGGCCTGCAGCGGGCCGGCCTGCAGTCGGTGGTGGGCGCCTGATCGGTAGCCGGGTACTGGTACCGATCGATGACCAGGAGATTGCTGCAACACCTGAACTGAAGCCACCTCATTTTTTGTTTCCTCTATTCCTTCTGACCCTGGCACTTGCTGAAGATTTGAGCCGACTTGCTGTAGCGCTGAAAGCCTTGAAAGCCCTAGAACCAATTGGGGAGAAAGATCAACGAGGACGAGGGGAGCATCAAGAGTAACAGATGGGCGGAAATAGTGGAGCGTGGCAAAGTGACCGGCGCCTACGCCTACGCCTAATTTTACATCACTTTTCCCCCCTTGAACAATGGTCGTGTTTTCTTCTTTTCCGAGTGAACAAGTCATTTTACATAGTGTGAGAGCAATCCAGAGGCTACCCTAAAAATAAACAACATGAGTTCAGTTTACTTGTCGGTGAATGACATCATTGTAGATGCCCGGGACCACGTTACTATTGTTTCTTTCTCCTCCTTCATATTTACCTTTTCTATTTTTACCAACAAATGATGAGCTACAAAAGGATTCGATTTTTTCTTGTCACAGCTGATTACTGCATCATTTGGTGTAACTGGTTATTCTTTGTCTTGTGATCAAATTGGTTATTGGGCAGTCAAAATTGTGACAGGTGTACCTGACGCCATTCCGGTAATAGGATCGCCTTTAGTGGAGTTATTACGTGGAAGTGCTAGTGTGGGTCAATCCACTTTGACTCGTTTTTATAGTTTACATACCTTTGTACTGCCTCTGCTTACTGCCGTATTTATGTTAATACACTTTCCAATGATACGTAAGCAAGGAAGACATACCATAGAAAATTAGAATTCTCATATATCATAACGGGTAGGTTGTCGTATTTCATTGCTACAAACATGGGTTATTGTAAAATAGCACATGTCATTTGGATACGTATCTTCAACTCCGAAGTATTTTGATACAATACAAAAGGTTGCTTCACACTTGTGAAATTGTGAGAGAAAATCTAGCAGATCCCCTTTTCTCTCATGAGCTTAGTTTAGTTTACTGACCGGCTATGGTTGGTATCCATGGAACAGTCCAGGCTCCCGAGCTCGTTCAGGTGACATTACATGGTTTCCCATCCCTGGAAGCTCAGAAAAAATAACCATGGAGATACCGTCAGATGGCCTGTACTGATTCACTGAATGGTAAGGAAACGGTCTGGACGGGGCTTAAATTTGGTGGTGATGCATAGTCACTTATCTCTACTGATCCAAGGGTTGGGGTCCTCAACATATGTGTTCAGAACGCCCCCTGACGTGATCTAATTTTTTCCTTTTGCATCAATAGTCATCCAACAAAACATGGACAGTCTGACTGACAGGTCTTTTCCAGTGAACAACCAGTCCATCCATTAAGCAGCAGCATCATCCAACACTTACTACTGGACCTTCTAAACGCACGGCAAGAGGTAGCTCCTATAGCGTGCTTTTATTTTCACATCAGGAAGTGGAATTGTCAGTTAGTACTAAGCTTCACGAACCATTCTTCAACAGCACTTGCAGCACACGGTGCACCGCACTCATGCTGCCGACAGTCATCCAACATAAGCCTCAGCAGAAATCAACATGATGCCATACAGAGCATACATCTCTTAATGTGCCGTCAATTTTCCTCTTATGCATGCAAATTTCAGGATGAATTCCTAGGCCATCATTTTGATTTCACCCTGCTGCTGCTCTCATGGGAGACTGAACTTGTTTCTTTAAAAATTCTTATCAGATTTCCTGTGTTCCAAGATTCCCATAATATGTCTAGCCAAACAATGCACTTTGATAAATGCATAGGTCAAGTATAATAATCTTACTGAGATATAAGAAGAAGCGAGTACTATTAGTAGTACAACCTCCGATCCATATTAATGGACTAAGTTTATCTAGATACGGATGTATCTAGTTAAGTGTTTAGACTAGATGCATCCGTATCTAGACAATATTGAGACCATTAATATGGATCGGAGGGAGTACATGAAAGTCATAATCTTACTAAGCTATAAAAACAAGAAATCAGAAGACTAAAGGTATAATCATTACGTAGTTCAAGTCTAATAATACAGGAACAGAAAAACTGCTACTTAGTAACTGAAAGTCTAGAGCTCGTCGTGGTCGTCCTCGTAAGCGGAGTCATGGTGACCACCGCCAGACTCCCGGTAGACAGCGGCGAAGACAGGGTTGCAGACATCCTCCAGCTCCTTGAGCTTCTCTACGTAGTCGTCCTTCTCGGCGTCCGGGCTGGCGTCGAGCCACTCGCTGGCCTCCCTCGCCGCCTCCTCCACCCTGTCCTTGTCGCCGCCGTCCATCCTCCGCCCCATCTCGCCGTCCACTGTCGTCCGTACACTGTACACGTACGCCTCCAGCTTGTTCCTCGCGTCCACCTTCTCCCTCACCCTCTTGTCCTCCTCGGCGAACTCCCCCGCCTCGCGCACCATGCGCTCGATCTCCTCCTGGGTGATGCTGCGGTCGGCGGCGCTCGTGATCTCGATCTTCTCCGACCTGCCGGTGCCCTTGTCCGCCGCCCGCACGTGGAGGATGCCATTGACGTCCACCTCGAAGGTGACCTCAATCTGCGCCGTGCCCCTCGGCGCCGGAGCGATCCGGGTCAGGTCGAACTTGCCGAGCAGCCGGTTGTCCTTCGTCATGCTGCGCTCGCCCTCGAACACCATGACCGATACCGTGGTCTGCCGGTCCTGGTAGGTGGTGAACATCTGGGTCCTCTTCGTCGGCACAGGCGTGTTCCGGGGAACCACGCTAGTCATCACGCCGCCGGCGGTCTCGATGCCGAGCGTCAGCGGCGTCACGTCGAGCACCACCATGCCGACGTTGTCGCCGCGCACGATGCTCCCCTGCACGGCGGCTCCGTAGGCCACGGCCTCGTCAGGGTTGACGCCCCGGTTGGGCTCCTTGCCGCCGAAGTAGTCCTTGAGGAGCTGCTGGACCTTGGGGATCCTGGTGCTTCCGCCGACGAGCACGACCTCGTCGATGTCACCCTTGGAGAGCCCGGCGTCAGCCATGGCCTTTTTGACGGGCGCCATGGTCTTGCGGAAGAGGTCGGCATTGAGCTCCTCGAACCTGGCCCTGGTGAGCGGCTCCGATAGGTCGACGCCGTTGACCAGAGACTCGATCTCCACACGGACCTGGTGCTGGTTGCTGAGCGCCCGCTTGGCGCGCTCGCACTCGCGTCGGAGCTTCCCGAGCGCGCGGGCGTCGCCAGACACGTCGACGCCGCCGTGCTTCCGCTTCACGAGCCGGATGAAGTAGTCCATGACGCGCTGGTCGAAGTCCTCCCGCCGAGGTGGGTGTCGCCGTTGGTGGCAAGGACCTCGAAGACGCCGCCGTCGAGCGCCAGCACGCTGACGTCGAAGGTGCCGCCGCCGAGGTCGAACACCAGCACGTTCTTCTCCTTCTTCTCATCCACCTTGTCGAGGCCGTAGGCGAGGGCGGCTGCTGTGGGCTCGTTGATGAGGCGCACGACGTTGAGCCCTGCGATGGCGCCCGCGTCCTTGGTGGCCTGGCGCTGCGCGTCGTTGAAGTAGGCCGGGATGGTGATCACGGCGTCCCGGACCTTCTCGCCGAGGTACGCCTCCGCCGTCTCCTTCATCCGCGTGAGCACCATGGCGCTGACCTCCTCCGGGCTGAGCAGCCTCACGTCACCGTCCTTCACCTCCACCTCCGCGTGCGGCTTGCCGTTCTTCTCCACGATCTTGTACGGCAGCAGCTTCATGTCCCGTTGCACCTCCGCGTCGACGAACTGGCGGCCGATGAGGCGCTTGGCGTCGTAGACGGTGCGGAGCGGGTTGGCGGCGGCCTGGTTCTTGGCGGCCTCGCCGATGAGCCGCTCGCCGGTGTCGGTGAAGGCGACCCACGACGGCGTGATCCGGTTCCCTTGGTCGTTGGCGATGATCTCCACGTGCCCGTTCCGGTACACGCCCACGCACGAGTAGGTCGTGCCCAGGTCGATGCCGATCACCGGCCCGCCGGAGCCCTTCGTCGCCGTCGACGCCCGGCCGCAGCAGAGGCGGAGGGAGTCGTGGTAGCCGAGACGAGCAGCACCGCGAACAACACGCCGAGCAGCTGCGACGTCGTCGACTTGCGAGCCATGACCGCCTGCGATCGCAAGCTTCTCTTCTTGGTTCGATCCCTGTTGGAAGCTTGATTGTACGTAGCAGGAGTAGGCGGAGGAGGCGTCTATTTATGGCAGGAGCGACGGCTTCACGTCTCACGTGGACGAATCGGAGATGGTCTCCGACGCGGTGTCGCCCTCGGGAGCGTGGCGACACGTGGGCGACGCGATCTCGGCCGTGGATTTCAACGATCGGGTGGCTGGGAGGGTTCGTGACGTGCTGGCGAGGAGCAGGCTTCCGATTGCCTGACGTGGTGAGTCTTTTTTTTTGACCGACGTGGTGAGTCTGGTGACGGTGCAGTGGTTATTTCATATTTGATCCCGTTTCGAATAAAGATTCCGCTGTCGGACCCACTTCGCAGGCTACATATGTCTGACAAGTATGGCCGAAAAGGTTTAGAATTCGGCATCACCATATTTTTCGAAAAGAATTATTTCAGAATTCTTTCATCTCGATTTTATTAAATTTGGATGATTTTTCACAAATTTTATACAGTATTTGACTTAAATTTAAGTTTCGAGGCAGAAGCACCTAAGTTATCTACACATCATGTCAATACCCAACTTTATGTCCTCATTCTCTGCAATCATCAGAACAGAATTTTGCATCTTCTAACGCTCATTGAATGTTTTTTTCTCAAGGCACGAAGACTAACGGTCAAAAAAGTGGATTTATTTTAGGGTGTGACTACGGCTGACTTTCAGCCGTAAGTTTATGTAACTATATTTAAATGGATCAGAATTTATAGCCATGGAAAACCATTCCAATTTTTCACTAGTATCAAATGAAGATATCACGTCACGAGAAAATGTAGCACTAGCAGTTCAGATGCGGCACAACGCCGATACCATCACACAAGGATAATTGAGGTTCATCATACATCAATCACAGCCTAACAGCCAAATCCACACATTCATCACATCCGACGGCCCCAAACATTCTGCATGCATAACAAGAGGAGGTATAGCTCCTAGAGTAAATGCTTCTGTTTCTACATAATTAGAACAGAAACGATATTATGCACTTGATTCGAAGAAAGGTACTGAGATACTAAATCATTACATGAAGGGCGATGAACAATTTTCTAACTTGTCTAAAGCTCGCAGGGCAACCCTGGTTCCTCTCATGGCTTCAGCAGATGACAACGGATCAATCAATACCGTGAGCAAAATCAACAGCTTCGCAGCTTCCTTCTTGACAATTATAGGAAGCATAATGTACCACTTGCTTCAAGATTTATTATAGGGTTCAGGTAACTTCAGAGTTCCTGACTGGCGATGAAGCAATAGCACTATGGGAACATAAATAAGCTGCCAATGGTTGTATACATAGTTTGAAGAGACAACAAAGAATTTCAAGTTTGCGAAAGCAAAGATGCGTGCATAGTTCAAAAAAATAGAATGAAGTTGGCGGCAGATGATTAGCAAAAAGAACATAACTCTACTTCATGGATATGTGAAAGAAGAGATGGTACTGGGCAACAGCGAAGCAGTCATCGTAAGTTGACCTCTCAAGTTCCAAGCTTCATCTACAAAAGGCCATACAGATGTGAATCTTACTGTCATGACAGTCAACTCTGCAAGAATTTATATCTACAGCAGCAGATAATGCTTGATAATATTAATTCAAGAGCTGTAGTTGCTTTACATTTTCACTCAGGAAGTAAGAGACCATGCAAATGAAGGGTGAAACCACCCAACAATTTCAAAGACTACATGACTAGAACATGCAATTAGAGTAACACTGCAGATTGAATTGAGAATATATTTGCGGATGGTTGTAAAGAAATAAGTCTAGATCAAAACTCTAAGCATGCAGTTGGTGAAAGTTAGTTGCACATCTGCACTTGCAAATATATACTCCTAAATTACAACCATAGCCAATAAAAAGCTAGTGTATCAAGAAATGGACTAGTCAATTACCAAGCTCCATGAACCATTCTTGAGTCAACAGCACTTGCAGAACACAGAGGCGACACTGATCTTGGCAACAGGCATCCAACAGAAGTAGCAGAAATCAAAGCAAACATCAAATACTAGATATAAATAACAGTGGTAATGAGTAGCTGTAGAAGAGCTCAGATAAGCATAGAACATGACTAGCCAAGTCAGAAACAAACAGTATGATGACTGTACAGGCTCTAATTTCTGCATATTTTATGCATTCAAACAGCAGAGGAACCACATTTATAGATAGTATTTATAAATTAAGCACATTTACCAACAAATAGCCAAGCTGTTTCCTCAGAAAAGTTGAATTTGAGCAGACTTACCTTTATAGTACATCAAGAACTGTATCCAATAGACTTATATACTGCAGCATCGACCATAATCTGATTCAAACAGGAAATCTTGCAGCAGCACACCATTGCCACTTGTGAAAGTGCAGTACCAACCACCAAATAGCAGATATAAGGGCTCAATTTCTAGTTCTGACTGAATTTTGAACAAAAAATTAAAAACATGATATGGAACCAAAACTGAAAGAAAACAGTCCATGCAGCGGACATCTCTGTCATAAAACACAATCAATACCAATTCTACTGACCAACCAGATTCATATCACATACAAAGAGCTCCAAACAAAATTACTCATACTGCTAAACCCCTAATTGTTCAGGTGGATATGATGACCCAAACTCATCATAAATGTAAATTATCATGCCCAATTATTACAATACTATATTGACCAATGAAGGTCAAGTGTGCAAATAATGACAAACAATTCTCAAAATTACTTTAACCCAACCCACCTAATCTCCTACTTCCAGCTGTTCTTGATCCACTAATAGACCATTCCATCCTGCAGCAGATTGTTGTGAACAAAGACAACAAAATGGTTGACAATTTCCTGCAAATAGCACACCATAAACATCACTTGGGGACTCAAAAAAATGATCAAATAGTCGTACACATGAAAAAGAATTGTGAAACCAAACGGTACAAGCACTGTTTAAAAAGGGCCACGTGCAGTACCTGCTCATTAACTTGGGTATATTTTGTTTGGAGACCAAGGTTGCGAAAACCCTAGTAACGCTGAATGTATTTGACAGCCATGTCATCTGGGGACTGAACACTGAAGTCCTGCTGTGTCCGAGTGCCAAATGTTGCGCCCTGATCATGCTCATTTTCGGTGCGGCCATACCGTGGGAGACTCTGAGCAGAGCCCAAACTAGACTGTGGTGCTTAAGGAGCACCAAACGATGGCTGAAGAGCCCCATGCCCAGGCTGTTGCGCTTGATGATCGCGGTACCTAGGCTGCTGTGCTTCATGAGCGCCATACCCCGGCTGTTGCGCTTGCTGGGCGCCATACCCAGGCTGTTGCGCTTGATGAGTTCCATACCCAGGCTTTTGAGCTTGATGAGCCCCGTATCCAGGCTGTTGTGCTTGATGAGCCCCATTGTCTAGCTGTTGCGCTTGATGAGCACCATGGTCTGGATGTTGTGATTGATGAGCGCCATGGCCTGGCTGTTGCACTTGATGACTACTATACGCTGTCTGCCACTGACGAGATGTGCCAAACTCCGGATGTTGAGACTGATGAGCGATATGTGTTGGTTGTTGCGGTCGAGTACTAAATACAGGCTGCACGGATTGAGCTGAGCCAAAATAAAGTTGCTGCACTTGAGAAGCACTAACTGCTTGCTGCCAAGGGCGAGAGGTACCAAATTCTAGCTGTTGATGTTGGGGCAGGGCAATCCCAGGTTGTTTTTCTTGAGAAGAAAGGCTATGCTGCCATTTATTGGAAGGAGCAACTTCTTCCTTTTTAACCTCTTGGTTCTTAAACACAGGCTGCTGAGGTTTAGGAGACATCCACTCGGGTTGCCCCACTTGAGATGCACCATTGCGGGGATGAAATGGTTGAGGAGAACCATAATCTGGCTGGCCTTGGTAAGTGTGCTGCCCCCGTGTCTGATTAGATGCAAATCCTGATAGCCCCTGAGATGAATTGTGAGGGCGCACCTCTGGCCTTGGCTGTGGAGGCAGTGGCACTGGTTTTTCTTCAAAAGCTTTCTCGATCTCTTCGTGACGATCAGCATTCTTGAAAATCTCACCGACAGACTCCCGGAACTCAGTTGGAGCGACAACACCACCCCTTGCCATATCCCTGACCAGGTCCAGTGCTCCATCCAATTCCCCTCCCTTGCATAATGCCTTACCAGTATCTCAAATGTGGTCGTGTTCGGCTTGATCTCCTTGTCAGACATCCTTCCGTACACCTTCAAGGCATCATCAATCCGTCCAGCTTCTGAAAGTCCTTCAAACATCCGATTGAAGAAGCCGATATTAAACTTCGGGCCATGCTCCCTCCCATCCGCCATTTTGTAGAAGTACTGCAGCGTGTCATCCACACGACCTTCCTTGAAGCATGAGTTGACCATGTAAGTGTAGGAGTACACATCTGGAAGCACTGACTTGCTCTCCATCTCCTCAAAGAGCTTCTCCGCCTCTGCAAGCATCCCGTTCTCACACAGCTTCCCGATGATGTTGTTGCAGCAGCAACCGACGTCCATCTGGACGTTCCTTCTCGGCTGGCGGTGGAACACCTCATTCGCCTCGTGGAACTTGCCCTCCTTGAAGCACTGGTTGACCATGACATTATAGGACTCGCTGTTCATGCCAATGAAGCTTGGTGGGGTGTGGTTGTCAATCATGGTCTCCCACAGGTCGTTTGCCTCCGTGTGCTTGTCATGTTTGAAGAGCGTCTCGAGCAGCACGTTGCAGGTGGCGGGCGTCATCTTGAAGTTTCTGTCTAGGAGAGACTTGTAATTCTCCATGGCCTCCTTGTCCATGCCTTTCTTCCAGTAGCCCTCCATGAAGCTAGTGTGCACGACGCCATCGTAGACGGTGGCCTTCTCCCGGAGCTCGTCAAAGAGCTCGAAGGCCTTGTCCCAGTTATCGAGGCCGATGTATCCCTCGATGAGGTTCTTGTAGACGATGGAGTCGGCACCCTGGCCGCGGTGGAACATGCTGTGGAGAAGCTCGAGGGCGTCCTGGATGCGGCCGGTGGCGACGAGACCCTTGGTGAGGTGACGGTAGGAGACAGCAGATGGGGAAAAGGAGGTGACGCCGTCGAGCATCTCCTGGTAGGCCTGGAGCGCCTCGTCGACGCGGCCGGCCTCGCAGTGCGCGAGGATGAGGGTGTTGTAGGAGACGACGTTGGGGACGATGTTGGATCGGCGGAAGAAGGAGTCGAAGAGGGCGACGGCGTCGTCGTGGCGGCCGGCGCGGACCATGGAGGCGGCGACGGCGTTGCAGGTGAAGACGGTGGGGCGGATGCGGGTGGGTACGGCGGCGCGGGCGTGGGCGGAGGCGCCGTCGAGGTCGCCGGAGCGGATGAGGGACTGGACGCGGTTGTGGAGGCTGAGGCGGGGGCCGACGAGGGCGGAGGTGGTGTCGGGGAGGTGGGGCGCGCTGGGGTCGCGCGGGGGCGGTCGGGGGGAGGGCCCGCGTTGGTGGGCGTGGAGCGGCGGCTCGATGCGGAGCTGGCGCTTGCGGCGGCGGCGCTCGGCGGCGGCATCCTCCGCGGAGGCGAATGAGAAGCGGCGGGAGGGAGGGAGGAGGGCGGGCGCGAGGGCGGGCTTGGGGGCGGAAGGGAGGAGGTGGGGCTGGGAGTAGGAGAGGCGGCGGAGGAGGAGACGGCGGTAGAGCGCCGCCATGGTCTCTCCCTTCCGAGATCACACTAGGAGCCTTTGTGGTGGAACGGCGGCGACGCCAGTCATACAAAGGGAGCAAAACCCTTCCTCCGGTTCCATTCGTTGGTTCTCTTTGGGCTTGGCCATTTCATTGCAGGCCAATGACTCCCAGCCGTTCTGGGCCTCTGGCAAATAGGTACTGTTGCATGGCGGCGTGGGCCTCTTGCGAAGAGTGGGACCAACTTGTTTTCTCTCGCCACGCCACGAAGGGGACTCGTGGCATGAGCTCACGGCGGCCGATTCAGACAAACCCTCGTCCCGCATCGCTGCCGGCGGCGGTCGCTCCCGGCAACCCACTAGTAGAGCCTCTCCTCCGCCGCCGGAGTCCCTTCTCCCCCTCTTCTTACCCGAGGTCGCACCACCACCACCACCACCAATTCTCGTCGTCTACGACTACCGATTCCGTTTAACCTAATTCCCAAATCATGGCTTTCCTTAGAAAGTCCAGATTGACGGAGCTCTCCCCCATCTGCTTCCACCGCCCCACCCCGATGGATCCGCACGTCGCTGGAGGCGGCATCGCTCGACGCTCCCCCCGTCCCGACTGGGTCCTACTCCACAAGTCGGCTCGCATCTCGGGGCACCGGAACACGACCACCGCCGACTGCCACACCGCGGAGGGCCAACCCATCGAGGTCTCCTTCTGGCTCGTCGACCCGCCGGGAGTCTCCTACTTCTCCGTCAACTTCCCTGGCCTCGACAGCAAGGAGCTGGCCGAGGAGCCCCACGTTCTCTGCGCGGAGGCCGCCCTCGTCCTCTTCAGCGTGACATTTGTCCGCGTTCCTCGCGGTCCCCGGATATCCACACAGCACTTCGTCTACAGAGCCGGCCCGGGGAGCCCGTCGCTGCACCTGATTCCGGACCCGGACAAAATCACGAGAGGCGATCTGTTTGGCCTCTTGCCCATTGGTGGTGCCGGCCACTACGCCCTGGTCTTTCTCAACAAGCAGTTTATTGCCGGCGATAAGGCTTGGCGTTTCGATGTTCACGCCTTCTCCTCCGTGACACAGTCGTGGAGCAGTAAGGTGCCCTTGTCAGGCTTATCGGAAGACGATCAGAAATTGCTGCTTAAACATGCTACCTGCAAGCAGATCATGGTCGGAGGAACCTCCCTGGGCTGGGTTGATCTCTTTAGGGGTATTCTTCTTCTCTGTGACGTGTTTGGCGAGTGTCCCGTGATCAAGTACATCTCGTTGCCAGCATCAAGGGTTTGCCACATGGATGGGCGTGGCCACCCATACTTTGCCCCGGAGTACTGTTGTGATGTCTCCTGCTGCGATAATTTGATCAAGTTCGTCGAGGTAGAGTTTGATGACCGTGATCGCAGGACCTTGGGGAATCGAGGTTGGAAAGCCACCACATGGAATAGAGACATATCATGGGATGATTGGCACCAGTGCTTCACCGTTGATGTTGCTAACATCTCAGTAGACCCTAGCTATTCTGAGTTACTACCTGGGCTGTGGAATGACAAGACTGAACAACTAGAACTGAAGAAACTGGTTTTCTATACCCTCACGCTGAGCAAGCATGACGACAATTTTCTTTACGTGATGTGTAAGGAGAACAGTGTAGACGGCAAGGCCTGGGTCATCACTGTTGACATGGAACATGCGGCTGTGGAAGCAATCGCCCCCATTCTACCAGAGGGCGCCTCCGCGTTTCATGGCACTGTCCATGCACCTTTCCAAAGTACCTCGACCTGAACCCAGGTGACCCTCCCTTCTTTCTCCTAATGTGATCTACACAGAAATGCACCATTTTGGGGTCTTCCTTATCTGTTGGTTACATGTGCACGTTTCAGTATGTACAATATCGACAGTGAACTGTTGGATTAGGTCGTGTAATACGAAATACAGGCTGTGCTGGTGTTTGTTACTTTTAGCTTTTCATCAATCTTCGAAGTCAACTAGGGCATTGCCCATGTATTCCTGCATTTTGATGCCTACGACACAGGCATGAGGCCGCATCCCATGCTCAAAAAGTGAGCTACCAGTTGGGACCCTGTCTATAGAGACCCCACCCACACTGTTGGAAAAAATAGCTTGTGCGCTCACAAACGAACACACAAATGCTAATTCCGTAACCCCCGGGAGTTAGTTAGGTACAAGCATGCAAGGCTAAGCAGCCACCTATACTGTAAACATATAGTTAACGTGAATCATTATTTCATTTCGTTCATGATTTTGTGGAATTGCATTGTTCCTAACTTCTTTTAGTAGCATATAGTGCTAATGAGTATATAGGCGACTATGAGCGCACTCATTCCATTCCTCTGACCAAGTAGAAGAAAACTAGGACTTTTTCCTTAAACCCAAATGAAGTACTCCCTCCGTCCCAAAAAGGATATCGGAAATTTGTCTAAATTTGAATGAATCTAGTCACTATTTAGTGTATAGATACATTCAAATTTAGACAACTTTTCGACATCCTTTTTGGGACGGAGGGAGTACAAATGCACAAGTTTTGTCTTCAAGTGACGTTTGCTCCACAATATACCAAAACATAAAAAGCCTTGTGCAAGAGGTCGTGACTATTATGATGATGCCACTATGGTGACCAATGTCCTTCCATCAGTCTGGGTCCTTCGTGTCACATCTGGTGGACCAACCTCTGTGTAACCTCAGACACCATGTCGCCATTGCCAGATCGTCTTTTCTGTCACGTGACGTTCCTCTCTAGCACCACTCTGTAGCTCATTGCTGTAACTGTTATTGTGCACTTGCATGTTGCGTATGCCTTACGGTGAAATTTAAAAGAATACTGGGAAACTTTTACATAGCCACTAGGTTATTTCCCCCAAAATTTTGCTCATAATCTGTTTGTGACTTGGGTTATGATCCAGGAGTTGCGAGGGGGCTCAGATTGAGCCCCCCCCCCTGTGAAGTTATATGCATTTTTTCTGGATGCTTTTGTATGTAATAGTTTCTTTGTCCAATCTTTGCAGGGGATGACGCGAGCATGCACTCTAAGAGGTAATTCATACATTGCTTCCTTTACCTGTTTCAGTATTTGATGTTTGCTTTGTATGATATCTTGTGGATTCTGTCTGCTATTTTACTTATGTTGGATGCCTATTGCCAGGATTAGTGTGGCGGACTTTGTTGTTCAAGTGGTGTTGACTCAAGACTGGTTCATAGAACTTGGTAACTGATTAGTCCACTCCTTGATGTGCTAGCTTCTTATTGGCTTTGATTGTAATATATATGCGCAAGCACATACGTGCAACCAAAATTGAGCAAGTGAATGTTACAGTCTTGATTGAAAAAATGGTTTCCTGTTTCCTCACACCAACTACAAATGTTTTGTCGATTTGTTCTGTAACATTACTCTGAATGTTTGTTCAAGTCATGTGAAGTAGCTTTGAAATTTGTGTGATTTCACCATTCGTTCGTGTGTTCTACTTTCTCAGTGTAAATGTTAAGCAAGTACAGCCCTTTAAGTATTATCAAAGAAATGTTTGCTGCTGTAGATATAAGTTCTCGCCGAATTGACTTTCATGACATGAAAATTGACAAATGTATTGTCCTTGGTAGGTGCACGCTTGGAATTTGGGAGGCCAACTTACGTTGACTGCATATCACTACTTCACTGTTGCCCAGTATCATCTCTGATTTTAGATATCCACGAAGTAAGTTATGTTCTTGTGTCTCACAGAATCATTCCATGGTTCGCGATTTGAGTGCATCATGTTCTTTTTTGCTAAACATCCTTGATGAGTCTTTTTTTTTGTTTTGGTGAACTACGCAAGCATCTTTGCTTCCACATAGCTGTTGGTAGCGTATTTATATTCCCATAGTGCCATAGCTTGATTCCAAATCATGAAATCTGAAGTTACCTGAATAGTGAATCCTCAAAAATATTTTGATGCAGGTAGTAAAATATGCTTTCAATGCTGGTCAGGGTGAAGCTGCTCCCGAAGCTATGGATTTTTGCTCACGGTATACACATGAGGAAGCATTTTCAAATGCAGTTATT
Organism: Poa pratensis; assembly: GCA_947311845.1. Lineage (NCBI taxonomy): Eukaryota > Viridiplantae > Streptophyta > Magnoliopsida > Poales > Poaceae > Poa > Poa pratensis. Next base: position 30,634,833 of record CAMZMU010000114.1, read on the forward strand.
TCTGGAATTAACTTAGCTTGTTAGGTCTGACTATAATTTCTGTGTTCCCTAGAGCCTTGGAAGATTTCGACATGCTCCTACGCAAGTCAGTGGGTGATCCATCGTCATCTACTGAAGCAATGAGGAGCAAAATCAGTGTTGCTCTTCGAGCTTTAGACAGGTTAGAAAATGGAAGACCTTTCCATACTCTATTATCAAAATGAACCATTTAATGATGGTGCACTTTCCATCTTTTCAGTATCTTGAGCATTGTGCGGCCATCACTTGTGGATGCCTGCCACCAGAAAAGAGATGAAGAAATATTTGAAGTTTGTGAGAAGCCAGGTCAAGACTACAACTCAAACCTTTCCCACTGCAA